>OZ026828.1:8948748-9012457 GCA_964023185.1 Macaria liturata | reverse complement strand
ACATTGGTAACGGCCAATCTTTACGGCATGTGAACTGAATAAACAATAAAACACAATTACAATACGGCGAGAAATACGGGATACGAAATAGAAAGGCGGCGCGTGTGTGCTTAGGTACAATCAGTGAGGCACTGGTGGCCGAGCGCTGACCGGCGTCGGAACCGGTTTCGAGCTCGGTATCTCCGCGACAGCCGCGAGAACAATAGCGATGCTAAACAACAGTTTACTCGCGGCTATGCTTGTGTAAATAATATTTATTAGGTTTAGTGTGATGTATGAATGTTTGTGGAATGTAAGTGAGTAATGAATGTGGAGTGTTAATATACTATGTAAATGAATATGTAGAAATAAATATTTTATATTGAAAATGTTTAGAATAAAATATTTAATAGTAAAATATATTACATAGTGATAAATAAATGTTGAGTCACCTACAATAGCTAAACCCCTGAACAACACAATGTTCAAATAATCAAGTATGGTCCTTCCAGCAAGACTCGGCACCGGATCATAAAGCTCGGTCCATGCAGTCTTGGTTGGAAGCGAACGTTTTGGCCTTCATCAGAGCTGAAGACTGGCCGTCGTCTAGTCCCGATCATAATCCGCTGGATTATGATTTATGGTCAGTTTTAGAGAGTACGGCTTGCTCTAAACGCCAATAACTGGCCTCAACGTTTTGTAATACGTTTAATACGTTTTGTAAATTTGTAATAAGCTTTATATATTTTAAATTGTTTTATATTTATGTATCAAACTAAAACACTGCAAAAGTAATAAATGTCATTTGCAATTAATTTTTTTTTTTTCTTCATAACAATATTTATGGCAAGACTAGGTATAGCTGAGTTTCCACTAGCTTTTTTTTGTAAATAAAAATGTTGATTAATATAGTACCTGAATATATTCTTTGAAGACTTCTATCAAAGCATCCAATGTTGCGCGAATAATTTTTGAAATGGACTGCTTTGATATTGTGAAGAGGTATTGCAAACTTACAAATGAATCACCGGTTGCTAAAAACCTCAGGGTAATGACCAGTCTCTCTCTCTCGTTGTAATTGCATTGTGGTACGACGTGTTTTATTTTTCCAATTATTGGTTCAAGCTTGATACACAAATATTCAAATCTTTCACTGGTCATTCTAGTAAAATTTCTGATAGTATCTTTCACACATTCAAAGGTCATATTCTACAACAACTGGTTATTAAGATTATTTCGCTGACGAAATAGTTCTTTTATCGCCGGCGCTGTTCTTGTACACGTTTTTTTCTTCTCTATTGTTCAATAACTAACAATGCCGCGGCAACCTTACGTGTGTCAGACATAATGGTCGGATCGGACCTCTCGACCTCGGATCAGGTCCGAGGCGTAGGTATTTCGTGGGCTCAAATGGAGACGCAGCGTATTTCCGCGGGCCGCGGCAGGCTCAGATTGAGGCTGCTCGGCCCGCGGCTGCTCTAGCGTAGACCCAGCTTATTACCTATACCTTTTTAAATTATACAAATTGACGATGCTCCTTTACAGCTGACAACATAATACTATTGTAATGGAAGAATTATTGATTATTTGTTTCCAAATTTATTTAGCATAAAAATTTTGACGAAGGCTATTTGAAATGTGATTTCCTCTAATTTTATTAATTAAGGTTGTGAATGTGACTTGACATGTTGGTAATAAATGATTTCATTCATTCATTTCATTTCTCTGGACGAGTCACTCATTCGATTTAAAGGGCGACTCGACTTCCGTCAGTACAAAAAAAAACAAAAAGGCACGATATGGAATAATATTTTATGAATTGACATCTTCAGATGGATATGTTCTAAGCAATATCATGTACACGGGTAAAGAAAAAAAACACAGATGATCAGACTACAAAAAAGACGGAACGGATTGTTTTGAAACTTTTGAGTCACTACTACTACTAGTATACTTGATGAAAGGACATCACGTATATATGGATAATTTCTACATTGACGTTGGTTTGAGCCAAAAACTTTTGAGACTGCGGACTCTTACTTGCAGAACGATAAAAAATATAGAGTGTCGAACCCAAGGGTTCTAACAAACGAAAAATTAAAAAAAAGGTGAGAGACAACAAGTTGCCACGCTATATGGCGACCCTGCCGGAAATTGAAACGTTGCGTGATTTATTGCAATAAAATAAATCGAAACTAATAAGTAAAATGTGCCAGTCTAAAGTTGAAAAAGAAGACATCTTCATATCCCAAAACGCTGCCGGAGACAACGCAGCAAATCTGAAAAACCTAGGCAACCGGCTCGACCACATGAGCGTGATGATATACGTGATTCTGGCTATCATCATTCTGGCTGTTTCGTATTTTGTAATTCGAAAATACAGAGCTTGTCATCGCTCGTGGATCCAAGAGGAAATAGGACGTAGCACCATTGACCGCATCCGTTCCTCTGTGCGCCGCACCGCCGGGCGCATCACCAGCACTCAGCAGAGCCAGGAATAGCACGCAGCCCTCCACATAACTAGGACTAGAACCCAGTCTGTCCACCCACCATCGGCGTTAGCACCGACATCGCCTTCAAGTTGCTTAAGGTACCCAATATGAGCAAAGCGTCAAGTTGTGTATAAAATATGTAATATATTAAAGTGTATTAATAAAATGGACGATGTGCTCTGCGATATTTTAAAACAGTTAGAGTATATTAAAACTAGTATAGTTAAATTAGGACCTACACGTAGAGTCGGGGAAAATTTTTGTAGGAAAGTATCGGAAGCAAAATTGATTTATGGTAAATTCAAAGAAATACTAAGCAGTAGCACTAATGTAACAAGTAACGAAACGGTGTTATTGTGTACAACGATAAACGAATGTTATTCGAAAATTTTAAGCTTCGACCAAGACGACTCACTAATTGATATCACGACGCTGGAAACAAAATCCGACGAAATGTCTGAAAAATTTTGTTTAAAGACGGCCACGAGCCTCCTCCCGAAGATGAATGATTCGGAGACTGTTACGCAAGAACTTATAGATGCCATAGAATTTTATAACTCCATGCTTGGCGATGATGGTAAGCAGTTCCTAATAAATTTTATATTAAAATGTAGAATTTCTAGCGGAGCAAAGCTCCGTCTTTCCGCTACTTACACAAGTATCGAGTCTCTCATTCGAGACATGCGCATGCATCTTCTCACGAAAAAATCAGATACGTCTCTTCAACAGCAGATGCTGAACGAGCGACAAGGTGACCGCTCTATAAGGGAGTATGGTAGTGAAATAGAGCGACTTCTCATAGATTTAACCATATCCCAAGCAGATGGTGACCAATCAGCTTATAAGACGCTGCAACCAATCAACGAACGGAATGCCATCCGTTGTTTCGCTAATGGTTTAACAAGTCAGAGGATTGGTACTATAATCTCAGCGCGAAATGTTACACAACTAAAGGACGCAATCCGCATAGCGGAAGATGAAACAAACGCCCTTCCAAAACCACAGGTATGCTCTTACAATAGAGGTAGAACAAATTCCCGTCGTTTCCCGAACTCCAGGAATTATTCCGGTTACGCAAGGCCGCCTACTCAGCAAGGTCAGTACTCCGGATATCAGCATACCAGAGGTAATTGGCGCGGCGTTGGCACACAAGGCGCATCAGGTTACCGCGCGCGCGGCAGCGGACACCGCGCACGAGCTGCTGACGCTGCGTTCCGAGGACGGTATGTACGGGACTATAGACCAACTTGTAGCCATTTGAATTTGAACCATTTTAATGCGAATGATGATATCAACCAAAATGCTGACGTGAATGATAATGAAGTGGAAAATAAAGAGGAAAATTCGGGTAACGAAGAGGTAGAATTTTTTCGTCGCTAAACAAATATTATCATGCGATAGTGTAAATTGGGTTAGTTAAAACTTAAATGATTTAATATTAGAATATTTAGCGGATTCAGGAGCAGCAATATCAGCTATTAAATCCGAACTTTTAGAATTAAAACAGTTCGAATTACATAGTTGCAATTTAAGTATAAACGGCGTAGGTGGCACTTTAAAATCTATAGGATATGTGTATTTGCCGTTGGAGTGCGAAGGAATTAATTTTAAGCATAAATTTTACGTATTCAGGGACTTGCCATGTAAGGCGATAGGTATTTTAGGTCAAGATTTCTTTAAGCAATATAAGGCAATAATATATTATAATATTAATACGCTAACTTTAAAAAAAGGGCAAAGTACAGTTACGTTGCCGATGCAATGCTACGAATATGAAGAAGTTTTGACGGTTGAGCCGCGGTGTGAGGTAATTAAATACATAACAACACCCGCCAAAAACGATTGCGTCGTATACCCGAAAGA
Organism: Macaria liturata; assembly: GCA_964023185.1. NCBI lineage: Eukaryota > Metazoa > Arthropoda > Insecta > Lepidoptera > Geometridae > Macaria > Macaria liturata. The sequence goes on along the minus strand of OZ026828.1, from coordinate 9,008,123 downwards.
AATACAAGAAGGAGTTTACTTAGCCAGTGTCATAGCGAGGCCAAAAAACGGAAAAATTCCGGTACGACTGATGAATACGACAGAAAACGAGGTATCGATCTGTTTGAAAGATCTGGAGATAGATTCACTAGAAAACTACAACTTGTGCGATTTTGAAAGGCCAGGTGTGAATGTTCAGAGAGTGAAAGAATTGCTAACGTCACTCAATTTGTCGTCATACTTAGAGAAAGATGAAGTTTTACCAATACAACAAATATGCGCCAAATACGCAGATATTTTTCATTTGCCAGGTGATAAATTAACAGTCACAAACTTGTACGAACAGTCTATTCATTTGAAAAATAATGTTTCACCAGTGTATCGAAAACAATACAGAATCCCATTTTCGCAGAGAGATGAACTGGACAAACAAATAAATCAAATGTTAGAAAGTGGCATAATAGAAAAAACTAATAGTGAGTGGTCTAGCCCATTGCTGTTGGTACCAAAAAAGTCAAATAGGGACGGTAAAAAGCAATGGAGAGTAGTAATCGATTACAGGCAGTTAAATGAACGTATACAAAATGATAAATTTCCTTTGCCAAACATAACTGACATATTAGAGTCATTATCAGGTGCCTTTTACTACAGTCACTGCGATTTAAGCCAAAGTTTTTATCAACAAGGTCTAAAACAAGAGTCTAGAAAATATACAGCATTCACAACTAGCACCGGCCAATACCAGATGTGTAGATTACCAATGGGATTAAAGATTAGTCCGTCAGCTTTCAGTAGATTAATGACTATAGCCATGTCTGGTCTAAACTATGAAAAATGCATAGTTTATATGGACGATTTAATAATATTTGGACGAAATTTAATTGAACACAATAAAAACTTGATGACCGTATTTTCCAGATTACGAAAAGTTAATTTAAAACTCAATCCATTGAAATGTGAGTTCCTAAAACGACAAATATTGTATTTAGGTCATGTCATTTCATCAGAAGGTATTTTACCCGACCCAGAAAAGATTCGAGTGATTGAGCGATACCCGATACCAACGTGTGCGGATGACGTAAAGCGATTTGTTGCGTTTGCCAATTATTATCGTAAATTCATTAACAAATTTAGTGAGATTATTTTGCCCCTAAATAAATTATGTAGGAAAAATGTCAAATTCGAATGGACACCAGAATGCCAAACAGCATTTGAAACATTGAAAAAACTACTGGCCTGTCCTCCTATCTTGGACTATCCAGACTTTTGCCCAAAAAACGAATTTATTTTACAAACTGACAGCTCAGGTTATGCAATTGGCAGCGTACTAAGTAATAGTAACGGAAAACCAGTGGCATATGCGAGTCGCAGTCTTAACAAAGCAGAACTAAATTACCCGACTATTGAGAAAGAGCTTTTGGCTATAGTGTGGTCTATAAAGTATTTTAGGGTATATTTATTCAATAGGAAATTCACTATACAAACTGACCATAAACCTTTGGTTTATTTATACAACATGACTAATCCATCTAGCCGATTAACTAAATTTAGGCTATTATTAGAAGAGTACGATTTTAAAGTCGAGTATGTGAGAGGAAAAGAGAATGTAGTAGCTGATGCCTTATCCAGGATAATTGTAACTTCAGACGAGTTGAAGGAGATGAATAGAAGAGTGATGTGTGTAATGACTAGAGCACAAGCGAGGAAATTAGCAGAGTCTACTACCAACGCTTCTAGTAATAATAAAAATTACAAATCATCTAGTAATGATGAGACTGGAAGCCAATCTGGAAGCCCTAAAATTGCAGAAGTTCTCAAAAAGTGTGATTCAGATGTAGAGCTAGTTATTGTGTCGGACATAAAACTACGAAGTATAATAAATCAAGGACAGGACATAATTACATCAAAAAGTAGAAAATTGAGTTACTATAAGGCTAAAAATGTAATATATGCAAGCCAGTCTTCTTTATCAGTACATTCGCGAGACGATTTATTGAGAGACCTGGCATCGTTATGCAAAACATTAAAAATAAAGGAAATTGTCTTGATAAAGACAATTCAGAATAAAAAATTTATTGAATGGCTAGCCAAAAATATAGCGAACAATGTAGATGTTAATCTACCCAGAATATGTATCATAAAAGATGTTCAAAGAATTTATACAGAAGATGAGAAAAAGGTGGTAATGAATGATTTTCATCTTTTGCCAAGTAGCGGTCATGTAGGTATTCGAAGAATGGTGAATAATATTAAGAAACACTACTATTGGCCATCGCTGGAAAAGGATGTCAGCAACTATGTAGGTAAGTGTGTGAAGTGCCAAAAGCAGAAATATACAAACATACACAAAGAACCACTAACAATAACAACAACGGCGTCGTCCAGCTTCGACAAAATATTTTTAGACATAGTCGGACCAATAGATCGAGATCACAACGGGTTTTCCTACATCTTAACCCTACAGTGTGAACTTAGTAAGTATGTCGAAGCTTTTCCATTAAGAACGAAAACGACCACAGAAGTAGCAAGAGCATTTGCGGAACAGTTTGTATTAAGGTATGGTATTCCCAAAGGTATTGCTACTGATAGAGGTTCCGAATTCACATCTAAACTCATGTCAGAGCTATGTAACATTTTAAATGTTAAACAGTCATTTTCAACTGCGTATCATCATCAAAGTATTGGAGCATTAGAAAACACACATAAAGCACTTGGTGCGTACTTGCGTATACAGACTGACAATCATTCATCGTCTTGGAGCTCATGGCTTCCTTATTGGTGTTTTTCATACAATACTACGGTGCATTCCGAAACTAAATACACTCCTTACGAACTAGTTTTTGGACACTTATGTGTGTTACCAAGTAATCTATGTACGACCGTCGAACCACTGTACAACTTCGACAATTACGTAACAGAGTTTAAATTTAGACTACAAAAAGCGCAACAAGACGCAAGAAATAATTTAGTTAAAAGCAAACAAACCAGAAAATTTAATTATGACAAAATTGTAAGTCCAATCACTTATAAAACCGGTGACAAATTATTACTAAAAAATGAAACCGGCAGTAAACTTGACACTCTTTATAATGGCCCATATATTGTAATAGAAGACATGGAACCTAATGTAAAAATAATAATTAATGGGAAGCATGACATAGTACATAAGAATAGAACAAAATTATATAAGGAGTAGAATTAACATAGATATAAGTAGGTAGTAATAGATTTAAAAAAAAAAAAAAAAAAAAACCTCTTACCAGGAAGATTGTATTACACCAGTTTATAGTATTTTTTTTTTTAACCATGTATCAGAATATGACGCAAAATGTATTTTAATTTTAAGCTAACAAAGCAAATACAATAGAAGTAATTACTGTGCATTGTTGTTGAAAAATGAAACCTTATATTGTAATCGAAGATATTATGTAAGTACGCAACCCAATGAAATAATGAAATTATGAAGGAATAGCATAAGTACTTATATAGATAGCTTAATAGTTAAAAAAAAAAATGTATTCAAATAAAACATTTTTTTTTCTCATACGGGGAAGGTGTAGTGTGTCAGCTAGCTAACTTAGTCATGTAAACACGCCTTTTATTGTACATACCAAGTTGCCACGCTATACTGGATTCGTTATTGATCATTGTCTACATCTACTTAACGATTCAGATAGATTCCAGGTGTTTAACGTAGAATTAGCGTCAATAGTGTTCGGATCCCGTGTAATGGAGAATTATGACAATATCACATTGGAAACTGACAAACAAATTGTGTTTCCAATTTGTTTACAGTCCCACTACACAATGGCAATAGTTGATTTACCGACTCAGACACTAACTATAATGGATCCTCTGGGTAATGCAGATGAAAAAAGGCACACGTATTATTCAAAACTAATGTACCTGCTGAACGAAACAAACACTCCTGGAACAATAGCTACTGTCAATACCCCAAAACATGTCCTTCAAAAAGATGGGTATAATTGCGGAGCAGTCCTCATTCGAATTTTTGAAGCCGTGGTGAAAAATGATGATATAAGAAACGAGATAGATTTTGATACATACAGACAACAGTTAAAACAACTGATTTTAACCAGAAGCGAGGATATGAAAAGTATATGTTTGGTTTGTGGCGTTACAAATGAAGAAGCAAACTGCTACAAATGTACGAAATGCAAACGGACAATACACAAGGCTTGTTTGCTAAGTCCAGGTGAAATAAAACGGATGAGAGCAAAGCAATATTCTAAGATTTGCTTTTTATGCCAATCAAACAAAAAAATATAATTGCAGTTTATGCCCAGGTACAGGAGTCACAATTCACCAGTAGCCAATCATACACATTTCTAAAGTTGCTTTTGAGTTTTTTTTTTAAGCACAGTTTAATCTAAGGAGGGCTGGCCTATTAGCTAATGTTCAGGCCTATTAGCATTTGCATTACCCACAGGATCTTTTATACATACTTAATGTCTGAGTCGAAATAGTAGTTTATGCAACTGTCATATAATGAAGGGTATTAAAACACGAGTGTGAGTTATAATAGTAACGGCACCCGCCAATTATGCCTCATTCATAAAAATATAGCGGGTGATGACTTGCCACTCACTAAATGGGCCCTCAACAAAAGGCATTATTATCATTATTATTATCGATGTTATAATGAGTTTTTACGATATCGATGTGGATATTATAACATCATGTGAAATTGCTTAAATTGAGTGTTTTGTTGTCTGCGCTATAACAGTAGTAATTATAAGTCAAGTATTGGAAACATAAGTAGAATGTTACAACATTAGTGTAGATAAAAACACTATTGCCATTGTGTAGTGGGTCAGTAAACAAATTGGAAACACAATTTGTTTGATCCAATCTATTTTTTATACAATATTTCCCTTATTATACGAGATCAAGAAGCAAACCTAAGCAAATGTCATATATTTAAAACTTCGCATTTAAAAGTGGACTCTTGCGTAACATGACGCAGTTACTTTCTATTGGTGCTGTCAAAAAGAAAATAAACGGTTGGATCTATTATAATCCTCTGAAATCTGCATCTAAACTTCATGAAATACATAGCCACATGTCTATCGCATCGAATGAGTACCATCAGATCCTGGCTATCGACCTTCTTAACCCTCAACGAACTGTTTGAAAAACTCAAAATGAATTTTTTTACGTATCTTTCTTTGGCTGCTAGTGAATTTGGACCCCTAATCCTCTGAAATCTGCATTTAAACTGCACGAAATGCATACCTAGATGTCTAGCGCATCGAATGAGTACCATCAGAACCTGGCTATCGACCTTCTTAACCCTCAACGAACTGTTTGAAAATCTCAAAATGAATTTTTTTACGTATCTATATTTGGCTGCTAGTGAATTTGGACCCCTAATCCTCTGAAATCTGCATCTAAACTTCATGAAATACATAGCCACATGTCTATCGCATCGAATGAGTACCATTAAAACCTGGCTATCGACCTTCTTAACCCTCAACGAACTGTTTGAAAAACTCAAAATGAATTTTTTTACGTATCTTTCTTTGGCTGCTAGTGAATTTGGATCCCTAATCCTCTGAAATCTGCATTTAAACTGCACGAAATGCATACCTAGATGTCTAGCGCATCGAATGAGTACCATCAGAACCTGGCTATCGACCTTCTTAACCCTCAACGAACTGTTTGAAAATCTCAAAATGAATTTTTTTACGTATCTATATTTGGCTGCTAGTGAATTTGGACCCCTAATCCTCTGAAATCTGCATCTAAACTTCATGAAATACATAGCCACATGTCTAGCGCATCGAATGAGTACCATTAGAACCTGGCTATCGACCTTCTTAACCCTCTACTGATGGAATACTTGAAGGTAATAGTTCGATTTACTTATTTTTTTTGTAGTATAGTAGGTATGTTTTTTTTTCATCTTTGATCATTACTTAATGTTATCTGTTGATATTATTTGATTTCGATCACTGACCAGCCTCTTATAGCCGTGGCTGCTAACTTCACAAAATGACCATCTGTATTTGTTCGGGTTATAGGCTGCTAACTTTGGCTGCCAAGTTCACACCGGTTTTTACGGCGTTTGATAGATTTAGCGGTATTTTGTGGTGCATTTTAAGTTGCTTTACGGGGGCATGATGGATCTTCAGAATCCCTGAATCATGGTAAGCTCTAGACTTTCATTTTTTTTTTGTGAACTCCCATCAATAAATTTCACTAGCCGCCTATGGTCACCAGTAGAGTATAATTGGGGATGAAGTGTCCCTTAAAATTGCGGCGTGTGTGCGGTTGTTGTTTGCTGTGGTTGTTGTTTGTTGTGGTTGTTGTAGCTTAATTCAAGAAGCCTAAAATAAATGTTATCCTCCTCCAGGAACGAGCGCGGTAACGAATACCTTCGCGGAAACCCAACTACAACCATTAATTGATATTACTGTGAAGCGCTTATCAGAATTCTTAGAAGAATTGACGATATACGAGTAAGAGCATGAGTGGAACACTTTGAAGTTGATATGTAAATGGGGCTGCGATGGATCCCAACAAGCACTGCACATACAAAAACATGACAAAGAGACTGACTCTGATGCAATTATTTTTCAAAGCGGCTTTGTACATTACGACTTTTTATCGGCAAGAACAACGAAAAGGTGTTATGGGAAAAGCCAACACCCTCATTTGCCCGATTTTGTCTTTCAATAAGATTTCGCTACGTCAAAGAGACCACCGGTATAACAAATGCAGAGATCAATTATGTCAAAAACACCATTGATAATTTGGTTGCGACTGAGGTAGACATTGAAGGAGAAACGTTTTTGGTACGTTCCTATTTTGTAATGAAAATGGTAGATGGAAAGGTTTGCAACGCAGCTACTGGAACAACATCTACAAGTCGTTGCTACAATTGTGGGAAAACTTCCAAAGACATCAAAATTTAACATACAAAAGAAAAATTTCAAAAGGATCGAATCTGAATTGGGTCTATCTATTTTACATGCGAGAATACGATTTTTAGAAAATATTCTACACTTAGCTTATAAAACTACTTAGCCTGTAAAAAAGTACCGGCAGTGAAAATCAGAAAAGGAAAAACAAATCACACTTCCCATAGTATGCAGCCTCTAGACGTCATTTTCTACGGTCCACTGAAGACATCATATCATAGAGAGTGTGATTTATATATGAAAAACCATCCCATAAGAAAAACTCTTTACGTGTTGGCTTCAATTTTTAACACAACCTATTTGAGAGTAGCTTCGATGGACAAAGCAGTAAAAGGATTCGAAGTGACAGGCATTCATCCCATAAATACCAATGTGTTTAATGATCATGACTTTAGGCAGGTCACTACTCGATTGGAATCTATTAGAATCTATTTTTATTCGGTGCGCTTGGGCACCGACATTGAAGACCCTGATAAACATTTGTTTGGAATTGTGGATGTATCCAAACATAATATGTGAAAAGTTCGAGGCATCTCGAGATCATCCACGAGACAGAAAACTTCAAGCCCTGGTAATAAAACTTTCAAAATATTTGTAGCTTATCATTTTTTTTTTCTGTGACATTTCTTTGCGACCACTGACTCAGACGCAACTACAAATTAAGCTTGTCAACCCTATATCTCGGGAACGGGTGGAGATATCTCAAAAATAACTAAAAAAAGGTTACGTTACTGTAAGCGATTATAGGGGCAATGCACACTGCTGGCAAATAGACGGAGTAACCCAAAGCTAGTGACCAGCAAAAAGTTGGTAATGTTTATAGGGTAAATGATAAGCATGTACGCGTCATGAAGTGGAGAGATAAGAGGGACGTGTTGACACTATCCACGGCGCATACTCCCAATTTTAAAAACGTTACCAACAGGTGTGGTTGTGTCGTATAGAAGCCAGATATTATAATCCAATATAATAAATATATGAAGGGCGTAGATCGACACGACCAAATGTTATCAAACTACCCCTGCAACCAAAAAACTGTGAGATGGTACAAAATAATTGGGATACACTTATTTCAAATGATATTGCGAAATAGGAAGTTTAATACTTAAGGAAACAGAAATATAAAACTCGAAAAATTTTGTGATATTATTGAAAATTATTTACTGGCTCCAACACAAACACCTCCGACAACAGCTCTAGAAAGTACTAACATGCCAGTACCATTGCTTCGAAATGGCAATTGTGTTATCATGCGGAGAAGATGTTTTAGGTGTTGGAATATACCTATTAGGGATGTTGACACTGTCGTCCAATAGCTGCCAACAGGCAAACTAACCCTATATGACGTTAACTTAATGTGAACATCATATAGGGTTAGTTTGCATGTAAATCCTAATTATTTAAATAAATATTATGGACAACGGTGCAAATGTAGTAGGTAATGCCGCTAGAACCAGCTAATAACCTACCGTGCTTTTTGTCAGCAAGGAAAACACCATGTGCGTCGTAAAATGGCAGACAATAAAGGAGTTCTAATGGTGTCAACAGCTTTTGGAGCAGAGCCGCGAGTTCTAGGTATCTTGATGGGATAAAAAGAGAAAACGTTACATTGAAGTCAATACAATACAATAGTTAGAAGTAGCAAAAGGTATAAGTAGCGTAGGTTCAGATTTTGGGATCCAGACCCCGTCGATGCTTCAAGTGCCTCACCTTGGGCCATGTTCGGGCCCAGTGCAAGGCTGAGGTGGACCGTAGCAATGAGTGCTACAGATGTGGACAGATTGGCCACAGAGCAAACAGCTGCTCGGCTGCAACGCACTGCACGTTGTGTGCTGCAGCGGGGAAACCAGCAGGCCACCTCTCTGGGGGCAAGGCATGTGCCAAGCCCCCATCCAAGTCAGGGGTGAGAAGGAAGCCTGCTGCGACCAGTGCCACGGCCGCGTTGCAGCCGGCTGGCCCCTCCGGGGTGTAACGCGGCAACATGGAAGCAGAGTTGTATGGACTTGTCTTTCTTACAGGTCAATCTGAACCATTGTTGTGCAGCCCAGGACCTGTTTCTTCAGACAATGGCGCAGGGGCTGATAAAACTAAATTGAATTATATTGTGAAAAATAAACCCCGTGTATAGTGTACGAGTGGAAACCAGCCAAAAGTAGCAAAGTGATCGGTATAGATAAAGCCATGATTACTAACTCTTTCATTACAAAATTTATTCAAAACTTATAAAACATAAAGTAATTAACTATTATACCGTTTAATCAATACCTAACTAATTAATATTTATGTACATATATTCCATAATTGAACAATCTTGATGTCCAGGAGCTGTGGTTCTAACAAAACGGCGCAATATTGTGTTGTGCAAAGCTGGGGAATCCATAAAGAGCACAGCTAAAAAGTATGGGTTGGCCTTTGCAACCTTGTACAGGCCCGTCAAAACTTGCAACACTGCTTCAAAATTGAGTCGATTCCGACCTGTTTTCAATGAAGATCAGGAGATGGTGTTATTAACATATCTGGAGCATGTGGATTCTGTATTTTTTTACCTAACTCGAGACGATTTCAAAAATTTGGCGTACATACACGCTAGAAAAATAATTTGAACTATTCCAAAAACTAGGACATATACGAACAAGCTGAAAATGACTGATGATAGACACCTCCGATCGATTGAGAGCCCTCTACTTAAATAATAAAACCAATGAACGTCACGTACCTAAACGATTTTGGTCAGGAGATCAAGTATTATGTGCAGACAGGGAAGGTGTATATGGAGGGAAAAACGCTAAACTCTCTAATAATCATGGAAAAGATAGCATCATTTGTTACAGAAACCGGAATCTTATTCTACTTTTATGCGAAAACAGTGCTTTCACAGAACCAGAGGCAATGGAAATATTTGCACAGTCGCCTCAAGGCATTAAATTTATGTGTTCAAAACAATATAGCAAACGGATTAAACATCATACATCCACATCGCAAGAATTCTGGTATTTCAAGAGTCGTTAAAACATAGGTTCGAGAGAGCAAAAGCAAAAATAAAAATAAAACAATAATATGACAGAAGAAATGAAGAATTTTAGAAGCAAACAACATAGCAACGGATCATTTTGCACAGAGGACATTTCATCACTTTAACGGGAGAACCGGAAAGAAGATAACTTATTTTTTATCGAACCGCCGTCAACAGGAAACATCATGATTATGAGTTCGTTGGTGGAGTGTCAATTTAATTATAGTCGTTTAACAGGACTGACACCAAATTCAAGTTTCAATTTCAGTGGATTGTCACATTGTAACGCAGTCTTTATGGATGATTGTAAATTGACGGAAAACCAATTTGAACAATGGAAACTGCCCAGCCAGCACAAACATTCTGTAAGTTTTTTTTAACAGCAGTCAATAGAAACCGATATGGATGATTTAGATGGTTTAGTAACGCGCGTTTACGGTATTCTCTATGCCAATATCAGATTCCGTAACCACAGTGACGTAAGGAATTGAACTGTCAACTTATCGTGCGCTGCGAGGGCACGTAACGCGCCAAGACACGCTTTTACCCATCGTAACTTCTTAGTATTCTGTGTCTGTAACTTGTAAACAAAAAGTTTCGCATTTCATTTCACATTTTTCAATCTAATTCTAATAAAATAGTATCCTAAAGTATATAATCCTATCTTACTTCAATTGTAAGTTTAGAAGGACATATTCAACAAAATATGTCAGTTTTTAATCTTATATGTGGTATAAGAAAGCGTGTATAAATAGGTGATTCATTGTGAATGGTGTCGTTAAATGTATAAACATTCAATTTAACTTCTTTTTATAAAGGAAACATGGAGCCATCACCTAGTCGTTGCGAGCGCAGCCCAGTCAGCCGTCAAAAGGCGACTCCGGCCCAGCTGGGATATTTGGCTGAGTACATGAAAGACCCTAGTGATATGGCTTCAGGACTCAGCCAATCCCTGCAAGGGCGGACGGCCCTTGAACGGGGCTGGGCTAAGCTTGTGCATGAGCTGTACTCTATGGGTCCACCTGTGAAAGATATTTCACGGTGGAAACAGGTAGGTATGTTGATTGTGAATCTCTCTCTAAGTTTCCACGGATTTACGAGTACCTAGTACTTTAATACAATTATAGCAGTGCTTATATTATAATGTACCAAGGGTTTACCTAATTTCAGGCATGGCGCGATATGCGTAATAATGTAAAAAGAAAGGCTGCTTACAACCGGGCAGAGTACCGGGGCTATGGCCCTGGAAGTACTGGAAACGGGCCCCCTAAAATAGTGGAGCTAAACAGCACCGAGCACCAGGTGCTGGAGGTGTTGGGGCCCGTAGCCGTCTTTGGCATGGAGGAGGTGGCGGCAACTGAGGTAACTATCTGGACATATTATATTATTTTTCATACTTGTGCCTCTCTCAGACCTCAAATAGTAAGTTTTGCAAGATATGTACACAGACTTACTTTGATTACCTTTTATCAACATAAAATAATGCATATTTTGGTTTGTTTTCTTCTGCATACTTAAAATAGTTTATTTTAAAATTGACCAAAAGGTAACCAATATTGAAGAGAAGGCGGTGAAGGCAGAGCAGTCCCCACAGCCTGATCAGCAGCCCCCACAGCCTGATCAGCAGCCCCCACAGCCTGGTGAGCAGCCGCCACAGCCTGGAATGCAGCCCCCACAGCCTGGAGTAAGAAAGAGGAAGAGGCAGAGATCCTTACCCATAGTTGGTAAGAATTCAAAACAAACAGTAGCTTGAGTACCTATTTAATTTTATGTTTATTTTAGATGCTGACTAAACTATTTTTATTCTTGTTACAGATAACTTTGACGCAAAATTGATGAAAATAGAAGAGAAGAAGATTAAAATTGAGGAGGAGAGGAATTCTATTTTTGGCAGGTACATTCAACAATAAATAATAATATTTTTCTTCAATTAGAATCTACATAAGGAGAATTCATAATTTATTTTCAAATATCTTTATGAACTTTAGTAAAATATTAAATATTTAGTAAATATTTTATAATGTTGTTACTTATGTATGTATGTTTTAATAAATAAGAATAACAGTTGTTGTTAGTTGTATGTTACAACATAAGTAATTGATCCACATGTAGCACTAAAATAGATTTGAATATTATTATGGTATTTCAGTATAAACATTCATTTTATTTTAGCTATTTTTAATTAAAAATCAAAATTATTTAGCTATTTTAATAGATACTGACACATTTATTTGATGATTATCTCTAGCTCCTGACTACAAAATCAAGAGTCTTCGCAGAAACCTGAGTATACCTACTGAGAGTGATCCTAACATATCACCAAGGATATATAAGTATTCTAGCAAACAGCAGCTTTAAGGCTAAAGCACTTATTTTATTATCTGCTTGTCTTTTGTGGTTGTGGGACTACGGGTGCTATTGACTTCTAAGCTCTATGATTACTTTGTCTTGTATTTGTGTCTATTAAATTATATAGGCAGCCGTTTTGGTTATTTTTGACACCAACCCTTGGGCGCTTGTATTAATTAAGTCATAACTTATTATGTAAAGGGCATATTGATTTAAAAAAAAATATCATTTGATAGCTGAGTGTATGGGCAATAAAACGAGGTTAAACATTTGCAATATTTTATTCAATAAAGAAAAGAAAATATATTAGGATATATGATACTTCTTATTAATGATTAATGTGGGTGAAACCATTTAGTTATTGCAACTAGAACTTTATTATACATAATATACTAACAGCACTCTGTGGTTTCACCCTTATTAATTCTGAATAAGAAGTATCATATTTATAGCCTAATCCGGGATATAACCCTCATTCATACCAAATTTCATATACATGTACCTAATTAGGTCCAGTAGTTTCAAAACCTTTTCAATTCAAACAAATAAACAGATTTTTCTTGTTTTTTATATTAGTCTAGATAAATATATTTGTTTATTTCCTATTTTAGATTCAATGAACTCAACTTGAGGACACGTACACTGCCAGAAATTAAACAACAGTGGCGTACCATGAAGTTAGAAGCTAAAAAATCTGTATCAGATTACAAAAAGTCTTGTAAGCTGACTGGTGGCGGAGAAAAACCACCTAGTCCAGACTATAACACTCAATTTATTTTAAGTATGATTCCACAGGAGTTTAAAGAAGACGAAAATGTATATGATAGTGATGGAAAGCTGACTGAGGTTAGCTATGTATTATCTAATTAATAATTTTGTATACTTACTTATTAAAAACTATTTGACAAGTATTGATAACTTAACAAATTATTTCTGCAGGTCAAAAGTATTATGGAGCCAGAAATTCAAACTGCCCCATCAAATGATAATGATGTCAAGATGAACGATGATGTTGAGCAGGTATGTACTTCACTTACATTTGTTTGTGTTCTATTTCTTCATACAAGTACTGAAGCTAAACAATATACCTACCTACATTTAAATGACAGTAGCTGAGGAACATGTTCCATATATGGACTATCTTCTTGATGTAGTTGCAAAATGATGTAAAACTAAATAAATGTGAAAACTACTTGCAGTTCAAAATTCCATTTTAGGTAAATTGATGCCATCTGGTGAAAATATGATACATGCTCTGTGTTAATTTTAGTAGGTAAGCTATATAATATAATAATTTGTCTAATTGGCTGTTTTTGTTGAATTTCCAGGGCTCACTAACAAACATTATGATGGATGAGCAAACCAAGGAGCAAAATGATGAAAAAGTTGTACAAAGAAAAATTCGAAAGCTGAAATTCAGTGGAGTAAGTAGACAACAACTGGTAGTAGTAACTACATAAGAATTGTAATAAGTGTAGATATTAAATGTTAAATAGTGATCAATTTATTAAATAAACTGTTAAAGATATGTAGTTCCTTTTATGTAAACTGAATATTTTTTCTTTTAATTTCAGAAAAAAGAAGTCAAAAGTGACCAGTCAAAAATACCTGAAAGAGATAGGGTATTGATAGAATGCCTCAAGAAGGAGTCGGCATTAAAAGTTCTACATATGACTGAAGCACACGAATGGGCACGTGAAGCACACGAATGGGCACGAAGAGAGCATTTAGTTCGCCTCCAAAATGTAGAGTTAGAAAATAAAATATTATTAAGTAAATTAGAAAAGTAATAATAAACACTAAAGTAGATATTATTGTGGTTTAATTAATTTATATTTTGCTTAGAATTATTTAACTAGAAATATCTTTCCACAAAGACTCTTCGAGCGATGCGACCATGCTCATTGTTTTCTTGTCCTTGTCTAAGTTCAGGCACTTGTGGTGAAGGTGAAACATACGTTAGGTCTTCAAGATCTTCCCCCATATCGATGGCTATATTATGTAGGACAGCCAAGGCAATTATGTATAATTTTACATTTTCAAGGGACACTGAGAAACCGATCAATAAGCAGCGAAACCTTTGCTTCCAAAGGCCAAAGCACCGTTCTACTGTGTTTCTGGTCTGAATGTGAGCACGGTTATATGCCTCTTCTTTCTGACTCGATGGAGATTGAAAAGGTGTAAATAGATAACTTTTTAAGGGATATCCCGAATCACCAAGTAGGATACCCTGGAAATGGCCTGATTCAAAACGTTCATTTAGTGAACTCTCTCTAAAAATTCTGGCATCATGTGTGCTTCCGCGCCATCTTGCAACAATGTCTCTAATCCTTAAAGTGGAATCACAAACTACCTGAACGTTCATTGAATAATATCCTTTACGATTTACATAATATTGTCCAGCGTCACCTCCAACTTTCTTTATTTTTATGTGTGTGCAGTCAATAGCTCCAATGACATTTCTAAAACCACATATATTTCTGAAACCTTGTATTACTTCTTGTTGTTCTGATAAACTTGATGGCATGTGAATAAAATGGCAAGATTGACTAGCTAAAGATGTTGCTACTCTGCGACATATATTTGTAATAGATCGTTGACTAATCCCATGTAAGTCAGCTGTGTCATCTTGTATTTCCTGACGAGCCCAACATCTTAAAGGTGTTAAAACTTGTAATTCAGGTGAAATGGCACCCCCTCTTTTATCCTTTATGATGTCGTCTTTCACCAAATCGATAATTTTCCTTGCATAGGTTTTCGTGAATCTATATTTATATCTAAAACTTTCATCATCCAGGTCAAATGGATCAATTCTATTTTTGTAGATTTTCTTCTTTCTTTGATTTTCTTGACTATCCTCACTATCGAAAATATCGAATAAACTGAAGTAATCTAAATAATCCATCGCAAAATAAAACTTTAAGTCGTACTTGAAATATCTTCACAACTGATCCGCAAAATGAAAACATCAGCTGATTAATAGCCGCCATTTTGCATTTTGACTTTATACAGTCCTTATACAAGGGTAAAAGCATGTGCAGAGCGTGTGTAACTTTTCATAGATATTTTGATCTCTTATAACGCCTGTATACACGCCATCTGTCAAAAATGTTTTTATTAGTAGCGTTTTTTTACGCAATGCTTATAGACCCTGTATACACGGTGTCGTATTTTTTATTGCTAAGACAGTAATTGTATAAGATTTGAGACTGTCGCTACCAAATAGCTTTTTAAGAAATGAATAAAACTTCTGAACAGCTAGTCATCTTAAGAGACGCAAGAGATAATAAAACAAATATGGAGTTAGGTATGGATTTTATAGAATCTAATGGTCTAACTTTATTAGCATAATATGTGTGTTGAAAATGCGATCATCAGAGACCTACCCGCAAGCAATATCATTTATTTTGAGTCATACTTGGGTAAACTAATACTCTCCTGCTTGTTATCGCTTGGATACTTTTATGTGCTAAGTTTATATAAGTGAACGAAATCATTATGTTATTGTTG
Organism: Macaria liturata; assembly: GCA_964023185.1. Taxonomy (NCBI): domain Eukaryota; kingdom Metazoa; phylum Arthropoda; class Insecta; order Lepidoptera; family Geometridae; genus Macaria; species Macaria liturata. Next base: position 8,992,328 of record OZ026828.1, on the reverse strand, counting down.
AAAGCTCCAGTTTTTTCATTCGTTCTGGCAGTTGGAATTGGATGTGAGTATTTATAGTATAAATTATAATTAACGTAGTGCTTTATACTCGTAGTTTGGTAATGCCATGAATTCATTTTTCAATAATGGCTGAATGGCTTTATATGCATTGTGAAAATTATATTTACGAAATAACTAAAATTTTAATTATTTGTAAGTGATACTGAAATTTGCATTCAAAAAGTGGTTTTATTTTAGAATTACAGGTAATACAAAAATTGTGTCACTGTGGTGTGAATTTCATATCACTTTTTAGCGCACACCAACATTATTTTTCAGTCCAAGTGAAGGTTATATCTACCTTGTTTACATTTATATTTTTCATAATTATTCTTGATATAATAATATATAGATAGGTACATAAAAAATATTTAACCTATAACTTTTTAAGTTGAAAATTATAATAACGTCCAATAGAAATACTAGTATAGAAATACTAGTCTAAGATTCCTATATACGCGGTATTTACGCTATTATTACTTAATGTTTCAGTGTTTTTAAATGGCTGTTTTAATATATTCGTGAATGCAAACTCTGCGCAGTAAATAATTCTTGAAATAAATACGGATTTAAAGGAAGAAGTCTACTTGGTTCGAGTTGCAGATCAACCTCAATTTCCAAAGTTTCATGACTTACATCGACTTGGAATTTCCAATAGTATCAAAGGAGATGACGACATTCGACAGAAAAATTCCAATATCATCGCAAGAGATGACAACATTCAACAGATACATTCCAATATCATCGAAAGAGATGAAAAATTCAACAGATCAATTCCAATATCATCGAAAGAGACGACAACAATCGACAGATATGAGATAACCTCGACAGTAACGACATCAGTCAAAAGGCTGATTCAAAAGGCGTCATTGATGATGGCTCGATTACGATGCAACGCAAAAATATCGATAGGCAGAATTATTCATCAGGAACCAATAAATACGGATCAGACACTCAACAAAAAACAACATTCATAAAAACTTCATTGAAATAGAAGGAGTTAATGGTGTTGCTCACGTTGACTGCTGTGCTAAATCGAGCGTGGCATCTTATCAACTGCAGGCCTACCACAACGTTTTTAAAAGCAGTGTCATTGCCGCTCCGCTGCGATTCCGCTGGAACACAATGCTGCTAATATTCGTACCACAAACTTATGACGTAATATCGCGTTCCAGCGGATTTCAAGCGGATTAGGGATGAGACACTGAACAAATGATTTCGCTAAAACTGCATAAAATGAAAGAGTTTGTGATAAATATAGCACAACCTATAGTAGTTTTGCTTTCAAAATTTGTCACTGTCACTGATTCGAAAACAGTTCTATATTTTCTTTGAAACTATCGTACTTGCGTGTTGCCAGATATCGGCTTCAACCGTATTTAGCTCTTTTCAAATACATAATGTAGTAAACAAGCACAAATAAGATAAAAGCAAGCAAAATATGATTTTACATATAGATTTATTATAATGAGGTGTGTGTATTTCCTACACATGCAAGTATATGCAGTATGCAAGGGGTAATTTAAATTTATATTTTTTATTTATTTATTAAATTTCGTAAAATGTACATAGCTATTGCGACTGGAGTTGGTATACATAGTTTTGTGTACATTTTATGCCAAAAAAAGTATCCTGTATTATTTTCCTAACTATTTATTTTATTTAAATTTGAGCCCGGCTTTCAGCTGGTGTACATTTTCGAACTTTTTTTTAAAGAGTTCGTGCTTATTTGTATACAGAAATGGTACGAACTGCCAGATCACTATGTCTTATTCTCTTTTTTTGCTTGTGTGTGTATAAAAAATGTCATGTACGGTATAAAAAAAATACTCTGGTAGCACTGAATGATTTTGTAAACAAACTACCATAACAAACTGCCTATAAATTATAACTGTTTTATATATAGAAATGCATTGGGTCCCCGATTTAGAGGTGATACATTTGGTGCTGTATGAATACTACACAGAATGATGGACAGAATACCGCATGAATGTGTTCATGAACAGTGAAAAACTTATCTAGATAAACCAAACACTTCGGATACGCTTCTAAACAAAAAATTGATTTCTTCAAGCGGCTTTTTGTTCTGGATACAAGCTGATGGAACGTGGTGGATCACCATGACTGTGATCACGATACCAAGACGGTGACAAACCATCAACAACTTCTTACGAGCAAGCATATACTCCTTCTATTGGAGCTGGACGATGATCACATCAGTATAACCACTTAGTAGACGAACGTTTACTCGTGTAAATTACTTTTCTGTGTGAATACTCTACACATACGATGTGGATACATAAACTTAAAAGTTTTTTTCAATAAATTGATGTTATAAGCTTGAATTTATTTTTACTGGACGACAGTTATTATGTTGGGGAACATAAACATATAACACAGAAGTAAGCTCTGATTAGTCATCCTTTTTAACTCTAAGATACTCGTATCATTTAGGTTGTTAGCTTATGCGTTCTATATTGTGTCTCAACTATACTAATTTATAAAATAGGTTTGTGTGGTGTAGGCATAGTGTGTTGTACATAGTCTAACTATACTGCTACTTTATACCTTTAAGCACAAGATGGGACCTATTTAAGATTTAGAACAAATAGTTATTGTACATTTTGTCTTATTAACAGTTAGTACCCTATTCACAATATTATATAACGAAGGGCACTGAGCAAGTCACTGTTCTCAAAGCTAGGGTACACCAACATTCTGCATAACTATGCACTGCTGCGGTACTGAATCATCGTGATAGTTGCCACCTCATCTGCTGTGGCGGTAGTGGGAGTGTGATCTCGAACTGGGTCCCTGCTGTAGTTTTGGGTCGTGGTAGTTGGCTCTGTAGCTTGCTGCTAGCTGATGAATAATAAATAGCTGCAAATTGAGATATTTTTTTGTTCCTCCACATATTCACTGGAGTTTGATATTTTCGCAAAAATTGTGCCGAACCACACACACATAACCATTGTATTTAGTTGTTGTGGTGTGGTGGGTGACGGTGTATGATGAAAGTAAACACCAAATTCCCATAAATCCAAAGTCTATTTAAATATCCACAATATTAAAACAATAAAAACACAATTACAATACGGCGAGAAATACGGAATGCGAAATAGAAAGGCGGCGCGTGTGTGCTTAGGTACGATCAGTGAGGCACTGGTGGCCGAGCGCTGGCCGGCGTCGGAACCGGTTTCGAGCTCAGTATCTCCGCGACAGCCGCGAGAACAATAGCGATGCTAAACAACAGTTTACTCGCGGCTATGCTTGTGTAAATAATATTTATTAGGTTTAGTGTGATGTATGAATGTTTGTGGAATGTAAGTGAGTAATGAATGTGGAGTGTTAATATACTATGTAAATGAATATGTAAAAATAAATATTTTATATTGAAAATGATTAATAGTAAAATATATTACATAGTGATAAATAAATGTTGAGTCACCTACATTGTATATCAATTAAATTCAGTTTTCTTTCATATTTTCAATAATTCAAGGGATTTAAATGGAAAAATATCTCAAATACGCAGGCAGATAGCAGCGTTTTTAGCATCTCAAAATAATGTCAAATTGACAGCTCAGCGATAATGATTCCGCTGGCAATTAGACCTTATGGTACCGATTTAGGCAAAACGCCTAGGAAAAGAATGAACAAAATCGCGTGACGTCATCAAAACCTCGACGCGGCTGTGCCTCTGATTCCACCTTATTTAAACGTCAGAAACTAGACGTTGTAGTACCGATTATCGCAGCAGCACTGCTGCAGTACTGCTATAAGACGTTGTGGTAGGCCTGCTGTACTGCCAATTCAATAGCAAGGGATATACATTTACGAAGCTGCGATTGCCCGTAACTCTGGCGGACGGCGTACGCAAGTTACGAGATGTTCTAGTGATCAGGGTGCCAGTCACATTACAAACGCGCACAATCCTGACGACCTTCATGATCCTCCACGACTCAAGATACAATCGTACTTTACTTGGTGTTGGATTTATTCGAGACGCCCTAATGGTCCTTAATCTACCTCAGAGTACTTGGCATTTTATTGACGACCCAGAAAACATCATGGAACTGTATCCGGAAAGTTTCGTTAACTTTGAGGACAAGATGGAGTTATCTCTGAACCACATTTCGACTTCTGAACCGCCACTTCCGGAATCCAGCAACACAGATATCTGCGCCGAGCCAGTATTCGGACCACTCATTCCCATCGAATCGACACCACCGAAGAAAAGGCAACGAGTAGAGTTATTTGATGGCTACTCATCCGTAATCGACGCTCTCTACCAGGTCGCCCAAGAAAGCCTAATGAATTACGATGAAGAACATGAAGAGTCTACGTTATTCAACTACAACGTGGACATAGCGTCAGTAGTGAACTGTATAGATACTAATTAAATAAAATTATTCAAACAACTTTTCAACCAAGGTCAAGATAGATAATAAAAGAACCTCTAACCGGCTTTCAAAAAGGGTACCAGAATACGATAACTGGGCCCTAGAGAGAATAGAAACTAGGCGAAAGAAGACTACCAAAATAGATACTCCGTGTACCAGTGCAGGGCTCAGCAGAACTCCACCGCGAGCTGTAAGTCCTAAACCAAGAATGGCAACGTACACATTTGATGAGTCGGTGGTCTCTTCCTCATTCAAAGGCAGCACCTTCTATAGCCTCCATCAACATGATATTTTTTTAACCGACTGTAAAACAGTAGAAAGCATCCTTTGCCAGGGCAAGAAGATAAGGGCGCAACTGAAACAACTGCAGCCTGGACAGCAACTCGTTATCGGTACGGCCCTAATTTCTGCACAACACCCCTTGTTTATAATTAAAGGTGGTGGAAATGTCGAAATATCCGATGCTGACTACACCCTAAATCGACTAACAGGAATGTGCGCGGCATATGCATCAGGGGTGAATTGTGCAACGTTCAGACCTAAGTGCGCGATGGCAATTGCCTTGGGGTTAGACATGGAAAGAGATAGAAAACTTTACTATTCAGCGGCACCAGGAGCTGAACACTTCACGGAACAGTTTGGTTATCTGCCTCTCCTTTGCGCGATAAAACAACTGGAAATGGGTAAAGTAGCAAAGGAAAATATAACAAGAATAGCATCAGTAAAGAACGAATACAATAAAACACTTACTGACATCTTAAGTGAAACTCCAGTGGATGTTCAACAACTGGAAGCTTTTCTAATGCAGCATGAGAAAGTTTTCCAGCCGAATGGGAGTCCGGTTAATGACGTAGAGCACGCCATCGATACAGGAAACCATGCACCAATCACAGTTCCACCATACCGTCTTTCTCCACAAAAGACTGTTGTCTTAAAAGAAGAAATTTCTAAAATGTTAGAAGCAGGCATTATTGAGCCATGCACCTCTCCTTGGTCAGCACCTGTAGTCATGATACCAAAGAAAGATGGCAGTATTAGAGTGTGCGTCGATTATCGACAACTTAACGCGATTACTGTTCCAGATGTTGGTTTGTCTTTACTTATTCGATCACAGATTTTGAGCCAATTTTTTTTTGTAGGTAGCCTATAATATTGTTAGCCTCCACCTAAAGTTTTAAGTTGCGGAAACAAATACTTTTTATGTAATAATTTTTTGAAATATTAAAATTGTTTTGTAGAATTTGACAGACGGCACGTAATTTCATGGCGTGAAACGTTCTACGCACTAGCACGGCAATATGCTTTGTGAGTTTCCATTACATGAAATAAAAACTTAGAGCTTCAAATTAAACATAATTCTGTACAAAAATGATCAAGTAAGCACTTAAATTGAAATTCTTACAATTGTACCGTAGTCTAAATAGTTTTTTGAAGCGAAAAAAAAAATCCCTAAAAATATTAGAAGGAAAAACAGGATTAACGAAACGTAATTGTAGATTTTTGGTCTATCTATGGTTATGGCATGGCCGTTAATTTTCTCTAGTCATCGTTTGCGTGCCTTACAGTTGATAGCGTTTATCGTATTCCTGTTCGTGTTCGTTTCGTTGACTACCATGGCGTCTTCCAAGCCTAGTGCTTCGGTGTCTGCCGCGCTTTCGTCCGAGGAATTGAGTGTTGTGCAAGTTTTGGACTCCAGTGAGCCGCTTGGTGTGACCTCTTCTTCGGCCGATTTAGGTGTGCAAGTGTTGGACTCTAATGAGCCGCTTGTGCGCCCCGACGACTTTGCTGTTGCTGGCCCTTCTTGGGCGGCGAGTGCTATCGCTCCTGCGTCACCTTCGCTGTCTGACAGTGACGGTGATGATAGTAGCGATGACGACGTTGTGGAGGGTTCCGGAACGTCCCATCTGAGAAGAAGATTGTCTTCTTCCGAGTCTTAGTAAGTGCCACAATTTATATGGTATTTTTTTCAAATGTAAACCTTTAGTTACAGTCAAAGTATGATAAAAACTGACTTGGATAGGTTAGGTTAGAAGTCGGAAAAGCCTTTTAAAAATGAATTTTAAATAAAACATGCTACAATATATTTATTTCTTCATTGTTACAGTACTGAATGGGGTATAACACAAGTGTTGTTGGAGCTTGGGACAGAAGAGCTGTGCATCGCGTTTGCGGAGGAGAGGGGCTTACTCCCCAAAGAAAAACTATGCCAATATCACAAGAAGCCGATGACATTCATTTCTGACAGCAAATTCGGCAGCTTCCAGTGCCGTAAAAGCAAATGCCGCAACCGCAAAATGTCTCGGGCCAAGGGGACTTGGTTCGAGAATGCTAGAGTTAAAATGTCAATAATATTTTTAATGATGTATTTATTTTGTAAAAAATACTCCTTCAGTTTGGCTGTCCATGAAGTTTCCAAGGCTGATCGGAGTATGCCGAAATCTGTGAGTACCAAGACGGTAGCCGACTGGTTCTCATTTTGCCGGGATAAAAATGACGACCTCCGGTTGGAAGTGTGTCCCGATAACAATAGGTCGGCTGAAGTACTGGTGCCACTAATTCAAAAACATGTTGAGATAGGCAGTGAAATCCATACTGATTGTTGGAGAGCGTATGACTGCCTTTCTCAACATGGATATTCACATAATAAAGTGAACCATAGCGACAAAACAAATAGATTTGTGGCACCTGATGGGACACACACACAACGCATAGAAAGCTTATGGCGAAATATGAAAAGAGTGTATAGAAGTGATCAGCCAAGGGGGGAAATTAAAGATTGGGTAATAGAATATAACTGGAGGCGTCAAATGAGAATAGAAAAAAAAGATGTTTTTGAGGAGCTGATAAAAATAGTTGCGTATGTTTATAAGATTAAAAAATAAAACAAACAAATTATTTAAGTTTATAGAATAAGTTAGTATAATAAGTTCATTCGAACTCTGTTAATTAAGTTTATAATATAAGTTTATCGGAACTGTGTTAATTAATTAAATTAAATGTTACCAAAAAGTATATTTGTTTTTTAGATACCCTAATTAGACATAGGTGAATATATAGTACTATAATAATGATAAAACTTAGGTTTGATTAGAAAATAGTTCTATTCATTGCAAACTGAAAAGATTAGGTTATTATGGGTGACAGATCCGACACAGAGCACCCCGACTCCACCTAGTCTTGTGGTCCCTACAACTAGAGTGTTATTCCTAAGTGCGGGAGCCAGAAGCTCCGGGAGGTCCTGAGTGGAAGCGAGCCATACGAGACCGAACGAGCGAAGGGGGGAGGTGGCGAGCGTAGCGAGCCGGCGAGCTCCGTAGCGAAGTGAAGGTCTCGTGGGGCGAAGCGAACACTCAGGGCTGACCACAGGAGCTTCTGGCGGGAGCCCACCTGGAGTCCGACTTGAGTAGATTAGGTTACTATGAGTGACAGATCTGACACAGAGCACCCCGAGTCCCAACTCTTGTGGTCCCTAGTGAAATCGTAGTACTTAACCTCAAAATACAAAAATGGACATATCTCGAAAACTATTGGTTTCCGCAACCCCCCCTTCACAGGGGGGGTCCTCCGGGTTTTAGGGGTGCTGATTCCAGTCCCGACGAATCGAAATTGAACATGGACAATTTCGAAATGTCTAATCTTACCGGCAATAGCCCCAATCGCTACGATACTTTCGCTGGTTACGGTAATCTGTTTCCGCCGCAGCAGCGCGGACAGTCACGCCCCCCTCGAAGAGGGCGCGGGCAGACGAAATCCCGTCAGGGGTTTCAGATCCAACGAATGGAAGAGAAGCGCAAGAACGAAGGCGCTAAGACGTTTGATTAAGTCCAGGACCTTATCCGCCAAACGTTACATCCAGGGGTCAAGTCAGAAGAGGATATCAAAGCCATCACACTGACTATCACTACCCGAGAAATTGGGTTTGGGCTTGCTCACCTCAGTTTCATAGCTGTATCATATCATGAGATAGCCGTACCAAGCGTTTATGCGCAATATCGCGTATTTCTGGTTGTACTAGGACCAAACTTGAAAATCTGAAGCATAGTTACCCGATTGCTGCACGCAATACGGACTTGGCATATAACTACCGCGTGAACGCGGACTTGCTACACGTAGCAGACTGTAGTCGTGGCCCCAGAGCCAATGAAAAGAGTAATCAGCGCCGTCGGAATAGTACAGTACGACGAGGGAATCTACATTCCGACAGTCACAAGAGAAACTGTCGATGATAGGGAACGGTTCATCCTACGTGCCGAGAGTATCCTATACTCTAACTTGCGAAGAACAGTGGAAGCACTATCCGACCCCAACAACCCCAACACACCGGAGCGGTACAGGAGAAGATTCGAGGAGAACAACCCATTCCAGGCGCATCCGAAAACCAGTTCCTCGATTTGAACTATAATGTAATAAGACGATTTGTACCTAATTTTGTTTATCACTTGTTACACTATTGTAACACAGTGATTATTGTTCCTGTTTGTTACTAAGTAGTAGTTATAGTTATTATACTGTAAGTTTGCATTTGTAAGCAACTGCAATTGTTAAAGACATATTTATTTTGTAGCATGGCCGACCCGTTGGTATCATTACCAGTTGAATTTTATTTGAAATAGGTATTTTCAAACTGAATGGTGTTTGATCCAAAGGAGTTTATTCTTGTTCCGGTTACGTTTTTATGAATGTTGTTTTTTTGTTATATTTTAATTTGCTTTTTAGAAGAAGACTAAGGAGGAAATGTTTTTGATACCTCGACTCCACAAGCTATGCTTAGGAAGCCAGTATCAAAGCAACTATGTAAGTATATCTTTATAAATGGAAGTAAAAAGAAATATTTATCAATTTTTTATTTTGTGATTAACATCTACAATATCAATTTCAGTAACACCTACTAGTAGCAAAAAGAAGGTATTTACTCCGGCTGAGACAAGAAAAAAATATATATCCCATATTGACAAGAAAATTGAACATTTGTCCCATAAACAAGAAAGAGAAATAAATATTTCCCAGTATGCTTTGGAAGAGCATAAACAAACGTTGTTATTACAAAAATCATTAAATGATAAAACTATAGAACCTATGCAAGAAAAACATGTCAATTATTTGCAACAACAGCAAGAATGGCACGAGTTAGAAGTAGATATTAAGAAAAAATGCATGCATTACTTAATACGAGGGCGGGTCAATAAGTCCGTTAAACAAACGTTGTTATTACAAAAATCATTAAATGATAAAACTATAGAACCTATGCAAGAAAAACATGTCAATTATTTGCAACAACAGCAAGAATGGCACGAGTTAGAAGTAGATATTAAGAAAAAATGCATGCATTACTTAATACGAGGGCGGGTCAATAAGTCCGTGACTTTTTGAATTTCTGACCTCTTTACTGAAAAAGCAATACTACTCCTGTCAACAGGCATCTGTCAGTTGACTCCTGTCAAAATTTGAACTTGCTGCGTCAGTTAGTTTGTGTTAATCAGCTATCTTTATCAGACTACCCAGTAATTTGAGGAAAAAATGGAAAAAAGTGAATTTCGTGTGTTTATTAAGCATTATTTTTTGCGAAAAAAAACCATTACCGAGACCAAGGCTAAGCTTGATAAATACCATGGGGACTCTGCACCATCGATTTCAATGGTAAAAAAGTGGTTTACTGAATTTAGTTGTGGCCGTACAAGCACTGAAGATGCCGAACGTCCTGGACGCCCAGTTGAGGTCTCTTCACCCGAAACAATCGAAAAAATTCACGATATGGTGTTGGCCGACCGAAGATTGAAAGTGCAAGAGATTGTGGCAGCCGTAGGGATCTCGCATGGCTCAGTGGTTTCAATTTTGAATGATCACTTGGGCATGAGAAAGCTTTCCGCAAGATGGGTGCCGCGTTTGCTCACAGTCGACCACAAACGCAATCGTGTAACAACTTCACAGGAAGGTTTGGCGTTGTTTAATCGCAATATGGAGGAGTTTTTGCGCCGTTTTGTAACCGTGGACGAAACATGGATCCATCACAACACACCAGAGACCAAACAACAGTCAAAACAGTGGGTTTCTAAGGGTGAATCGGCGCCAAAGAAGGCCAAGGTGGGTTTGTCAGCCAATAAAGTTATGGCGACTGTTTTTTGGGATGCACGCGGGATAATCCACATTGACTACCTTCAAAAGGGAAGAACAATCAATGGGGAATATTATGCCAACTTATTGGACCGATTCAATGACGATTTGAAAAAAAACCGACCTCATTTGGCCAAGAAAACAGTTCTTTTCCACCAAGACAATGCAAGGGTGCACACATGTGCAGTTGCCATGGCAAAAATCCTTGAATTGGGCTATGAATTGCTCCCTCATCCGCCCTATTCTCCAGATTTGGCTCCGAGTGACTACTTCTTGTTTCCAAACCTGAAGAAATGGCTTGGTGGAAAAAGAGTTGACTCCAATGATGAAGTCATCTCGCAAACAAAGGCCTATTTTGAGGACCTCGACAAATCATATTTTTTGGAAGGGATAAAAAAATTGGAGAAGCGTTGGACAAAGTGTATAGAGCTCAAGGGAGACTACGTTGAAAAATAAAATGATTTATTTATCAAAAAATCTGTGTTTTATTCTAAAAGTCACGGACTTATTGACCAGCCCTCGTAATAGGTTAGAAATTAAAAAAAAACAGACAATAAAATATTAATTGAATTTGTTGATTTTTTTTTACATTTCTTGTATTTACATTAAGGTGTAGATACCTAGGTAAATAACCATAGTTCTGTCACTGTATACACATGGTAATGACTTGATTGTCAAACATGATGTGAAAATGTCTTTTGGAGCATTCATTAGTACCAGCAGCAGCTACGGTCTGAATGTGATAGAAGCAGATTGCAATTTCAAACTGCTTGCTACATATGGGAGTATTGCTTGTTCTAAGCCGTCCTTAGCCTAATTAAAACTATTACCTTACATTGTATTTGAACCTCTTAAATCTATATTAATGTGTTGGCTTCTTTACCTGCCTTGACCCCGGCATAGACTGCAGAGTACCTAGCAGTGGCCTTGATAATTGCCACAACACTAGATATGACTGCTGCAAACAGAAGGGTGGAAGTGACGAACTAAACTCGAATTTTTAATAGACACTGGAAGTGACGTGTGTGTGTTCCCTAGATTACTACTCAGGGAAAGTCGCGAACTAACAAATTTCGAACTTTTTGCCGCGAACGGCTCTAAAATAAAAACGTACGGTTACATAAACCTAAACCTAAACATTGGTTTGCGTCGCTACTTTCCCTGTCGATTTATTGTTGCGGATGTAACAAAAGCTATAATCGGAGTTGACATTTTATCGCATTTTAACTTATTGGTGGACATACGACGCGGGTCCGGCAGGCGCGGCGACAGCAGCCAGTCAAGAACAAGATCTGCGTCTAACTACCGCAAGTTCCCGCTGTGTTGGTATCATAATAAGTACGGTAAGGAAGCGGTAAAGTGTGTAAAGCCATGTGACTTCGCGGAAAACGCATTCGGCAGTGCGTGAGGGCGGCCGGCGCCTGTCGCGACTTAGGCCGCATTTTTGTGACTGACAGAATCGAACTGTAAGGTCATGGTGATTGTCACCAGACACACTGGTGAGATGGAAAAAATGGTCTTATCCAGTAGGATTGTGACAGGAGGATCAGAGCTAAAAATCAGCTTACTCCAGCCAACATACACAATCTTCCACAATAATAACTTTTTAGTCCAGAGCCCAGAGGGGATTAGCTGGCTTGTTGATGCAAATGAACTGGGTGATCTGAGCCAAGCAAAGATCGGGGATCTCCAGATAGGACTGTATAAGGATAATGAATTATCATACCTGACCACCTCAATGGATTGCAGTGCTAATAGTTGTAAAGCACAGTGCTCCCTTCCAGAGCCAGGCCTGATAAGGGGATTGAAGCAGTTCAGAAACTACACAACGGATGTGATTACATATGGTAATGACTTGATTGTCAAACATGATGTGAAAATGTCTTTTGGAGCATTCATTAGTACCAGCAGCAGCTACGGTCTGAATGTGATAGAAGCAGATTGCAATTTCAAACTGCTTGCTACATATGGGTGTATTGGTTGTTCTAAGCCGTCCTTAGCCTAATTAAAACTATTACCTTACATTGTATTTGAACCTCTTAAATATATATTAATGTGTTGGCTTCTTTACCTGCCTTGACCCCGGCATAGACTGCAGAGTACCTAGCAGTGGCCTTGATAATTGCCACAACACTAGATATGACTGCTGCAAACAGAAGGGTGGAAGTGACGAACTAAACTCGAATTTTTAATAGACACTGGAAGTGACGTGTGTGTGTTCCCTAGATTACTACTCAGGGAAAGTCGCGAACTAACAAATTTCGAACTTTGTGCCGCGAACGGCTCTAAAATAAAAACGTACGGTTACATAAACCTAAACCTAAACATTGGTTTGCGTCGCGACTTTCCCTGGCGATTTATTGTTGCGGATGTAACAAAAGCTATAATCGGAGTTGACTTTTTATCGCATTTTAACTTATTGGTGGGCATACGGAACAAATGTTTATTAGACGGCGACACCAATCTGTATACTGTGGGGTCTCTAGCAACTTTTTCGGACAATGTAAGCTCAGTAAAAATTTCATTCGGTGACATCAGCAGCACATACCTCGACATACTGACTCAATATCCAGATATTACTCGCCCATCTGGCATACACAAAGATTCACAACATAATACTGTACATTACATACGCACTACGCCCGGGCCGCCCGAGTCGTGTACACCTCGGCGGCTGGCACCGGATCGACTCAAAATCGCTAAAGCAGAGTTTTAATTAATGTTACAGGATGGTACTTGTCGCCCTTCTGAGTCGCCGTGGTCGTCTCCAATACATCTCGCACCCAAGAAAAATGGATGGCGGCCATGTGGTGACTATCGGAGGTTAAATGCGCGCACTATACCAGATAAATATCCAATTCGCAATATTCAAGATTTTTCACACAACCTTACCAACTGTAAAATTTTTAGCTCACTGGATCTAACCAGAGCATACAACCAAATACCAATTAATCCTGCCGATGTAAACAAAACTGCTATAACCACTCCATTCGGATTATTTGAATTTCAATATTTGACGTTTGGGCTACGTAACGCAGGCCAAACGTTTCAAAGATTCATGGACGAGATGATGAGAGGTTTAGACTTTGTATTTCCTTACATAGACGATATTTTAGTATTTTCACATGATGAGACAACACACAAAAAGCACTTACACGAAATATTTAACAGGCTTCGAAAATTTGGTATGGTATTAAATGTGAGCAAATGCACATTTGGCTCACCAGAAATAAAATTTTTGGGTTACAGCATTTCATCAGCTGGTACTAAGCCATTACTTGAGAAGGTGGAAGCGGTTACTACCTTTCCCACTCCGAAAACGGTAAAGGAGCTGCGGAGATTTATAGGCATGTTAAATTTTTACCGAAAATTTATTCCAGACTCGGCCAAACACCAGGCGCCCTTGAACGCACTCCTGGGCGATTCAGTGAAGGGTTCTCATCCAGTCAACTTCGGCGAAGCAGAGCAGGAAGCTTTTGAGGTGTGCAAGCAAGGTCTATGTCGGGCGGCCATGCTAGCACATCTTGACAGTAGTTTACCTCTAGCGTTAGTTACTGACGCGTCTGATATTGCAATAGGCGCAGTATTGTCCTCTCGTTGATCGACTGTGGTCGGTGTTTGTTCTGGTTCTGGCTTATTTTGTGTGTCAGGTTCTTGTTTATTCTGTGTGACAGATTCTGGTATTTCCTGTGCTTTTAGTTTGGCCTTCTGCAGTGGGGGTGCTCCTAAAATTTATTAGCTCAATATAAAAACTGCGAATTAGAAATAACGAGGTAATTTTCAAACGACTGTAACATATTGATTGATAGGCAACGAGAAAAGTCGGTTTCATGTTTAAAATTGCTACTTAGTTTTTAATTCGGTATAATCTACTACGACAATAAATGACTATTTGGTAATCACGACCGCTCTGACAAAAACGTTATGACTAACAAGCCAATAGTAAAAATCTACGTCCCATTTAAATGCTCTTCAATATAAATAGCTGACTAGAGTAAATAAGAAACCTTAGAGGAAATACCAGTCTAAAAATGTGTTGTATTTATACTATTATGTATCGCCGGTCTACCAACTAGATTGTAGGTAGGTAAACCTTGTTCATTAATGTGACATTTATAAAGGGCTACGAACATCATGCAAAACTTTTCCCACTGCTGGAGGATCTTTTTTGTGCTGAAAGGATGAAATGATTTGTATCGCTCTTTATAAAATTCAAATATTTAGGAAGCGTAATAACAGAAGACTCAAGATGCACTCAAGACATAATAACCCGAATATCTATAGCAAAAACAGCATTCAACCGGAAGAAATATTTACTAAAATCCAAAATTGCAAAACACGTAAGAAAACAGCTCATAAAATCTTACATATGGAGTATTGCTCTTTATAGAAGCGAAACTTGGACCATGACTCAAGAGGCAGAGAACGAATAGAAGCTTTTGAAATGTGGTGCTGCGGATAGAGAAAATTAGTTGGACAGAAAGAAAGACCAATGAAGAAGTGCTGAGCATGGTCCAAGAACACCGTACAATAATGGCAACCATTGAAAACAGAAGAGGGAAGATGGTTGGCCACCTTATACGACATGACGAATTTATGAAAACCATCATGGAAGGAAAATTGGAAGCCCGAAGAGGAAGGCCGAGAAGGTCATACATGGACCAAATAAAAGAAAAGGCGGGTGTCATGTCGTATAAGGAGGTCAAGGAATTGGCAGAAGATCGGGAAGGATGGCGCATGCTCCACAGACAAGGGCCCTGCCCTTAAATTTATAATGATGACGATTATAAAAGTCACTTTTAATGAACCGGGAACAATTTGTCCGAGTAGTTGTCAAGATTAGGACACGATCTTTTTATTAGTAATCACCAATAACTAATTCTTACCATATTTTTGTGCGTAACATTTGGGCGCGTTATATTTGGAGAGGTAGATGTTCAGTTTGATTGCATACTCGCTGCCGTAGAATACCAGTAGTTCAGTGAATCTTGGATTTATTTTGATGGTCCTGGAAACAGCCTCATATTTTATTTGTGAAAGTGTGGTTATTGGTCTGTTCGACTGCTTTCTGACTATAATGAAGCGAGAAATCACCATGATTTTTGGTATGGTTGTAGTGAAAGGCGAACAAAACAGGTTTCATTAGCTATTTATGAAATAAATAAATTACGAAACTCTGTCTTCTCTCTCTTGAGTCGTATTTCCTCACGACTGGGGTCATGACTTCCCCGCAGAATAAATTCGTTTGGGGAATTCTCTGGGGCAGATACATTATGGTAGGCGCCCAGGTCCTTACACGGAAGACACATATCCTCGGATATTGTGGTCCTCAAACATGTCGGTTTTCTCACGATGTTTTCCTTCACCGTTAAGCGAGTGCAAATCTTTATATGCATTGTGAAAATTATATATACGAAATAAAATATGATTTGATAATTATAAATATTAATACTGAAATTTAACTAATTTATACAAAAATTGTATCACTGTGGTATGAATTTCATATCACTTTTTAGCGCATGTGCACACCAACTTTATTTTTCAGTCCAAGTGAAGGTTATATCTACCTTGTTTACATTTATATTTTCATAATTATTCTTGAAATAATAATACATACATTAAAAATATTTAACCTATGACTTTTTAAGTTGAAAATTATAATAACGTCCAATAGACACTTAAAACCAATTTTTACTTCAAGTATCCAGGATGGATTCCCAGTTTAATGGAAGAACGTCTCAACCAGTACAGCGTGGACAGCTCGCTAGTGGTGAGAACAAACTAACAAACATTAGAAACCAAAGACGCGCCTATGAGTTTCAACATCAGAGAAACTTCAATAACGATTGGAACGAGGTTCGTGAATTTGAGGACCGGCCGCAAAAACCAAGAGGCCAAACAAATCGAAGTACCGCCTGGAAGGAGCAACAGCAGGCGAAGAAATCGGAGAAACAGCAGAAGACGGATGCCGCCGTGTCATATGATTTCAAGGCGAAGGACGAAACAGCACCGGTTGACGAACCACTATATGACCTGGGCCCGCACTCTAGCTCAATCCCTGTCCAAGAGACCTAGCCGCAAAATTTTGAATTTGCGGGTTTCGTCGATCAGGTGGAGCGAACGTACGAGGCTTTTAGGGTGGACCCTCGCATCGATCGTCGTATGCCATTTTCGATGTTCCAGCACTCAATGTCCACGGTGCTGAACTGCTACCTCATCGACTTCGCACTGGAGAATGGTGACCGAAAGTTGGACGGCGCAAAATGCCAGGATCTTTTGCCTGAGGATTTGTGCATTCCCGACAATCTGTACCATTACTTAACCAGCATCGGAAATACTACCACCGTTAATGGTGAAAAAATAAAATACAACCTACCAGACATCGCTGTTCCACGAGCGGCTGAAGGAGCCATACCATCTGGCTCATTCGGAGCGGTGACTCCTGAAAGTCACAACGTCTATGAATGTTATATTTCACCTTTGGTTACATCAAACAGGGTGCTTAACTCCAGGCGTGCTCCAGGCGCATCAGAAGTGCCGCCCCTCCCTCCGGCGTTAGTTCCAGCTGGGGCAGAACCAACTGCCAACCTCTTAGGGCATGGGCCCGCAGACGTGATATCTCAAGAGGCGCGGCATAGAATTGAAGGGTTCGAATTCCCAGACGGTGACTCCATCCCAGCACGATTGAAAATATGTCCCGAGCTTATGAGCCGGGTGAATACCGTGTTGTTTGAGATGCGTAGCCGTTTTAAAATGAGGGACATCCCCCACTATCAGAAACTACCTTAAACCGAAGACGCTACCTGGGAACGTACAGTACGTCCGAGTTCCAGAAGTTACACCTGACGCTCAGCGTCTTAGCCAGCGCCAAAATCAGATAAGAGGCCCGGCTTCCTTCGGCTCATCAACGGCCGGATTCAATAACGTTACCGTATTCTATCGCGAACGATCCAATCAGGCACGAGGCGCCTATTATACCGTGAATGGTGCGGCACCACAAGGCTGGCTAGCCAATATTAATAACAATAGACATACTTACTATTCTAAGATTCCTATATACGCGGTATTTACGCTATTATTACTTAATGTTTCAGTGTCTTCAAATTGCTGTTCTAATATATTCGTGAATGCAAACTCTGCGCAGTAAATAATTCTTGAAATAAATACGGTTTTAAAGGAAGAAGTCTACTTGGTTCGCGAGTTGCAGATCAACCTCAATTTCCAAAGTTTCATGACTTACCTACATCGACTTGGAATATCCAATAGTATCAAAGGAGATGACGACATTCGACAGAAAAATTCCAATATCATCGCAAGAGACGACAACATTCAACAGATACATTCCAATATCATCGAGAGATGACAACAATCGACAGATATGAGATAACCTCGACAGTAACGACATCAGTCAACAGGCTGATTCAAAAGGCGTCATTGATGATGGCTCGATTACGATGCAACGCAAAAATATCGATAGGCAGATTAATTCATCAGGAACCAATAAATACGGATCTGACACTCAACAAAAAAACAACATTCATAAAAACTCAACCGGAACAAGTATAATTTCCTTTGGATCAAACACCATTCAGTTTGAAAATACCTATTTCAAATATAATTCAACTGGTAATGATACCTACGGGTCTGTCTAGAAACAAAATAACTATGTCTACAACGGGACTAACTCGACAGGTGACAACTTCTATGGATCGAGTACTCTTCATAAAAATAATGTCTTTAGTCAAACAAATTCGAGTGGTAATATGGATCATACACCGAACAAAATAACAACACCTATGGAGAATCTAAATCCAAAGATAGTAATATCTATGGATCGAACACAATTTTAAAGGGAAACAGATTTAGGAAGAAAAATTCGCGTGCTAAGATCAATTGGGGATCAAAAACTCATCAGACCAACAGTACTTATTAACAAAGGCTAATTTGACAGAATTTATCTGATGATTGTATAACACATCAATGTTAAGCTCTCTCTAATTACCAAAGCTGTATTTCATAAATAAACGTATTATATTTTAAACATTTCAGGCATTTCCTTTCAACTTCCCTTCATAAAATTATAAGTCAAAGTATTACGATTACGTTAAAAACATGTCTTTTTCTGCTCTCTCCTCATATCATATGAGCTGAATATTGCAGACGAATGAATAATTAAATCAGACAGACAGATAATTAACAAGAAGAATGTTAATTGGTTTTCCTCCGGACGAAACATCAATGAACCTAGATTTAGATGATCCTAATGACGTAAAACTCTTTGAAGACATTAAGGAGAGACAAGGAAACAAGTTGCCCTAACTGTTCTACACAATAATGCCATTCAAGGGAGCACAACTGGTGAAAATCACATGGGCTCGGAAGTTGATCAGAAACACATCATGGTGTCAGGAAAGCTTCCGGGAGATGGGCATACTTATGGCGGAATAACTTACTCATCAGGCAACACTATCCAACAATCTGACTCGATTGGTACAAACTTCTTGGGATCACGTCTTACTCAGGAAGACATCACATACAATGTAAAGGATGTCACAGAAAAAAAACAGACTCGATTGGAAAGTCTCTTAATCTGTGAAAATATTTTAAAAAGTTTCATTGTCTCGAATCGAAACGGAAAATTCTTGAATCAAGTAAAATTTGTCATCACTTGTATTATAACACCATGTGTAGGATAGTGAATGTTTTATTTTAAGAACTGAAGCAAATCTAACAAAAAAAAAATAACAGTTTCCAATTGTAATTTTTACAGATTTGTAAGTATTACATTGAAACTTTTTTTTTTCGTGTAGATGTACAGTAAAGGTGCAATTTCGTGCTTACGCTTGACGCTGGCGTCAATACAATTTTACAATTTTTCAATATATTATACATACAATATACAATTTATACAATTTTTCGTCAGAGCGTCAAACCCGAGCGTCGAAACTAAATGAAGTTTATCTCTTGACGCCAGCGTCGAGCGTCAGCATGACATTGCACCTTAACCTTTCGACTCGGAATGCGTATAAATGTATACGAACACACTACCAATTTAAAAAGGTCTTCGAAACAAGTCTTTTTTAATCTGTAGGTGAATGGTTTGTATAGTAACAATAGAGAACAATACACCCTCTTTATTTTGGTGTATAATAACGATGGTATTTTGTTATTGTTTCTTAGCATGGCCATTTTGAAATTCGGCAGTTTGGTTAAAGTGAAGCAGTGTTTGTGCGTGTTTAAAAATAGTTTTCGTGTAAAAGGTAAGTAAACCTTATTATAGTTTTGATCATAGCATATGTGTAGACGTTTGCACTATAATAATGAAGCATTGAATACAATATGAAGTTAGTTTTTCGTTTACAAATGCAGACGCGACGAAATTGTTTTGTGTTCAGAGTATTTTGACGGGTGATTTCGAAGTCAAAATGTATTAGTGCATGATTTGATTTCCAAGAAATTTAATATCGATCAATATGGCCTTTATCGATAAAATATCGATAGCTTTTTGGAATAAATTAGTATAATATTTTTTTTATGGAATAAATTTGTTTATTATGTTAACCTATGAGGATGTTTTCAATTATTTAGGATCTTATTCTAATTTTTTATTTTTCGTGTTTTAGATGTGGAATTCCGATAACGGACACGCTCCCCAGCAATTTCTCGACCTTCTTAATGAATAATATTTAGACTCGGATGACGACGATGATTGAAGAAGTCGAGGATGAGGGCAACGATTCGACGACAGAGTTCGAAAGCTTAAATGTTAGTTAAGTATTTAGGTTTTTTTTTTTCAATTTTATCTGACATACTTTATGATCACTTAAACAATCTTAAAAAGTACTTTTCATGATGTAAATTCATGTTCTGTGGACTGGATGACACTTTTGTTTACATTTTAATTGGTTCAGTTGATTTCATTTTGTCATCGGTTTATTTATTATTTTTTTCACTTGCTACTTGTTGCAGCTGGCCCCTGGGTCTGAATTATTTTTGGTCCAAAGAGATGGTTCTCTGGCGCCTGTGCCAACACACCTCTTCCAGCCACATGATTTGGCTTACTTTCGACCCATGAAAGTCAATTGGCGAAATTTTTTATCAAGACTAGAAAGAAACACACCATGGTAGCCGATGCCCCACAATAACCAAGGATTGATTTCCGAGACTCCTGAAGAAGTTGTTTGATGTGTTAGAACCATCAAATAAAGAAAACCTAAAATCTGGGTTTCGTAAATGTCACCAATTAACAGAAGTATTGTTCTGGATCGTCTTCCAAAAAATATTCTGGACCAGTCTACAATATATTGGGACTGTCAGCGAATCGATTGTAGATTTTTTGAAGTACAAGAGAAACTCAAACTGTGGTTCAACCAAGACAAAAACGCAAAGCTGTTAATGTCGTCCCAGGCAAAGGCATTACTTGTACGGACTTAGAAGTCGGGGAGCAACATTTAACATCAAATATTAGTGCTGGTTCTTCAAACGCAAAGAATTTAGGGAGGAAACGCCAAAGAATCTCAGTTTCCAGGAGCCCGTCATCTTCAGAAAGCGAAGATAACTTTTCTCTCTGAGATAGCAGCTGCAGCCCATATAATGAAATGGATGAAATTGAAGATTAAGAGAATATGCCACCCCGTCATCCTGAATGAAAGACCCTTAGAGAGATGATTTATGAAAATGGAAGCTCGAGCGAAGATGAGGCAGATACATACCAAGCAGGCGATTATATTATTGTCAATTACGAAGGACAATATTTCCCGGGAAAAATAACATCAAGAGATAGTAGTAACACCTTTAACAGATAAACAGATAAACATTTTTATTCATAATTTGTTAGAATTACATGTCATTACATTTCAATTTGTCTTTATACAAAACAATAATAAAAGATCAATAAAAATTGATAATAAGTAATTCAATTCAATAATTTAATGGCAAAGCCCGAAAAACGAGATGAAATATGGTAACAAGCTAACGTAGTGATAAAAAAAATAATGGAACCTACACTGGTGACAAAAAGAGGTCATTATGATGTTCCAGAATGCCAAGATTTGTCTGATTTAATAATGTAAAAAATAAATGTCTTTTTTATTAACATTACAAAAAGTTTTTTTCATTTTAGATATATTTTTGTAGTACAACTGGCAACTTACATGTTTTTGTTTTTTTCTAAGATGTTGCAGAAACAACTGAACGGGGTTTATTTGTGCCTGGGTTTGTTTAGTATGAGGTTATAGAACATTTAGTGATGCGTCACAAAGTAACCCCACACCCGGGGTAATTTTGTGCCATACCTTGAAAGGTTATAAAACAGGAAAAATGCTGTTTTGGTTAATCCTATATATCTAAATCGATTAACTATATTGCCAAGAAGGTAAAAACGTATTAGGTCATGAAATGCAACAAAATACAAAAAAGTTATTTGCAAAAAACTTCAAAAATTTCGCAAAGTATCCCCTGTTTACATAATGTATGTCATACATTAAAAATAAAATGTTACTTTTCAACTTTCAGATGTACAAAGATGCCTACCATTTATAAAAGAACACCAGAAAGTCTTCATTATATTGACTACACTAAAGAACAGGCAATGTTTACATGACGAGAGATCCAAGATTTTAACTCAAAGAGATGCTGCAGACAAATACAAAAATATATAACGATCGAGGTGAACTGCTGAAATACACAGCAAAAATTGAAAATGGGGTTTTGGATTGTACCATAAACGCAAGTACTTTAATAAAGAAACATATATTGCCCAACGTACCCTCCATGCAAACAAAGGTACAGTGCAGATACACGAAGAAAACATTCCAGTTATTGAAATAAACCCAGACCCCATTTTTAGGAATGGTCTTAATGGCTTAGAAAAAGCACTAGAGGAGTCAACGCAACATCAGATATATAAGACAAATTTTAAGAGATGCCACTGCTAGGGAACACATACCCAAAGATCAGTAACTGGAGGACCACATATTTTCCTTGACATCAAATCGGTAGAGATAGATATGCTAGCAAGCCGAATTGGCTTAGAAAAAAATTGCACGACATTTACCTTAAAAGATATCCCCGATAGAGTAGCTTTACTCGGAAACCAGTACAGATTAGTATTTGCCATTATTTATGAGCCCGGACACTATTACGCATGCATATAAAGAAATAACGGAGTGTGGGAAGTACATAACGATTTGTGTTCTGCGAAACGAGCAGTACACATTACAAAAAGAGATGTGACCAAAACTAGGCGAACACATTTGCTATTTTTTTTAAATATACTAAACTTGAAACAAAATTACTCGTAATATAAAATAATGATAAAAACCTTATAATAATAAAATACGCATGGCGACGAGAAGAAGCAAATCGATTGATGGAATTTGGAGACATAGCAGCTAGCAGGTATGCTAGCATACCTTCAGAGGACGTGGTTCGAAAGGCCAAGCAAGAAGCTCGAGACAAGCAATTACAACTTTTTAAAGCAAAATCTGCACTGGCTTCTGTATGGGACATGAAGTATAGTCCAGAATTTAATGGGAGTATTCACGAAATTGGCCTTGATAAATTTAATCTTATGTATTGGACTTCAACACAGCTGCATATGAACAATAAATTTTTAAAAGAGGATTTGTTGGGCGTTATTAGCATCGATGCAACAGGCAGTTTGGTGAAGCAACTGCCAGCACCAGATGGTTCAAAACGTGTAGTCTATCTGTACCAAGCTGTCTGTGGATATCGAAAAAAATGCTATAATACTTACCATAACGAAACCAATAACAGGAGATGAAATGAGAAAGTTTTTAGGTGTTTATTTACTGACAGGACTCATCAGTTTTCCAATGCTCGAAAACTACTGGAAGAAGGACAACTATACTACCACCCTCTCCTTCACGAGATAAATATGTCCTATAATAAATTCGCGTTAATACTGAAGTGCTGGCACTTTGTTGATAACGAATCACCACGAACTGAAGGTGACCGTTTATATAAAATACAGCCACTCATCGACAAACTAAAAAAAATTGCTAAAAATATTTACTCCCGGAGAGTGTATAGTAGTTGACGAGTCAATGGTTGGTTTTAGGGGAAAACTCTCTTTTCAGGTTATACTTGGAGTTACCGCGTTTATTCTGGTCAGGACAACCAAATAGCTGGATTAGATAAGCCGGGATCAGTTGTAGTTAGTTTGTGCCAAGAATTGCTTAGAGAAGGAAGAATTATGATAACGGACAACTACTACACTAGTATACCTTTAGCAAGGTACCTGAAAGGACAAGCTACTGATTTATGTGGAACAGTACGCAAAAACCGAAGAGAACTGCCCCGAGAAGTGGTTCAGCAACGCTTGGAAAGAGGACATATATCTGTACAGCTGCAAAATAATTTAGCAACAATCCTAAAATAGCATAATAAAAGGGATGTGCTTATGTTGGCGACGTGTCACGACCTTGAAATGCGAATGTCAGTAGGTTTTCGAAGTGTTTTGAAGCCTGCAATGGTGTTGACGTTCAATGAAGGGAAGAAAGGCATAGACTTGGCAGATCAGTTAGCTAGCTACAATTCACCGGCGAGGAAAACCTCTGGTATAAGAAGGTTGCTGCGGACCTTGTTTCCATAAGTGTAGTGAATGCCATTCTTATTGTCGCGCCGCGACGATTCTCGAAGGTTCACGTTACCACCGGCCTACCTGCGCGTACACATAAACAAGTTGTTTATATCATTTTAATTGCGTTCCAGAGATTTCGACCCCTCATTTTAGGTGTAACACAAAAGAAACTAATTTGCATAACAATGATTTTATAACCTTGTTTACATCAAGCGCTCACCTACCTAATTTGCATGACAAAAGATTTATGGTTCTGTTTTGATGCAAGTAATACAAAAGGATTCGAGAAGTTTCGTGCCGATATATAAACAGGCGCAGCTCGGGCCGGGGGATAGTTTTCAATCAAGCGATCGAGGCGAACAGTCAAGTGATAATCAAGCGATAGTACGTGTATGCGAGTGCATAGTGAAGTACTGTGAAGTAAACGTGTGTGTTTAGTGTTTTACGTAGTCTCTACGTACGTGTGTGTGTTAACATCGTCAAATTAAAGGCAATAAATTAAGGCATTGTGTTTTTCCTTAAAAACAACCCCCTATCCCGTAACATTATTTATAATGAGTTACACCTACAATCAAAATTGAAGGTTCTAGATGGCCATCAAATCTTTGTAAAGAAATTACCGATGATGGGTTCCAGTTCTGCGAGTTCTTTACTTAATACCCGTCACAAGTTTACTAAAATACCCAAGAAAGGTAATGGGAAAATTTGGCAAAAACGTTGTGCCAGTTGCTATAAGAAGCTGAAAGAATCAGAATTCACAGGCACTGAAGCAAGGAAGAAGACTCCACAGGTTACAACCGAGTGCATTTTATGCTAAAAACCATTTTGCTTAAAATGTTTTAACGAATCTCACTAGTTGCAAGTAGATTTTATAAAAATAATAATGTTATTTAGTAAGCCAATTCATGTTACCAGGTAATAAAAATCACGGGACATTGGTGTTTTATTATTCCCAATTCACTGCTCATACGTCTGCAAAATATCAAAGATGCTCCTATGTCCAGTCTACAAAACCTCATTTAAAAAGAATAGGCTGGTGCATTCCATGTGATGCATGGACGTCACAGTTGAAACAAAAATGCATTATATATAATGCACGGACAGGCAACGTGTTAAGATTGAACTTTACCATTTTGAGTACTAGGGCACTTAGCTTATTTTTTTACACTATTTACTTGCCTATGTATTTAACTCAGCGTGGTGCAATCATAGTTTCAAATTATTTTCTTTACTTTTTTTCCTCTTTTGCCAACTTCATTATTCCATTTACTTTTACAAGATGGAGCGCCCAATCGCATACAATTTACTCCAAAAACACGAGCTTATTTATGAATATATAATATAGTCTCGCATATCATTGACACAGGAGATCACCCTCCCATCAAACAACGTTATTATTGCATGTCCCCAGCTCGTCTGAAGGAACTCAACCGTCAACTGGACGAGATGTTGAAGATGGGAGTGGTGGAACGTAGTAACAGTGAATGGATAATCCGGTTTTGCTCACTCTAAAAGCAGGCGGAGAGCTTCGGTTTTGCTTAGATAGTCGCAAACTCAGCGACGACCATAATGCAATGGCCAACGATATTATAGCAAAACTTCCACATTATATTTTGAAGCGTTTTGGATACAAGAGAATCATTATCTCGACGAGTGACAGGACATGAGAAGCGCCATCACCCACGTTACTTTGTCACGTTGCGTTGGACGACCATAATGCAAAGGCCAACGATATTATAGCAAAATTTCCACATTATATTTTGAAGCGTTTTGGATACAAGAGAATCATAATCTCGACGAGAGTGACAGGACATGAGAAGTGCCATCACCCACATTACTTTGTCACGTTGCGTTGGACGACCATAATGCAATGGCCAACAATATTATAGCAAAACTTCCTCATTATATTTTGAAGCGTTTTGGATACAAGAGAATCATTATCTCGACGAGAGTGACAGGACATGAGAAGTGCCATCACCCACATTACTTTGTCACGTTGCGTTGGACGACCATAATGCAATGGCCAACGATATTATAGCAAAACTTCCACATTATATTTTGAAGCGTTTTGGATACAAGAGAATCATTATATCGACGAGAGTGACAGGACATGAGAAGTGCCATCACCCACACTACTTTGTCACGTTGCGTTGGACGACCATAATACAATGGCCAGCGATATTATAGCAAAACTTCCACATTATATTTTGAAGCGTTTTGGATACAAGAGAATCATTATATCGACGAGAGTGACAGGACATGAGAAGTGCCATCACCCACACTACTTTGTCACGTTGCGTTGGACGACCATAATACCATGGCCAGCGATATTATAGCAAAACTTCCACATTATATTTTGAAGCGTTTTGGATACAAGAGAATCATTATCTCGACGAGAGTGACAGGACATGAGAAGTGCCATCACCCACATTACTTTGTCACGTTGCGTTGGACGACCATAATGCAATGGCCAACAATATTACAGCAAAACTTGCTCATTATATTTTGAAGCGTTTTGGATACAAGAGAATCATTATCTCGACGAGAGTGACAGGACATGAGAAGTGCCATCACCCACATTACTTTGTCAAGTTGCGTTGGACGACCATAATGCAATGGCCAACGATAATATAGCAAAACTTCCACATTATATTTTGAAGCGTTTTGGATACAAGAGAATCATTATATCGACGAGAGTGACAGGACATGAGAAGTGCCATCACCCACACTACTTTGTCACGTTGCGTTGGACGACCATAATGCAATGGCCAACGATATTATAGCAAATCTTCCACATTATATATTGAAGCGTTTTGGATACAAGAGAATCATTATCTCGACGAGAGTGACAGGACATGAGAAGTGCCATCACCCACATTACTTTGGCAAGTTGCGTTGGACGACCATAATGCAATGGCCAACGATATTATAGCAAAACTTCCACATTATATTTTGAAGCGTTTTGGATACAAGAGAATCATTATCTCGACGAGTGACAGGACATGAGAAGTGCCATCACCCACATTACTTTGTCACGTTGCGTTGGACGACCATAATGCAATGCCCAACGGTATTTAAGCTAAATGTCCACATTATATTCATTATATTTTGAAGCGTTTTGGATACAAGAGAATCATTATCTCGACGAGAGTGACAGGACATTATAAGTGCGATCAACCACATTGCAATAACATATTAAATTACCATATAGTGCTTTTTTATATACAATTAAACAAAACAGCGGGCGACCAACAGCCATAAAATACTGTTCATTGAACACTTTGGCAAAATACTTACAGCACATTATTAATTTTATAGGGTTTACTTACACAAATGAAGTTGTCACTTATGCCTAAGTGACAACTTCATTTGAGTAACTATGTACAACAATGTAACAAATAAAAAAATACTTTCGAAAAAGAATTAAATATCCTAATAAGAATCACCCATTTTTAAAGTTTACTCGAAAGGTATGTATAATTGTACAGGAACACTAAAAACTGCAACCTAATGTTCCACATCTGCAGTCAAATAAGAACTTTTGAATTATTGTAATATGTACTAGGATAAAACTATTATTTAATACAAACTATGGGTATGCCATGTATAGCAGTAAAATGACAATGTTATTTAGATATATATAGATTATAACGATGTAGTACTTCAAATTATTTACTTATTACTATGAATAAATATATCTATTACATCATCTGTTTACTATTTACTTCATGTAGCAATATCGCTAGTAACCTTAACACTGCTTTCACTTTGGGTATTATTAACATCATTCAATATAACATCAATTTCACTCTTAGAGTCTCTATCTTCACTTCCATTATTAGTATTAGTGCTGGCACCTGCATCTATGTTGCCATCCACATTCATTTTATCATCAGTGCTGTCAAGTTGAATGTCGTCATCATCATCATCATCATCGCCTCCAGTGCATTGCTCCCCTGTAACAAAAGTTATTGTTTTATAATACAATAATACAATACAAAAACGTTTATTGAGTTCAAAACTACTTATATCTAGGTTCACTACATTAACACATATAAAACAAGAGTAATTTCTTATAACAGTGTGTTGTCACCCGAACGAGATGTTTCTGTTTCCCGGGTGGATTTATACATGTTTCATAATCAAGCAATAGTTAACCATCATACTTGTTATAATATAAAAATGAAAGATTTCACGATGCAACGGAGCGACTGATATCATGTTTTTTGGAGTACTTTGTAGTTCCGAAAGTAGGGAAATCTGTACATCTTTACACTGGCCAGTAAGACAATTGACCACCAGGTCAACTTAAGCGACATTGTAAGCCCAGGCACCTGCACTGGATTATCAACCGAGGCAGAACACAGTATAATTATAGTATTGTATTTATATATTAGGATTTTAATCACATTATATTAACAGTGGGACAGTACGTCGTAGCTTCTTATAAGTACAATCCAATAATATAAATTAACAAACCTGCTTCTGTGTCTGGTTTGTCCTCGCTAGGTTCGAAGGAATGTAATGCTAACTTATCAAGCCACACAGCCATGTTTCCTTCAAGCTCGCCTTTGACTATACTTGGATAGATGTGATTCTGTTTGAACTCCTGAACTGATGGTTCCACTTCATCCCATGAAAGACTGTCGTGGCTATCTTTGAATTTAGCATCGTAACGCTCATAGTGTACCTAAAATAGATTAATATTCAAGGAAATTACTAAATGCTAAATAGTTCTATTTTGCATATAGCACTGTAAATCATTTAAAGATGATGTGAAAATGTCCCATAGACTTTTTTAATGATTTCTTGATGTAACCATTGTCAGGAAAAAAATGATTATGCTATTATTATCTTTTGTTTCCGTTAAACAAATCCATCAACCATCAACATTCTGTAACTTTTATCAGCTATATTGCAATATCACAAGGACCATATAAATTATTGATGTTAATCTACTTTAATTATACAAATGACTTGCAAGAAATAAAATATATATGAACCATAGAAATATGTTTACCTTGTCCAAAACCAAGCCCAAGCCTGGTGCAGTAGGTATCATTACTTTCTCCTTGCCAAATGCGCGATCCATTATACATTTTTCTGCTAATCCTCTCAGTACAGCAATCATCAAACCAACCATCTTACGAATTTGATGCAACATAAAACTTTGACCCTGAAAATAAAAAAAACAATATCGCTCAAAAATACAATCATCAAACAATCTATAAGTATGCATAAAATTTATATTAGTTTAAAATTTCTTGTCCCATATTTTTTTTTGCTCACATGAGCACTTTTTGCATCCAGACATGGAGCTTGCCTTTTATACAAGGTGAGGCATAACTTTAAAGTCTCAATGACTATAGTGAAAGCCCCATAACAGAAACACATTTAATTTACATTAACAATGTAAAGGAATCACAAAAACTTATAATAAAACTCCACACCGGTTAACAACACACTACAAGATCTAGTTTAAGTCCACAGTTTATAATTTATTGATAGAATAGGTTTTAACCACAACCTGGGATGAGTGTGTTATGTGTAAATGTATGTACATTTATTCATGACTATTTCACCAAATAATTTTAATGTGCTATTCAAGACATACAAAAAGTACAACACTAATTTCAGGCTTACCTTTACCAATAGAACTGCAAATTCTATATCAGTATGTACAAAGACTCTTTCAACGTTGAAACCCATCATGTACCTCAATGATGAAGGGTCTTGGAAATGCCTGGAAGCCAAAAAAAACTTTAAAAATAGCTTTACATTTAGGAACTAAATTTGGTGTATAATGTAAGTGTAATATTTACTAAACAAATAAAATGTAGGGGAAATTATTGTATATAAGACACTATAAATATGTACTAGACTTAATTTACTGCCATCTCTCTTATGAGCCCCAATCATCTTTAAACAAAATAATAACTAGGCATAAGACAGCTGGCAAAGGAACTGAGTACATGAGTACATCACTCACATGCTACAAAATAAAAACTTACTTTTTCTCTGTAAAGTTATGATAGCTCTTGGTCCCTCTGTATATCCCTAATATGTCATTGACTTGCTGTAATTTCTCTTCACTAATTCTATATTGTTTTCTCTCTTCCTCTGCTACCAAAGTAGGCTCAAACACAAAGGTGGGAAGAGTATAGCTGTATGTTCTTGCATTGCACTTTGATTTGGAATTGAATCGATTTGTCACCCTTTTTATACCAAACACTTTGATACACTCTGGTAGTCTTGTATTAATTTCTTCAATGTTAGCTTCCAATGCTAAATATAGAAGAGAATATTAGTAGCAAGTCTGTGATAACAAGGAATGGGGAAAATATATAAAAATTCCAAACATGGCCAATACAAGGTGAAGACACAATGGATACTCATGATCAGTAAGTATCTAATACAAGGTGAAGACACAATGGATACTCATGATCAGTAAGTATCTAATACAAGGTGAAGACAATGGATACTCATGATCAGTAAGTATCTAATACAAGGTGAAGACACAATGGATACTCATGATCAGTAAGTATCTGAACATCAAGATAATACCATTTTATTATAAGTATTTACAAAAAAATGTATAAATGTATTATAATCTGTTATATTGCCTATGGTACAAGCTAAGTGTGGGGTGAGATGACACTGTGTGATATGTCCTGAAATATTGATTTATTCCAAAACATGGTTTAAATATTAGATTTTTGTTTAACTTACGCAGTTTGAGAGACACAACCTGTCTGGCTGCCGATACTCCTTTGTCAGTCCTAGAACTCCTTTGAAACTGGGCATTCTGTTGGTTCACAAAGTCTTCCTCTGATATATATTTCGCTTCGAGCAGAGCTTTCAGCAAATCCTCTTCAATTGTGGGTACACCTGGGTTTCTAAAAGTCAATAAATTTTGTTGCTTTTTATCAATGTAGGAAATAAAATCAACCATTAATACCATAGTAATCTGTATGGAAGTAATGACCTAATTAAATAATAATCCTGGCTTTGTTTTTATGTCTCTGTACTTTATGATCTTTCATAAGTAAAATATTTTGAAATTAATTCAACTTAGACAAAGAACATCTTCATGAGCAAAATGAGTCAGTGATGCATGCACCTGGAACTCACCTGTATAAAATCAATTTAAATTAGGTAGGTATGGGGGTAGACCCTGGATTAACACATAATGCTTCTTATTATACTGGATCAACTCGAGGGTGTAAATAAATGAAATAAGTAAATAGTTTTATGTATGAAGTACCTTTGCATACCATGATAGTTGACACCCGAGTATCCTAGCAGCACTGCCATCTTCTTCCTCTTGATTCTCTCACACGGTACTTTTGGATCAGATTCCCCATTTTCCTTCCGATTAGGGTTGGGTTCACCCCATTTTCTCTTGCCACGCTGCTTGTACCTGTGGAATAAAATATAAATAAATATTTCAGGACATTGCGCACAGCACCATCTAGCCCCACATGTTATGCTATTGTCCATTCTAATGTTGTAAAAAAGCTGTGCCATCATTTAATATATCCCATCATATCACAATAATTTTATAAGGGCATAAGTATGTGATTTTTTCTATAATTGTTACCTACTTGTTCACACTTTTAAATTACTGAACCAAAATTAGACCATATTTTTGTTTATTTAATCTGGGATAATGAAGGTGAGACCATGATGACTCTATATTAGCTTTGAAGTAAAGTAAAGTAAATTTTTATTAATTTACATGATTCTGTTTTTTGCTTTAGTGGGAACTGTGTTGCAAGTCTTATTATACCTACAACAGTTTACTTAAACGTAATGTTGATCAAGTTACTGTACCTTATGATGGTAAATATATATTATGGAAGATTGGTCTAGTTTGTATTTAAGTGTCTGATTACCTACCTACCTTGTAAAATTCTTGTTGACTATGATTTCCGGCTCAGGTTTTTCAAGCTGTGGGACTTCTATCGACGCCATTTCTAAAACACTTAGATGTCTTGAGAATATGCCTGTAACAAAGACACAAATCCATAATATATCCCATGAAGTCCCATTTCAATTGGTAGGTACTACCTAAAGATCCCGACACAGTGTGCATGTAAGTGTACGTGTAATGTAAAAATACAATGTTGATGTTTACTGCGTGGCTAGAACACCAGCTTCAGATGCAGCCAACTCATCCATTAACAATTTTACTAATAGAATGAAGATGAGGGGTTCTCAATCGTTTCTCAGTATCTAGGTGCTTTATGTACCGAAATATCGCCTAGGTACCTATATACTTATTTGCAACAAATCGAATGTAAATTAATACACATCTGTATTGTTGTTGTATAATCAGTAGGTATCTACTTATTTACGATGGCCTATGATAAACAAATAAAATCAGACGTAGTGCGTCACTGCAAAAAAATACGTACATGGTCAACACATAACCTCGTGCTCCATACCTGAATTAACAGTCTGACACGGAAAATGACGTCGTATAGTTCTAATAAAACAGCCAAATAACTTGGCTGACATACCTAATTTCAATTCTAAACAAATGGTATCACTTTTTAACAATTGTAGAAAAACTACATGAACCGCTCACAAGCCGCAACCACTTTTCTTCACGATTCCGCCATTTTGTTTGATTGAAGACTTACCTGACTGAATGAATGAGCTGAGCTAAGATAAAACTGGATCAACAACTTCCGGAAACATTTTGTAATGTTGGCAGATCTGTTTTATTCAACAGTGTTGCTATTTTGAATTTATAAAACTCACTCGAATAAAATTGTTCGAAACCGTAGAGAGAGTATGTATAGAGATCTTCCATGCCGTATACTGGAAGAAGACAGCAAATATATACCTAAAATTTTAGGGTTGCCCCCTATATGGAATATGTTCCCCGAAATGCAAAAAAAAATCTTTCATTGACAGAATAAATATTTTCAGATTTAATAATAATTTTACGATTCAAACTTAAAATTTACTCAAATGTTGGTGTATCACTATGTTTTTATTAATACAATTTTATACAATACGGTAAAAACGGGCAAACTAACTAAAATATTGCACAATTTACATTAAAAAAAATGATAATTAAGGCATGTTAGAGAGGAAGTTTAAAGGCATACATTATACAAGTATGTGAATCTCAAGCGCCATGAAATTTACAGACAACAGAAATTATATTAAAAATATAAATATTATGTTAGAAGGTCACCACAACATTGTAATTGCATTATCAACTTATTTCTTAACTACATTAATTATAAAATAATAAATACTTTTTTACCCTAAAATAAGGTGTATTTTAGGGTAAAAAAGTGGTATCCCTAAAATCGGATTAGTTGTATCAAATTGAGTTGGTATCTTCTTCATTTACCTACTCGTTCTAACCCGCTTACACCAAATCGAGTAAGAGCGAGATGGACACAACATTATCAACTTATTTCTTAACTACATTAATTATAAAATAATAAATACTTTTTTACCCTAAAATAAGGTGTAT
The DNA here is from genome assembly GCA_964023185.1 of Macaria liturata. Classification (NCBI taxonomy): domain Eukaryota; kingdom Metazoa; phylum Arthropoda; class Insecta; order Lepidoptera; family Geometridae; genus Macaria; species Macaria liturata. The sequence continues at coordinate 8,958,676 of OZ026828.1, read as the reverse complement.
TTTAGGGTAAAAAAGTGGTATCCCTAAAATCGGATTAGTTGTATCAAATTGAGTTGGTATCTTCTTCATTTACCTACTCGTTCTAACCCGCTTACACCAAATCGAGTAAGAGCGAGATGGACACAAAATGTCAAAGTACGATCAACCCATGCAATTTAGGCGGATAATACTTCGAATAATAACCTCTACATTTAGAAAAAAGATACGTAAATTCAAGAGTATTAAATAACTATAATACATGCAGAAATATTCACATATGAACTTGAAAATGAAAACTTACGAGTGGAAAGTTACATTTGTACATTTTCTTTCCGAGCGGCTTTTACAGCCTAAAATAAGAACAGTTCACCATTCTTCGCTAGTCAAATTTAAGCATTTCACCACAAAACAGTTGTTAATAACACTCAAAGCACAGACACTATATTAAAAGCACTAAAATACCAATTCAATAATCACTCGACGGTTTGTCTGCCACAAATGAGCTTTGTGGTAGACAATCAAAATCGCATATTTAGTAAGGGACAATAGATTTTCCGTCTTATTATAAAAAGAGGTCTAACTTTATTACCGGGCTAAGTCAATACTAAGTCTGGTACTTAACAAAATTTGGTAAGTACCAGACTTAATAATTTCTTATTACAAAACGACGACTAACGCGTTCGTTCGTTTAGTTCGGACTTCCGATGATCCAAACTTAGTTTGCCGCGACACCTAGTTTAACTATGGTTTAACTCTGTTCTAAACTGGATTTGAAGTATGGAACAATTCTGACGTTTAGTTAGAGGTGATATTTATTATTTTCAATATTTTGTTATTGTGTTCTAATAATCGTTTAAAAACTGTTTGTTTGGTTTTGGACAGTTTTGTACAGTTTTGTACAGTTTTGGATTGTTATAAAAAGAATTTGTGTGATTGTTGTATACTTACCTAATATCTTGAGCAACATATATTACTGTAATCAGTGAAGTTTAAACTGTTTAATGTACTAAAATAAATTATAATACACATTTCTAATATTTATGGATTAAAACAAAATTATAGTAAAATGTACATAGGTATGATATTTTCACCTAATATTTTAAACTAAACTGGATCAATTTGTTTTCTTAATCTAAATTATGTAATAAAATATGCAAATGTTAAATCAAACCTCAAGTATAAAAACATTTATTTTAATTTTTAAAACTTGTGTCAATGTAAAAAGTTAATATAAGAATAATAATAATATGTCTGTGTATTTTTACTGCATTAAACCCACACCAGAAATAAATAAATTTAGTAAACTAAACTTACAGTATAAGTATATTTTGCAGTAGATGTTAAATAATTCCTTTCCAAGGCAATGTACTTAAAATGAAATAAATTAATAAAGCCACCAGTACCATTTTGCGGCTCGTTTTTTATTTTTTGAATTGATATAGTGCTAAATAATGCAACTTTTTTAAACCAAAAAAAAAAAACTTTCAATGACAACGTCAAAGACGCTATTTTCGTTGACGGTTATTTTAACTTGAAAACTGGCACATTACGTAGTTATAGCCAACATAAAAAAAAACTTCGTGTTTTTGCTACCACAGATGATATAATATTTAAACCTAGCATCGTTCTTTGTAGCAACAAGTCTTGACTTAGTCCTGTTTTTGTAATAAGAATTCATGTTACGGTAACAACCCTGAACTTCGTATTACCTGACATAAGCCTAGAACAAACCATTTTTTTGTAATAAGACGGAAAGAGTCTCCAGGTTCAGAGACGTCATTCTCAATATTTGTCTTCTTTTAGTGGCCATTTTAGAAGCAATTAGGCTAAGGAAAAGCTATACCTATCGACTTGGAATGTAGCGCGCTTATGAGCGCATTTGCTGATGTATTTGTAGGCTACCAAAGATAATGTAGATGACTATTTTGGTGTCCGTCTGGATCATGATCGTTTTTTATCTGTGTTCCAAGCCCATATATTACATATTCGAATATTTTTCCAACAGAGCCAAAACTTAACAAGTTCTTGATTAAGACTGAGACTGTTGCGTCTCTCATTTATACAGGGCTTTCCTGATAGCAAACGTTAGATTAGACTCAGGGCTTTCCTGAGAAGTCTAACTAGTACCATAATTCTAAGACAGGGTTTTCCTGTGCGTTAGAAGGTGCACCACGCATTTGGACAGGGATTTCCTGTGCGTTAGAAGGTGCACCACGCATTTGGACAGGGATTTCCTGTGCGTTAAAAGGTGCAAAATGCGTTTATACAGGGCTTTCCTGCGCATCTTTATTAAAAAAATTAAAGGTTATTAAAATAATTAATGTTCACTTACATTTTCGTAGGAGTCACAGTAGTGTTAACACGTCAAAAATCCAAGACGTACTGAGTGAGGAAGCGAGTACGCCCGGCGCGGCGCTGCGCGAGCGTTGTGCGGGTGGGGGGAGCCGATCGATACCGAGTCGAGCCGATATGACTCGACGCATGGAAGGGGCGTTATAGAGCAAAATAGTGTTGCCACACGTAAAATCCAAGATGTTATCTCAATAAGTGGGTCAAGCGAAGGCTCGGACACCTAAATAAAAAAAATCATAATATTCGCTGATAACAAGGACAAAAATATCAGGGAAAAAATTAGTTAATCGCTGCAAATTTAGAATTATGATCTTCCTTTGGTTTTCTAGCATGTATTAAATTTGCACACTTTTGCAACTTACGGAACATTGTTTATTCATAAAAAAAATCATGATATTCGCTGATAACAGGGATAAAAATATCTGTGAAGGGTTGAAACTTGGAGTAACTGTGCTTGACAAATTATAAGTACCTATACAACGTGTTTTGTTTCTCTTTTTTTTTTGTTATTTTTTTCACAATTTAGAATACGTTATATATAATTAGTCAAGCACAGTTACTCCAAGTTTCAACCCTTCACAGATATTTTTATCCCTGTTATCAGCGAACATCATGTTTTTTTTTATTAATAAACAATGTTCCGTAATTTGCAAAAGTGTGCAAATTTAATACATGCTAGAAAACCAAAGAAAGATCATAATTCTTAATTTGCAGCGAGTAACTAATTTTTTCACTCGTGTTTTTAACCATAATCATTGTTTTTTTAATAATAAACAATGTTCCGTATGTTGCAAAAGTGTGCAAATTTGATACATGTTAGAAAACAGTAACAAAAACTTAATTCCAAATTTGCACAAAGTAACTAATTTTTTTGGCAATGTTATTGATAAAAAACACTTTTCACCCCCTTTTCAACCCTTTCCGTACACCCTACAAGGGTGCAAACTCACAGGGTCACTTATTTTACCCTTCTGAACAAATTCACAAAGTTTGGCCGAGTAGGTAACTAATTTGTTGGGGGTTTTGGGCTTTATTGACTGGACTAATGTTAAAGTTTGAGGTGATTCCAGCAGGCTGATGACGAAAATTTCAGCGTTCTAGTCCCATCCAGAGGTTCTCAAATAGGGACCTGAAGATGCGGCGAAATGGTTCCAGTAAAGGATGATACGGCAGTGTTTGCTTCGCGCTCCACTTGGCGGGGGCACTGCCGTGCCCCCAAATTAAGTGTCTTTGGCTTTGAGGCGAAGCTGCGGGCATCGACTAGTTTAAAAGGGTGATTTGATGATTTAGAAAATGCATTATAATTTCATATAGGTAGGTACCTATGTATTTCATCATTGTAAAAATATGTATAAAACTGTATTAAAGTTACGAACGATTAGCTTACTTAAATAAGAATTACCTACTCTTATGTTTACTGGCTTATTTCAAAACGGGCTCACTTTTTTATGAATGTATGAAAATGTACCTACCTACGTACGAAGCGCATGCTCCAACAACGCGCATGCGAAAGCCAAATAATCTTTAGTTAGTGCAAGGCATAAAGAGAGGGATGAAATAAAAAATCCTTGGTGCAAGGTTTATAAATCAGCATGGGTTGACGCAGTGCCCTAAAAATGAGAGGAGGAAGCTCAGAACGTTTGGTCGTAAGACCATCCCGTCGCAGGGGAGACACGCGTGCGAAGCTTACGCGTTACATTACTGTCCTATTGGCTACATTGCTCGGCGGAGGTGGGTCAGCGCTTCTCTTCCTCGTGCCTCTGTACGCCGACCCGGCCTTGAGCGCCCTGGCCGCAGACTTTGACCCAGTTCCGGCCGAGTGTGTGACCGAGAGACGCGACGACCGCCTCGGGCTGGACAACTGTACGTGGGCATCTTGCAGAGAAGGATGCACCAGCGACGCTTACAAATGTACGCAACTGCACGTGAAATACAAAGCATACTCGGAGCCGTGGCGTCCAGCCGTGTTGTTTGTCAATATCAAAGGATGCGGCTATCCGCCCTTAGTGGACTGTGAGAATTTTACTACGAGTTATGGGTATGTCGGGGCGAGGTACCCGTGCTACTGGTCGCGGGCGGACATGAGCGTGGTCATACCGCGCTGGTCTCGAGGCGAGCAGGTGGCCACCGTGACGCGCACGCTCGCGCTGCCGCTGTTCCTGTCGGGCTGCGCTGGGATAGGGCTGTGCGCGCTGCACTGCGAGTGCAGGCCGCGCCGGCGCCGCCGCCCGCCGCGCCGTCCCCCACGTCTGCCTACTCTCTCACCTGACGAAACCTCTGTTTATAGATTACCATAATACAATTCACTGTTAGTCATTCAATTAGTTAATCACGTTTTATTTATCCTCAAAGGAAGTGATTATCGAAGAAACAAATTTAATAGCACAAAGTGAATTATTTTTTTACTTAAGTATCTGAAATATTATATGCTTGATTGAAAAATTAGTTATTTATTAGTTGGACAGTTTTAAAACTGATGTTGTGTAAATAAATTATTGTATATATATATGTAGTAGTCTGCTCATTTTTATTATACCTATTGGTTGGTTTTTGGATTCCATCAAACACAAAATTTAACAACTTGCTTAAAATAAAACTCTGTTCACGAAGACGTATTGAAAATAATGGGGGCGCCACTTGTACCTACTTGTGCCTTTCTCTATTTCCTTACAGTAAAGCCAACAATGTGCAAATAGAACTATTTATAAAGACTGCCTCTAGTAAACCAACAACTGGTTTTGAAATAAGTCTACTTTGTGATAACACTACAAACCAATGAAATCTTTGTGGAAGTTCTTTTAGAGGCGACCTCTTTTTTACATCGCGGGCGATGCCACGAGCAACTACTAATAATAGAATAAAAAGAAACAAAGTTTATTCCAAAATGCTTTATTCCTGCCCTTACAAAAATGAACTTCCTTTACTATTTGTTGCCAGCCATAAATATTTCTAAAATACTTATGTATTAGCACAATAAATAATGTAAGCATACATTTTATTATGAATACAAACTTAAATCAATTACAAAAGAGGATTTGTGTTGATATTCGGGCTTTGAATTAAGAGTACAACACATACATGTAAGAGAACGCTAGCACGTTGTATATAAAGATAATAAAATTACTAAATAAACAGTGAGCAAATGTAACATTTTTTTTATCTGTGACGAATCTTGGGTTATCTAAGAGAATCATTTTATTGCTGAATGTAATTTTATTAATCAAGTGTATTTTTACAACAAAATAATAATGGGTTTGTCATTTTCATGAAATATAGCGTTCAACCTGACTACAACATACTAAACAGTTAACTTCCGTTAAAACTATGTATTCCCAAATGATAAACAGACCTTATTACCGACTTCTTTTAGAAATGTTTATATTTGACATGAAACAAGATTAAATACTGCTAAACTAAGAATAATCTTCAATATCAATTTAAAAAATGGTACTCATACTATTTCAAACAAGATCTTGATCGTTTTGGAAAGTTCGTTTTTTAAAATACAAACAATAAATAAAAAGTAAAATAAGTAAAAAAAAACAACAATCATCACAACCACACGCCACTTCGAACATTTCCTTTATTTTTATAAATGAGTAACACATTCGGTCTTATCAATTTATTGGTTTAATACTTAGAATATAGGTCATTGAACTTTGTGTGTCTCTGTCGCTCTCGTGCGAAAGTATTGCCGTCTCAGTCATGACAACGACCTGCGCGAGTGAGATGGTTACACTTTTACGCGGTAACGATAGAGATAGCTATATAAGGCCAAACGCCGAAATTCTTCGAGACGTAGATATAGTATAGTAACGTGAATCTTTGGTGAATTTGAAATAATATCAAATTACAGAGACTTAGTTATACCATATATGTTTAGACTATTTTAAAGACCGAATGCGTTTTACAATTGCATAGTCTAAGCTAGGTCTAAAGTATTTTTAATATTGTACAAAAATATATTAAACCGAAGCGAGCTTGGCGTTAGTTCTTATATCAGCATTATATGCAAGCTCGCCTCCTTACAATAAATTACAAGTACAAAAATAGCTACTGGTAAGTAAGTCGGTTATATTGGAAACATTATGCTAAACCGAAAATGAGTTTTATTTTACTATCAGACAAAACCAGAAATCGTTACATGTATGATTTATTTAAGAACAATCTTTTGCCATATTATTATCGCAGTGAAAAGTAAAAATCGAAAGCAATAACTAATAGTGCATATTAAATATAATCAAAACTTAATAAATATTACCTTCACAGCCAAAAAAAAAAGAAATGTTTCTCTTTTTCGGTTTAGCATATTTTTAGAACCATTTCGATGAATAAATCACCAAAGTATTTGGCAATCTTTGTCACCCAATTAACTACTACAATATTGTTTTCCGAACATTTATTACTCGATTGACGATTGTAACTTCTTTTCATCTTATAGACACATTATATCAGATAGTTACAAAATAAATTAATATTTTTCCATGCTGATAAAATACTGTGTGCATTCGTATATCGCTTAAGAATTATTTCCGTTTCGCTACCAATGTTTAGTAAAATGGAAAAGAGTTTGAAACAATCGAATCATCTGTGAAAATGTTCGAATAACATTATTTTTGTCCTAAATAGTCATACAGTCCTTTTTCACGTATGTGAATACAGCCGTACAAGGTAGTCGAACGAACTTCTACACAACATTACTATATAAGTATTATACAACTATAATATATGATACTCAACTAACATGAACATTTTCTATGACAATCTCGATTATAACGTTTTCATTATTACAATAGGTATGATATTTAACTATTTATCTACACTAATGTTGTAACATTCTACTTATGTTTCCAATACTTGACTTATAATTACTACTGTTACAGCGCAGACAACAAAACACTCAATTTAAGCAATTTCACATGATGGTATAATATCCACATCGATATCGTAATATCTCATTATAACATCGATAAAACGCGACCAACCTGATTGCAATCAGGTTGGTCGCGTTTTATTGATGCGCGCAATGCGTTCTCATTGGTTAGATTTTAATGGCGGCAAAATCACTGTGACAATACACGTACGCGTGAATTTAATTTAATAAATTAAAAGTTAAAAATGGATAGCGAATTAGTGAAGATAAAGTAGTGTATGCAACTGCATATAACACGGAACAATACCCTTCATTATATGACAGTTGCATAAACAACTATTGCAATATAATTGTCAGTACTATAACTATACAGAATTGCTTAACAAAATAGTATTTTCCTATTATAAAATGGAAGCAATCACGCGGTCTTTTTTATGAAGAAAGACCATTTTTATAATGTTCGGTTATGTTTATAGCCCGGTCACTGAATACGAAGTATTTGGTCGCTTAGGTGCGAGCATGCCGACAAATTTCATGTAATGAATAAAATATTTTATTATATTTTAATCGAGTTTGCAAAGTTCATTATAAAATATCCCCCTTCAACAAATGTTACAAAATATTATGATCCAAGCTAGTTGAGTGTCATACAAGTTGAATGATTAAGTATTGATTAATAATTTAAGTTTGATTCAAGTCTTTTCCTTCATGTTGTGTAGGCGTTCATTTGTTACATTTTTAGTACATTTTAAACATAAGTTGTTGAGGCCAGTCACATTACAATGGTTTTAAAGCAGATTTTCAGGTTATGCTTATCAACTGATAAATGATTTTGTTACACAAATAAGTATTCTCGTAAGTATCTGTTTAATCAAAAGAATTAGGAAAATGAATGAAAGAAGAAGAACAATATTTTTTGCTGGAAATAGGCTATTTTAGTGAGCCGAAATCATGAAACCAGTTGATATGAGACTTGCTTTGTCTAAAAATCTAAAGGTATAGTGGTTGTTTACTTTGGCAGTGGACATGCATTTATTGAAATGTTTGTGATGTAAACTGACCTCGAATTTGTTTCTAACTATAACCTAATTTAAATTAATTTACAATCGAGAAGTGCTTTACATAAATATTACCTAACTTTGTCGATTTATTCAACACGACACAGCCTTTTTAAGCCCTGATTCATATAAAGCTCCTTTGATGATGCAAAATGTTCTCGAAATGATTTTATATGTCATTTCAAATGAGTATCATACATTTATAGCTTTTAGAATCTTTTCCAAATTAATTCACCTTCTCAATTGTTAATTTATTGCTATTAAAACTAGGCTGACATAATTTAAAGGTTGACATAAATAGAAGCAGTACAAGTATAGAATTAGGTCTCTTTTGTGCCCTAACAACTATTTAGGCATTATAATATCTTGTCGTCTAGTTTTTAGTTATCAAAATATTCGTAAACAAAAAGAGAAGGAATACATAGCATTACATATTAAAGATAACATATCAAATAAAAATAACGTTTGGTTACATAAATAAAATATAAAGATACGTTTAGCAAAATTGGCTAAAGTCTTCTCTTATATTTTTTTAGTTCAATGTTCATTATATACTGAGAAATCTCCTTCTATTTATGCCAAATTTGATTAAATATAGCACAATACACATGTTTTACAACGTTGATAAATAATGTTTTAACACTATATTGGAATACATGTCGTTAAGTATATCGCTCGTCTATGTTTGTGGATCATAATAATCACAAGTTTATGAAAGAATGATAGCTGATCTTTGGTTAAAATTGAATCATATATGATGTAGCTTTATTTTTTTTTATATAATACCATAGCAGGCAAACTTTGTTCAAGTTTGTTACTTTAACACGCCGTAACAGTGCAACGGATCAACATGACTTGATTAATGAGTAAAGGGTTCGAAAATGTACTTTTACTACTTTTTATCGAAGGCAAATTCGCAAGCATCCATTAGTGATATAATTATATACGCTAGAAGTTCATATGCCAATTCCAGCAACAAGATATTATGTTATTATAACAATCTTCATGTCAGCAGATACAGATAGAATAAAGTAATAGATATAACAAGGTAAAAAGAGATTTGTTTAAAAAAATAATTTGACAAGACATCATTATTACGAGTGGTGCGGCATATTTAATTTATGTTGTATGTTGCAAATTCCCACTATTAATATGTTTCATCTTGCCTAGATCGGATCAGCGTATCACCTTTCCATTTGATATCCACTAACATAGACCTCGTTACAGACTAGATACAATCAGAGAACTACCTGCGACATTTGTGTAGCGAGCCTATATCGCTTCCTATCTAACTCGCTATTGGGCTCCAGGCCTCTCTTGACCCCCATGCTGGTGGAGGGCCCCTGGTCCAGGCTCGCGTCGATGAGTCTCCTAGACCTGCAGTATCTGTAATCAGCCGCTGAATCCACACGTTGTAGGGTGACATCTACTGACGGTAGGTAGTAACTTTGACTCACGGTTGGTACGTTAGACTCGCTCAGATCTAGTACGGAGAAGCTGTCGGGTCGTTCCACTGGTACTTGACGGTACGATTGTTCCACTTTCCTGGACGACGAGGAGCAGGAGCTGGCTGGAGAGATCTGGTAAGTAGGTGACGTGCAAGGTGTCAGGTTAGGAGACGTGCGAGCGCTGCCATAGCCCTGGTCGATCTCTTCGGTCGAGTCTC
>OZ026828.1:8600110-8948548 GCA_964023185.1 Macaria liturata | reverse complement strand
GCTGCGAAGGACACAGGGGTGGGCGCCAGCAGCCTCCAGCGCACATGCTGCCCCACCATCCACTCTAACTGACGGAACGTCTTGCCGCAGAGGTGGACTCCGCTGATCTTTGACAGTGTCTTCAGTGTTGGCGCCTGGCTGATCTTCTCTTCGCTCTTGGCTGTGGACATAAGGAAATTTAAATGTCAAAAATTTTATGTTTAAACAGATAAACATTTTATTGATAATTTGATGAATTATAAGTCAATTAGGAAAGGCAAAATTACAATAAAATTTCTATGAAATAATCATATTACAAAAATTAATAGGAAATTGCATTCATTATATAAATTTCGCAATTAACATTCGTCTATTACTATTGGAATAGCATTCTTTTTTCACTTTGAAAAAATTCGTCTACACTGTAGAAAGTCTTTTGAACGAGCCAGGTTTTAAGTCTGTTTTTAAACACATTATCGCTGATGGAGTTCACAATGTCTTGTGGTAAACAATTATATACTTCCGGCCCCATAGCATGTGCCAACCTATTCGACTTGAGCAGTCTCGTCGGCACCAGCGAGAGCGTGCCATCTCTGCGGAGGTTCATGTCCAACGTTCGATTATCTCCACGCTTCTCTAGTGCCTCTAGATTTCGTCTCGCATACATCGCCAACTGCGACAAATCGCCAACTTAAAGGACATTTTGTTGGGGCTGCGTTGTGGCAGATTTTGTTTGTTTATTATGTTTTTACTCGTGATTGTTTTTCTGTTAAATCTGTCACAATAAATGTTTTCTTTCCTTCTTTCTTTCTTTACATTTCATACAACATCTTTAATTCCCATAATTAGCAAACGCTTGTGCCATGGGTTAGTACCCAAAAAAAAATAGTTTTATACCGTTACCTAGTTTAGTAACTAGGTAAACAGTATAAAACTATTTTTTTTCTTCTAAATACATGGAAACAATGCTTGGTTAAAAAATAACTGTAAAATGGTCAACTATTTTTGTCATGTGCGGGAATCGAACCTGCAACCTTTGTAACAAGAAGCAGACATTATACCAAGCGACAGGTCGGTACGGGAACGATAAATACAATCATTTTCATCACTCACTTCCAATCTGACACCAGAGTTGGCTACTAACTCTCTATCTCATACTAACAAACTTTTTGTGATGATCACATCATTCATAAACTCATCTAAACAAAATGATGAAACTTTAACTAAAAACCAATCAGTTAAAATGAGATTAAACAGCAAGTATCATGGTAATAGAAAATAATAAATACCTTCATAACTCAGATAGGTCCACGAGTTTAATTGCTTATTAAGTATTACATTTATTTCTTTTATTAAGAGACATCATAAACTAATATTTTTAACTGGGACATGGCTTTAACCTCGTAACCGTCTAACAACTGGGATGAGGCCAGGGGATTCAATAATACATTATTATAAACTCTTCGTAAAAATCTAGTACGCCAGTAATAGTAGTTTATGCAACTGTTATATAATGAAGGGTATTAAAACACTAGCGTGAGTTTCATAATAGTAACGAGTGTTTTAATACTAGTGCAGTTGCATACACTACTTTATCTTCACAAATTCGCTATCCATTTTTAACTTTTAATTTATTAAATTAAATTCACGCGTACGTGTATTGTCACAGTGATTTTGCCGCCATTAAAATCTAACCAATGAGAACGCATTGCGCGCATCAATAAAACGCGACCAACCTGATTGCAATCAGGTTGGTCGCGTTTTATTGATGTTATAATGAGATATTACGATATCGATGTGGATTCGCTTAAATGTAGTGTTTTGTTGTCTGCGCTATAACAGTAGTAATTATAAGTCAAGTATTGGAAACATAAGTAGAATGTTACAACATTAGTGTAGATAAATATATAAACTCGTTTTCAATTATAATATGGTGGCGAACAAGGTAACAAACATATAATATAAAGAGAGATAAATGCGAAAGACAAGTATAAAAAAAAAACGTATGTACCTATATCTGTGAGTCAAAACCGTTCTATGTATGTATATGTAGTAAAATAAAGGTGTTTGTTCTGCATTTACATACGAGTATGTCGTAACAGAGCGTCCGATCATCGTGATTTTTGGTATGTCGATAGTATAGGTTTCAGAGAGTAACATAGGCTATTTAGAAACAATATTTAATTATAATCATCATCATCATCCACAGCCCTTGGGATCCCACTGCTGGGTATAGGCCTCCCTTTGTATGTGCCATCTGCGTCGATCTTGTGCAGACCTCATCCAGGTTGGACCCTCGACTTTGACAATGTCGTCGACCCATCTCGCGACCGGACGACCCACTCCTCGCCTGCCAGTACTAGGCCACCACTCTGTAAATGCTTTACTCCATCTGTTGTCAGTTCTCCTAACCACGTGTCCCGCCCAGATCTATTTTAAACGCATTACCGCGAGTCCGACATCACGAACCTTGGTTCGCCGCTTTGGTATTTAAGTATAAAGAAGGTATTTAATCACCTGCTAAACTCAGACATGCCAGCGCGACATGCGTGAGTCGGTCGGCTCTCAGCCTGTGCGCGTCCATGAACAAGTCTAGTAAGGCTACAGCGGAGTGCAGGGTGCCTAGAGTCAGCCCGAGCTTCTTGGTGACGTCTCGCAGGGTCTGCACTAGGGTGCCTCGGAACTCCAACTGGGGATGAGAAAATGTTAGATTAGATATGAGATGGATACTTACCTACTCGCTGTCGTTTGTGACAGGAAAATTTGTATGTAGTATGTGTATTTTTTTCTAGTTATTTTTCATTTCAGTTAGTACCTGATTTCATTAAACAGATAAAAAATCTTTAACTGAAACACACGGTACGGTAATATATTATAAAATAAGTTGCAGCTTTATCCCTGAAAACTATCTCTTCCAGACAATAACGGATGGAGAGAAATAAATAAGGGATTACAATGGATATGGTAAATGAAAATGGTACCTAAGTGCACTAGATGTAGAAGATATAAGCAATTTAATCTATCTCCATACCAAATTTAACCTATATTAATAGCTGTACAACCGTTCAGGTCAAACTCATAGATAAAATTGTCTTACTTCATTGTTTAACAAATGCAAAAATTTAAAAATTAAATTTTAACAACACATAAGTGTAAAGTACAAGTACCTACATAACTAATCTATGTTCAGAAATTACACTAAAAATTTTGCACTGCAAACCAAATCCACAATATATTAATCTTTCAGTAAATCTGCTGAGCTTGTTAGGTGCAAAAGGCAATCAATTTTCTACTATTGACCTTCTATTTATTTATTACGTTAGGTGACTAATGCTGTAGCAAATCGTAACATCATGTACCAATTTCGTCAGATTTGCAAAGGACAAAGAAAGAAGCCAACATTTGAAAATAGCCCTTATTGCTATTTCTACAGAAGCTAAGATGCATAAATGATGCAATTATTATATGTGGATGCATCATGGAATAACTTTTAAACAGTTATTATATAAATAGTTTATTATTTATAAACCTTATGGGATGTGCATGGGCTTTTCTTTAAAATCTACCTTTTAAAAGTTAAGAAACATAACAGATAGTTAGGTATAGCAAATAACAAAGAACACCAATTTTTAGGAAAATATCAATATTATAATGCAAGATGCACATTTGGGAGCAATGATGCAATCTAACGTCTAGCTTAGATTGTTAATTTATTACTATCTCTATCTGTTTACAGTTCTTAGTAATGTCCATCGTAAAGGTTGCCTGGAAGAAATCACCTAAGGAAATGTGCAGCACATTAATTTTAAGTCTATTTTCTATTGTGTAATTTCTGTCTTTTGGTGAACATAAGTGATATTCTATTCCATCTAGTCTAAAAATACTAAAAATCCTTGATTTCAAACTAGTATTTGAAAATGTATACTGTTAAGTTTAGGATGAGGATATTAACTGTATTTTAATAACAACCCTTTCAATTGTAGGATGGAGATATGCATATATGTATGAATAAAATGTCTTATGTCAAGAAAATTAAGGTCAATTATATATCCTGCTTTATAAATGTAAATCTAAAGTTAATAGGTACTTTCTAGGTTAGTGTGTTACACCCTAGGCTGCAGCAATGCTTAACACCAGACAGGCTGAAGTCAAATGGAAACCTATCCCTCATAAAAAAATATTTAGGTATGTACAATAATATTCTGCATGCCATTAACCTACATAAAGTAGAAGTCTGCTATTTGGATAGTTTGTACAGATTGTTATGAATGCCAAATAAACATTGATAAAGGAAGTGTTTCTGTTTGCATGACATGGATATTAGACTTAATTTTTATACATGATCTAAGATAACTCTCTCACTTCATGCATTACAAAATATATAAGTATATACTTGTATATAAGTAAATTTAAAGTCTGGGGAGTTATTTTTATTCTGTTTGAAGTGTATGATGAGATATTGTAACTTGTGTAGCATATACTATGATTATATTTAAATATTATGTGTGTGTGCTACAACTTTACGATATCAATAAGGTTTCTTTATCTTTTTTTTATCATGGTTTTCTAAAGATCTATGCCATGATGTACCATTATTACCCAAGGATACTTAATTAAATGAATTCTACGGGAGATTCAGTCACTCAGGAATGAGGATTGCAGCTCAAAGAGGAGGAATGATTAGTATACTAATATTAGCCCTACCTGTGGTGATTGGAGGTGGATGGTGGGTTTCTCAGCCTCCTGTTCCAACAAGGATTGCCAGATATCCTCGTGGTATTCACAATTATTATACTCCCCATCCTCTGTCAATACCTGGAACAAGACAAATTGTTTGTTTTATTATTTAAAGTTTTGTGAGACATTCTTATTGTTATGTAACTAATATGGTTTTCACTCATGTGTAATTTCACATATTATGTTGAATTTGTTTGTTTTGGTATAAAAACAAATAATTACTTAAGTCTTCTACTGTAGGTTCATACAATAATAGTAAGTTTGTATGCTAATTTTTAGAGGTTATTTTATAGTAATTAAGAATATGACAGACATATTGGGCTAAGTAAGTACTTAAATAAGTTTAATTAACAGTTTTTTATATATCAAAACTGGGCTCTGTTTAATACTTGATTTAAAAAATATTTCTATACTTGTAGACGCCCGCGACTTTGCTAGTGTTATTTTGGGATAAAAAGTAGCCTATGACATTTCTACGACATACTAGCTACATACCAAAAATTATGATGATCTTGTTCAGTTGTTTTGAGTTATGAGTGTTTAAATAAACAGACAAAAATTCTAAAAACTGCTGAAACATGTTCTGCTATAATAAGTACCTATACACAAACATTTATTTTCTAATATCTTCTATGTTCAGATTTTTGAACATCTTCAACTCTATTCAATTCAATGTATAAGTTTTGACATTTCTAAGTGTTTGTTAATTTGTAACTCAATTCTTTCACAATCCTTACATATTATTACAAAGAGTATACACCAGTGGTGTAACTTGATAGTTTATATCATATGGGTATTGTATATTTTAGCTTTGTCATCTGTATTTAACATATGAACTGGTTTAGATTTTAAAACCATATTGTAGTTTTCGTCAGGTAATTATTTTTCTAGACCAATTTCATTCAAATGTATTGTTTAATTATTTTTTTCTAACATGAAGGTACCTATTGAGTTTCTACACAAATTTTATTTCATGCATGCAATGCCTTACATGATTGTCCACTTTGGTTTCCATTTCCACCTTCTGTACGTTTTCTCTCGACGTGTGGCTCCTTACACTAGACAGGTTTAACTTCGATATGTTCAAGGACTCCATTTCTTTTATAATAATGCGGTCAGGAACTTGAAAATATGTGAAAATTTAACACGTCGACCGACTGTGACGTTCACCACGTGGAAACAAGTGTCAAAATGAACCACCTATTATTCGTGTAAAATCACTGTTACTGGAGTGTTTAATAGTTAATATGCTAGCTTTAATTATCTCCTAGTAATTTTATAGGAAATCTCTCAAGAACTACTGCTTCAAATAATTTAAAATCCAATTTCTATCACATGACACAGCAAGCCCGACTACACCATCTTGCCTGACAAAATTGGATTGGATTTAACTTTTTTCGCATCATTGCAACTGACATTGGCAGTTGTATAATAAACTTGACACATTACGATTCGTTCAAAAATATAATTACTATTCTGTCATGTTCAAAATATGCTGACAAAAAATATTATTTTTGCCTTGCCCAAAGAACCACACTAATTGATCTAAAATTTATCGGAAAATATAGAAAATAAAATCTTTGCGAAACAGATAAAAACCCAAAATTTTGAATGTTGTTCACTTGTGCCCATATTTGGGCATGTCAAAAATTGCGACACTGCCAACATTGCAAAAAAAATCTATACGTCATTTTTTTGGAAGGCTATGGAGAGCGGCTGATTGTGTATTTCTAAAATAATTCAAAAGTACTGACTAATTAGTAGTTTTAGTCTATTCTTACTAGATTTTAGTTAGTGAACTGTAAGATAAATATGTCTTATTCGAACAGTAAGTGCTAGTTTCAGTTTTAGTAGTGAAAGCACGATGTCGATGTCTGTCGACACAATTTTTGTTGATACTCGTTTTCTTTGCGTATTTGGTGGTGTTCAGTGAAATGAAACGGTGCTTTTGTGTTTGCAGAATATACTTTTGCGGCTCTGCCGAGGACGGCACGCGGAACGCCATTAGTTCTGGGCGGTGACCCGAAAGGCAAGAATTTCCTGTATACCAACGGGAACTCTGTAATTATCAGAGATATTGAGAACCCGGCGATAGCAGATGTTTACACAGAGCATTCTTGTCAAGTTAACGTTGCCAAGTATTCCCCAAGTGGCTTCTACATCGCCTCTGGAGGTAAGGTTATCATACATTTTTGGCATCTTATCACTAATACTATTATTGTGATAATGACTCATTATTTGTAGAAACTAGTATTCGATGTTGTATCCATAATAATGAATCATCCCTTGGAAATACATGCAACTTTAGATGATATGTAAGTACATGATATTTTCCTTGTTTACTTCATCTCTCATGTTACAACAAGAAGGTAAAAGGTCACAAAGGTTATTCAGAAATTGCATATTTAGCTATTATTCTGTCTCATACTTAATTTGTATTATATATATGTGGAACTAATTAAATGAATAAAATACACAATTTCAATTGAAAAATATTAAGAGAAATTAAATCTACTTAGAACAACAGCTCGTGGCAGGATACAAAGCTCGTTGAAAAGATTGTGTTACAAACACAATTGTTAATATGTAAGAAAATAAACTTAAAGCCAAAAAAACTGTGCTAGGTATCATACATGTTTACATTTAGCTAGATACAAGCTGACGTAAAAGTATTTATTTAATCAGCTTGTTATAACATTTTATTTATTAAAAAAAGATAATATAAATGAGTCATTTGTACCAGACTTATAATGTAATATAGATAAGTAATATGTATATCTTTAATGCACACCAAATATTACACAACCTAAATAAATTTACAAACTAAGTCACTATTTTTAAGTAACAGTGCTTTATATTTTCTGAAGTCATTGACCACAAATCAAATCAAACATTTTTATTGAACATAAATCTATCTATTTACTAAATTTGTAGCTTAAGGTGCATTGAATTTCAAACTACTTGTGACTGAACATAGCCCTAAATTTTGTTCGTATTTTAGCTTTTTCAAAAAAATAGTAATAAAGTATCCTGCAAATAAACGAAATAAGCACAAAAATATCGTCTTTTTTACGTTAGAGTAGTGGTGCAATTTTATACAAATACGTCACTTTTGATTAGGTTTCCAGCTACGTTGCCAAACCGTGCGTGCAAGAACAGTACACACATGCCAAAACGGGACAGCACTATATCAAGACGCGTGACGTTGCCACTCCGTGCGACTTTATTTGAATTTACAGAATTTTCAACAAATATTATCTAAACATATAATAAAGCTGTAACCATCGGTGTCTGTACATTGAAGATAATTGAAAAAAAAATAGTTGAGGGGTTTTCATTGATACAATAGAACACAAAAATCATGTTTTAAAAAAACTGATTTACTGTTTGTCTGTCGGTATGTTTGTTCATTATAGACTCGAAAACGGCTGAATCGATTTGTGTACAGTTTTTACTAACATGCTGGTGCATTTTAAACTGTATATATCATATAAATGTATTCATGTATATATTTCATTTCAATCGGTTCATAAATAAAAAAGTTATGTTAATTTTAAACCAAGTGGTCATCGATATCCGCTGGATATGAACTGGATGGCGCTGTATTTACTTTTATCTCAAAATAATGCGAGCGAAGCCGCGGGCGTCCACTAGTAATATCATACATTTTGGCTTTGTGTATTTTATGTACTAGTACGTTTTTATCTACATGTAAACTATGTATTTAGAAAAAATATTATATTATAATATGAGGCAAACGTATGTTCAGGAAACAGTGACTAATGAGTTGTTACTGTTACTTACGAATTATTTTTTTCAAGGCATTTTGTGTGTACTGAATTGTGTAAAACAAGAAGATTAAAAGCGAAATCTCCGCATATGAGTCCGATTTTTATAGTAGCATCCAAAATGTACTCTTACAAAATGTGTGACTTTACTAATGTCAGTTTATCTGTTCAAGTGAATAATTTTAGATATGGTAGTATACCCAATTTGAATTGAGATACGGCAACACTGAAAATTAATTGATTTTTTACATCTGAAGTTCTCTAATTCTCAATGTTTACATGTACGTGTCAGAAATTTGTCTACTATTGTGTATTCTGTGGCGCAGCAAAAATTTTATGAAAAAACTCGTTTTTTTAAATTTTAGTAATATATGGTTTCAATGATGTTTGTCACATGTAAAAAACAAGGGGTCAAAGTCGCGGTTTAACTTAAACAAGTCTTTTTGGCTCCAGTTTCTTTAAAATAAATATTTACGGCGATCTCAGAAAAACAGCACCATCTCTCGGCTCGCGGTGCTTAGCTGAATTTTTCATTTTTAAGACTAAGATAATCCAGCTTAAAAATGAAATTAATTTAAATGCTACAATTTAATTATGAACTGGTGTCTCTGAACTAAGCTAGGCTTGTATCTCAGAGGCAACACTTCCCCAACATAAGTAAGTAAACAAAATTACAAGTACAATGAAGCTAATCAGTTACCTTATCGTACAGATTGATAAAATACATATTATTTAATGACTACTTTCAAGGTTACTATATCAGTACTGATAACAGTTGTCAGGGTCATCTTAAGGTATATATTGCAAAATTATATACCTATGTCTATCTAGATTCTCTGGTATATAATATCAGTGAACACATTGATCTGTTATTACTTTTTCTTTAAAATCTAATTAAATTAAGTATATTTGTTTGAGGGCCAACTCTTGTGTTAAGAGCTTTCAAACCATCTTAAGGGCCTCTAACTTGGTGTTATATTAGTATAGATCAGTAAAGGATAACTTTAGATTACACATTTAAACTACCAACCACAGGGATAAAACTACCTATATATAGTATAGAAAACTCCTTAACTTTAGTCTAGAGTAGAAAGATCTGATGGTCAAAAGCCTTACAGTAAAATTAAGTGTAAACAAAGCTCTAATTTAAAATAACGTCCAATTCAACTATTTTTGAAAAATTAATATAAAAAACCTCTAACTATAGTTACAGTACCTACTAGACCTAATAAACAATAACTTACACTAATACATATATATAAAAAAATGTTTAACTACATTAAAATTGAAATTTTATCTAGTTCTGCTTTAGTATCCAGGTAACAATAAACAAAGTCTATATTCATTTCCTAGTTAATGTAGTTTATATCAGGGCTACAATAAAGGCAGAAATGTGCAGTACTAATCTAAAAACAAGTACTACTCTGAAAACACACTCAATAATATTATATAACAGCTACATATAAAAACTATACACAACTTTAGTAGATGTTTCATATTCTGATAGATACAATTAGACATTACTTTCTTAGGAGGAGAAAAAAAAACATGTTTGTATGTAGAAATTTAAATACATCACAGGTGTAGGTGTCCAGTCATTGACCCAAACACCCAAACATTGAGTTATGCCAACATTATGTCTACAAATCAGACAGACTGCCAATAAAAAAAAATTAAGTATACAGTATTATGATCAGGCAAGTTGCAATCAAATTTAAGGCTATATGGTATAGTTAGAAAGAGTATGTTAACATTCAGATGCAGTTTGTCTTTAGATGGGTGAGCAACAATTGAAATTCCATTTGAGCACTTTCAGGCATTTATTTATACACAGTTTTTTTATTATGAGTAATACACAGAAAAATACAATCATTTTATAAGATATACTAGTTTTTTAAAAACTAAAACGGTTTAGCACTTTGCCTTAAATTGCCTGATGGTAAGCAAAAGCTAATTTGGTAATTTAAACATAAAAGTAACAAAAAAAAATCTTTGTTGTTACATTTATTTGGGTCTTTTCTGTTTGTTATGTATGGTTGTGAAGTGTTTGAGCTCAAAGACAGTTTGAAAAAGGCTTATGTATCAGATAACGCCCAAGGTGATGCCATATGCATCTACTAGTACTACGATTTTAGTATCATATACAGCGTTACTGGAAACTAACATTACTTTTTAAGGGTGGCTTTATCACATCAACATCTTTTGTTCTACGACTTTTGGAAATACGCGAAAAAAATGTGTGAATTTTCAATTATTTCTTTAAGAAATACTGAAACCGCCTTTAAAAAGCTATGCTTTAGTAACCCTGTATGAATTCACTTAAATTGATTCAAAACCAATTTTCCGTAAAATAATCCATACATATTATGAAAACAGCAAGTATTGTGCAATGGTGCCTAATAGTAGCGACCATTTATTATGATTTCGTGTGAACGATCTTTGGCTCCTCGCCAGGCCATGTCTCGGCTCCAGAATTAAACATTCTAGATAGATACAAGAGCGGCTGGTGGCTTTAGTTTTGTTTCCAGATTATCCAGCTGATACATATTCTTTGTCAATTGTATATATTATTAGTATAAGTAGGCAAATGTATTTTATTTCATAATAGTTAATTTATTTTCGCCTTCGCTTTGTATTGTAATAACAGGTAGTTACTCTCAGGAACTACACTAGTTACGAAAAAAAGCCTATTATAGTGTTAAAAAATATCAAAAATCACAATTATGTTAATCAGCCACACTATTGCTTTATGAAAGAGGAACAAATAAACACATGTATATTATTTTTGTAACTTTATGGTAGGATATTGATTAGTTTTACCCGCGGTTTCTCTCACGTGGGGTGAATTAAGGGTTGCAAGTTTGTATGAAAGCGACTTACTTCTTAATGCGAGCAACTACATCTACTTTTTATATATTATATAAGACTTCTGTGAATGAATGTGATTTTTGGCCTCACCCCTGTAGGACGGGTACTAATAGTTTTTTCCGTCATTTTTATTCACCTGGTGTGTGATGACAGTCAGATAAAAATGGCAAAAAAGCTATTTGAAACTGGTATCAAATATTTTGCAAAAGCTTTAAGACATTGTGTATTGTATTCCAGACGCATCGGGCAAGGTCCGTATCTGGGACACTGTGAACAAGGAGCACATCCTGAAGAATGAGTTCCAGCCCATCGGAGGGCCCATCAAGGACATCGCGTGGAGCGCCGACAGCCAGCGCATGGTAGTGGTGGGCGAGGGGCGAGAGAGGTGAGCTGGTAGAAGCAGTAGTTTTTTTTATGTGATCAGTGTTTGTTGGACAACATCTCCGACTTCTATAAGTTGGTGGATTGATTGACGAAGATACAAATAAAAAAAATAAAAAAGTAGTAGTGTGCAAGCACTACCATGTGTACCAACTTACCAAGCCATGTCACAGGCCGTTAGGATGGTTAGAAAACTCTGATACCAGGGTTGAACTGTTGAATTAACTGATTAATGTTTATAATAATGTATTAATATTCTTCTCAACTCAATAGTTACACAAATCACACAAATTTAAGGGCAAAGCCCTCGTCTGTGGAGGCGTCATCCTTCCCGATCTTCTGCCAATTCCTTGACCTCCTTATACGACATGACACCCGCCTTTTCTTTTACTTGTTCCATGTGTGACCTTCTCGGCCTTCCTCTTCCTCTTCGGGCTTCCAATTTTCCTTCAATGATGTTTTTCTTAAATACGTTATGTCGTATAAGGTGGCCAACCATCTTCCCTCTTCTATTTTCATTGTATGGTGTAAAATACTAAAAATAAAAAATAATATGTAATTACATAGTCACTTCTTTCATGTTGTCACTAAACGTGTTTTAGAACTACTATGGAATTGGGCCTAAGGATAATAGTTTTGAAATCCCATGGGTAGTCACTACAATGAGCCACATATACTACTTCTTATTTTTTTTCAACCAGATGTTTTTGGCTATGGTGTTGTTTTTTTTCTTGAATACTTTACCAAGATCCCTACATTAAATTTAACAAAATTACTTACAGATTCGGCCACGTATTCATGGCTGAAACTGGTACTTCTGTTGGTGAGATCAGCGGCCAGTCTAAACCGATCAACTCTGTAGACTTCCGTCCGGCCAGGCCCTTCCGGATTGTGACGGCTAGTGAAGACAACACGCTCGCCGTGTTCGAGGGACCTCCTTTCAAGTTCAAATGTACCAAGCAGGTTAGTAATGTGGCCATCTTGGATCTATTATGCTATAGAATGTATGTAGGCATGTTTTCAATATTAAACGTAGTCACAATGTCTAAAGAGATCATTACGACAAAGATATTTTGTCAATAGAATACATTAATACAATATCCGACATGCAGGATAGAAATCTGTCAAATGTCGTCTTCTGTCAGATATCTATGCTGCAAGCCGTTTATTAATAAACATAAATTCTCGTAACTCATTTTCTTTTTTTTTAATGAGAGGAGGGATCCACGTGTCGTATTTCCATAATAAGAAAATACAGTTCGTGACACCTTCACAGAATTGATTAATTGGGGAAGGTACTTTCGGTTAAGTAAATCATGGTTGCAGCCCAGATATTTCCGCAGTTTTCTATGTCATACTACAACTAATTTATCTTGCTATTGAATTACAGGAGCACACTCGCTTCGCCCAAGCGGTCCGTTACAGCCCGGACGGAAGCCTGTTCGCGTCGGCTGGCTTCGATGGAAAGATTTTCCTCTTCGATGGAGCCACCTCCGAGCTCAAGGGAGAGGTAATTATACTCTATCATAGAACAATACAATTAACGTTTAACCTTTAAGGATGGCTGTAGTATGTCTAAAGAAAAAAAAATCTCGGAAAAAAATCGGCTCTTCCATACTTCAAGTTTATTGGCCCAGACAATGCATGGAGAATTAAATGAAATGAAATGATATTTATTTGCTCTTGAATACAAACGATGCTGTAATATAAAATAGAAGTCCCGTGTATTCTACCATTCTAGGTGTGCAAATATTATGTATTAACTATGCTTAATCTAGGTGTTAATTGTATTAGTCAATTTTACAAACAGGGATGCCGCAATATATACCCAAATACTTATCAACACTGTAGTAACACTTCTCAATCAGCCAGTTATGCAATTTGTATTTGAATCTAGTGGAAGGCAGTTCTTTAATGTCCTGTGGCAGAGCGTTGTAAATAGTTACAGCCATATGGAAAGCGTTATTCTTACTCAATGCAAGTCGCGAGCCAGGCTCACGAAGCCTGTCTCCGTGTTGCGTTCTAAGGTGCCTCCTACTAAGCGCTTGATTTGTTTTAAAGAACTCTGGGTATGATCTTACAAATAGTGCTAAAGATATTATTAATTAAAAGCGGTTGAGCAAAAGTAGAGCTCGGCTCTTATCGGTGGAGATAGTCCATCATGATGTAATAATAAACAAAATACGTCATGTCGTATAAGGAGGTTAAGGAATTGGCCGAAAATCGTGGAGAATGGGTCATACTTCACAGACAAGAGCATCGCTCTTAAATTTTGTATGAATGAATAATTCCATCGTGTGTATGTTCCAGATAGGCTCGCCTGCGCACAAGGGCGGCGTGTACAGCATCTCGTGGTCCCCGGACGGCAAGCAGCTGCTGTCCTGCTCCGGGGACAAGACCTGCGCCGTGTGGGACGTGGCCTCCAGGGAGCGGGTCACCTTGTTCAACATGGGGGACGCCGTCGAGAACCAGCAGGTCAAAATAACAATAACTAAAAGAAAAGACACACACTCTCTCTCTCTCACACACACACATACACACAAGACAAATACATTTTTAAAGGAAAATTGTTTATGTAATTATTTGTTTGACACGCTAGGTATTTTAAATTAATTTACTGTTTTTAATTACACTATCATAATATCTTATCTACTAATTTCCTGTATTCCTTGCTCGCAGGTGTCGTGCCTTTGGCAAGGCAAGCACCTGCTGTCGGTGTCCCTGTCCGGCGTCATCAACTACCTGGACGTGGACAACCCCGACACGCCGCGACAGGTGATGATACTAACACAATACATTATTATAATAAACTTATCTCCTTAATCGTATTACTGAGGGTCGAATCAATTGGTTGGGGAAAGTGGTTTACCAGACTCAACTATGGGCTAATAGTTGAGTCTGGTCGTTTCTATGTATAATAAGTACGTATTTACAAAAAAAAAGTATATATGTATTATATCCGTGATCTAGTACCCACTTTGCTTAGTGTGGGGCTATATGGCGCTGTGTGCAATGTCCCGGAATATTTATTTATTATTTATCTTAGTATGAGGTCTCTAGAGATGATATTGTCTACTTTTTAATCCGAAATAATGCGTGCAAAGCCGGGCGTCTACTAGTGAATATAAATTATGTTTATTACCGTGTCAGGTCCTGATGGGTCACAACAAGCCGGTGACGTGCCTGGGCCCGCTGCCGCCGCGCGCCGTCTACACCGCCAGCCACGACGGGACTGTCACGCACTGGGACTGTCAGACAGGTACGTGGCACACGCCCGAGAGGCGCTTGCAATACTCTACACTAGGGTAACAATACCATGGATTTACATAGGTACAGGACAGCGATCTTCGAAACGAGATTGGACCTGTTTTTATTGTATGCACGCTCTATCTAAGGCCATAGTTAAAAAGCACTAAAAAGCTTATCTATTGCTTTAAAAAAATGTACAAACCTTTCGCTAATATTTTAGAAGTTTTGAAAATGTCTCAAGTCGAGAGTGAATCGGTTTGTTCTAGGCAAGCGCGCTAGATCGTAGATTATAATATCGCTTAACATCAGAGCCAGGCTTGTAGTCAAACGTAAGCCTGTCTAGTTTAAATAAATATAGGGGTTGCGATTTGGGATAACTTTATTTGACAATAATACTTCTTGACGCGAACGAAGCTTATTATTATGCCTACTTTAAATTTCTCGATTTATTCTAATTTCCCAGGCGAAGGTCGTCACATCGGCGGGCCGGGGCACGGCAACCAGGTCAACGGCATGCGAGCCGGCAAGGACGGGGAGCTGCTTACCATCGGGATAGACGACACGCTCAGGAAGGCAACCACGCAGGCTGAAGGTATGAATTGTTGTTTTATTATGTACTAGTGGACGCCCGCGGCTTCGCTCGCATCATTTTGAGATAAAAAGGTTACAAATGAACATAACTTTTTTATTTACGAACCGATTGAAATGTAATAAACACTAAATGTTAAGTCAAAAATGCACCAACATGTTAGTGAAAACCGTAGATAAATCGGTTCAGCCGTTTTCGAGTCTATAACGAACAAACATACCGACAGACAAACATATTTTTTTTAACATGATTTTTGCGCTCTATTGCATCAACGAAGACCACCACAACTATTTTTTTTCAATTATCTTTAATGTACAGACACCGACCTGTTACAGCTTTATTATAAGTGTAGACTATTGTTAGAGGCCATAAGGGTGGGCTTGATAAACTTTGGACACCACAGTAGCAAATATAATATCTTCTTATCGAATGAAAGTGTAATTCGATAAGAAGAAGAATATATTATATTAGCAGCGTGTGTGTTAACTGTTACTCGAGTTGATCCGAGATAAAAAGACTATAGTAATCCATAGTCAAACTTCATCCGAATCGGTTTACCAAATTGCTAGCTCTCCCGCACACCACTCGTATCAAAGATAGATAGATATACACTTTATTAAAAACACCAGCACAATACAGAAATTTACATAAAAATATTAAAACTTAAGCCTAGTGTCTTAACTGGCGATCTTATCGCTAAAAGCGATCTCTTCCAGGCAACCAATCTGGCAGGGATAAGACGCAAGTATAATGGTAGACGAGGTGTTTTAAATGTCCTTTGTGAAATTACATAAATACATATCATAAAATAAACATACATAAATAGCAAAATAAACAAATACACTAATACATACTTCTATACATATGATGATAAGTAATAAATATATGTCAAATAACGATAACTACAATAGCATATACTTTCTATTCAACTTGAGAGGACAAATACAGTTTAAAAACTTTGTTTTTGAATATATCTAGAGATGGCGCTTTCCTCACGTCTAACGGTAAAGCGTTCCACAATTGCACAGCTTGCTCGTGATTGGTTACGAAACTGAAAATAGGCGCTCAGCAACTTAACCTATCTAGTGGCATTACTCAGTTACAGCTCAGATAGAGACATATCACACAGCTCCATCTAGCCCCATACTAAGCTTACGCTTGTATCATGGGTACTAGATAACGGATATAATACATATATACTTTTCTTTCGTAAATACATACTTATTATACATACAAACGACCACACTCAACACAAGTACTTACAAATTTTAATATTCATAATTACTTGTGTTATGCGGGAATCGAACCCGCAACCCTAGATTAGAAGGCAGAGCCACTACTAACTAAGCTAACAGAGCAGTCGAACATTACATTTCTACAGTATCAATAGAATTATTCGCGGTATAAACCATATTAAAGTATATGCCACCTTGTACTGCTACATGTAAGATTTAAACTCTTGCAGTCTTATTAATAAAAATAGCCTAATCCCAACCTAATCTAGATTTAGACTCAGACTAGTTAATCTCTGATTAATAAATATCGATTAACCTCGGATTAACAATACATTCCTTAAACCATGGCTTAGGCCAGCAATATAGCAACCTACTCATTTTAAAAGTAAAAAAAGAACGAGTCGGAGAATGCTAAGCGTGTGTTTTTGACATTTACGACAGCGACAGTTCATATTTTGTTCAAAAAGTTGTCAAAAGTGGTTGGAGAAATAGATAATAGAGAAATATTAGCATTAATAAAAGCACAAGAACTACAAAAAAAATTAAGTTTTTACTTTCCATAGCAGTCTCTTTTTATTTTATTATAGGTTGTTAATATGCATTAGGTAGTTAAAAGAAATAAATAGTAAATCAAGGTCATCAGATTTTTATTTTCCTACTCCTAAAATTCTATAGAAATTCTACATAATATGGATACATAGGTAGAGTAATATGTATTAAAAATGATCTGCAATAAATGCTGCCCGTGCTGCATTTCCTCGATGAGTGTTATTTACTGCTGGTGCTACTGGAACATCATCAGTTTCTACTTCCTCGAGTAATTCTTGTCTGTGCATTGCAATGTTATGCAATATTGCCAATGCCACAATATAGACCTTAGTATTCTCTAATTTAGTTGTGAACCCTCTTAGCAAACAGCGAAACCTTTGCTTCCATAATCCGAAGCACCTTTCCACGGTGTTTCGGCTCAATGGCTCCTATAACTTGCCTAAAGCCACACACTGAATAAAAATCGGCAATTATTTTATTCTGCTGCATTGTAGTTTCAAGCATTTTTATCCATTGGCCCAAGTTCTGATAGCAGCTAAAACTTTCAAATGAGGTGGTAGGAAACCACCTCTTGTGTCACCAGCCATATCATTTTTCACCATGTCTATGATAAAATAGGCGCTTGATCGTGAAAATCTGTACTTATATTTGAATTCGTCTTCGTGAAGGTCTTCTATTGGATTGCGGCACTTTTTGTAAAATTTAACACTCCTCACTAATGGCAGAGTTTGTTGGTTCTCAACAAACTCTTCTATATCATCAATTAATCTCAAATCGCCGGCAAAGTAATCGCAATCCATTTTATTATCACAACAACAAACGAACTTTTCTCCCACACTCCTCAAAACACAATAACATGGCACATTTGAATTTGAATTTGACATTAATCTACAGTTAATCCTTCTTAAAACCACATGGCTCCTAGGATAAACTTTTAATCAGAGATCAGACTCGGATTAGCTTACTCTCTCCTTAATCCGTGTTTATTAAATACATTTTTTTACTAGTCCAAACTTAAGTCTCGGAGTAAAGTTAATCTTGCAATAATCAGAGTTTATTAATAAGACTGTTGTACATTAATCTAAGTACTAACTGTGTTTATATCGGCATAATAAAAATAATTTGAATTTATATATTTGTTTGATGGCAGGTGAAGTTCCAAGATACACCGACGCCGCGATCCCGCTGGGCTCCCAGCCGCGCGGTATGGACCACCTGGTAGACGACGATATTACCATCGTCGCTACTGTTAAAGAGGTAAATATAACCATATGGTATGAATATATTACGTAACTCAAGTGGCCATGTGCTGGACACTTGGCGAGACGTACTGACCGGCAGGTGGAGCAAAGCAATAACTTAATGGCACCCACGGCTTGGTAAGCGAAGTGTGCAACGGTGGCTGGATGATATTAGAAAATTAGATGGGAACATCTGGGCAAGAACAGCGCAAGACATGGAGTATTGACGTAAGAGGGAGGAGGCCTATGCCCTGCAGTGGGTCCTATTAGGCTGATGATGATGACGGTATGAATTGTATTAAGTATTACATTCAGCAAATTTGGGTCCAGCTCAAGTACGTTTTGTTTGTATAATAAGTGTTAAGTCAAAAAGTAGTATTTAGTACCGCATACATTATCAGTCTTATTAATAAAAATAGCCTAATCGCAACCTAATCTAGATTTAGACTCAGATTAGTTAATCTCTGATTAACGCCGCATTAACTTTGTAATTTCGTTGATATTAATAAATATCGAGTAACCTCGGATTAACAATACATTCCTTAAACCATGGCTTAGGCCTGCAATATGGCAACCTACTCATTTTAAAAGTAAAAAAGAACGAGTCGGAGAATGCTAAGCGTGTGGTTTTGACATTTACGACAGCGACGGTTCATATATTGTTCAAAAAGTTGTCAAAAGTGGTCGGTGTCGGGCGTTTATTTAATTTTAAGATATAACGATTCCGATATATAATCTCAAAATGAGCCAAAAACGTAACCGTGCCATCACGAGAAAAATGAACATAAGTATTGGAATCATTAACTTACTTATGTAGGCCCAGTATGGATAAACAAGTGATATCAAGATGCTTACTTTTTGTGCACATTTTCCCAAGCTTTGCTTTTTGCTTTATTGGTGTTCGTGTCTAATGTTTAATATGTAGTAAAAAGAAATAAATAATAACTTAGCCAAGGTCATCACATTTTTATTTTGCTACTCCTAAAATTCTATAGAAATTCTACATAATATGGATACATAGGCAGAGTAATATGTATTAAAAATGATCTGCAATAAATGCTGCCCGTGCTGCATTTCCTCGATGAGTGTTATTTACTGCTGGTGCTACTGGAACATCATCAGTTTCTACTTCCTCGAGTAATTCTTGTCTGTGCATTGCAATGTTATGCAATATTGCCAATACCACAATATAGAGCTTAGTATTCTCTAATTTAGTTGTGAACGCTCTTAGCAAACAGCGAAACCTTTGCTTCCATACTTCAAAGCACCTTTCCACGGTGTTTCGGGTTCTTATATGTGCTCGGTTATACATTTCTTCCTTTTGCGTGCTGGGATGTAAGACAGGAGTAAATAAGTAGGGAGTACAAGCATAGCCTGAATCTCCCAGAAGTCTGCCATTCCATTCTGATTGCTCAAACCTTTGCTTCAAGCGACACTCATTAAATATTCTTGAGTCATGTGTACTACCTCGCCAATGTGCTACTATATCCATAATCTCGAAATTTGCATTAGATACAACCTGGAACAAAATCACGTTTGATTTACTTACTAATTTTATGAGGCTTTTGTGTTTATGGTAAAATAAATTAATTTTATGTACTTAATACAAGCAGGTGGACTATACTTAGGGTAGTAGCCTAATGGGAAACTTACTTGTACATTTATTGAACTATATCCTTTTCTGTTTATGTAGTACTGCCCGACATCTCCGGCAACTTTTGGGATTCGAACGTGGGTGCAATCAATGGCTCCTATAACTTGCCTAAAGCCACACACTGAATAAAAATCGGCAATTATTTTATTCTGCTGCATTGTAGTTTCAAGCATTTTTATCCATTGAGCCCGATGTGCTACTATTGCTAAAGCAACTAGCTTGCATATAATAGATATTGAAGGCTGACTCATCCCACTTAAATCACCTGCATCATCTTGAATCTGAAAATATAAGAAAATAGTAGGTACCTAATGAAGTTACATAAGTAGGTCTTACTTACTATATCTACCTAGTAATTTAAGTACCTATATATGGAGCAAGTTGGGTGTGTGCCACACAATAATTTGATGCTGATTCATGAGTTTGTTCATTTAAGTAGGTATAGGTACTTACTTCTCCTCGGGCCCAAGTTCTGATAGCAGCTAAAACTTTCAAATGAGGTGGTAAGAAACCACCTCTTGTGTCACCAGCCATATCATTTTTCACCATGTCTATGATAAAATAGACGCTTGATCGTGAAAATCTGTACTTATATTTGAATTCGTCTTCGTGAAGGTCTTCTATTGGATTGCGGCACGTTTTGTAAAATTTAACACTCCTCACTAATGGCAGAGTTTGTTGGTTCTCAACAAACTCTTCTATATCATCAATTAATCTCAAATCGCCGGCAAAGTAATCGCAATCCATTTAATTATCACAACAACAAACGAAATTTTCTGTTACACTTCTCAAAACACAATAACATGGCACATTTGAATTTTAATTTGAAATTGACATTAATCTATAGTTAATCCTTCTTAAAACCACATGGCTCCTAGGATAAACTTTTAATCAGAGATCAGACTCGGATTAGCTTACTCTCTCCTTAATCCGTGTTTATTAATACATTTTTTTTGCTAGTCCAAACTTAAGTCTCTGAGTAAAGTTAATCTTGCAATAATCAGAGTTTATTAATAAGACTGTATGTGTATAGGTACGTAATATATACATACATTTATTTAAGTGTATGAAAATTTGCAAAGTGATAAAATACACCAGGGAGCGTTCAAGTATTACGTAACGCAATTTTTGAAGATTTTTGACCCCCCCTCCCCCCACTGTAACGCTCCGTAACGTTTTTCTGTACTCCTCCCCCCCCTCTCTAAACGTTACGTAACACTCAAGTGATCATTTTTGATCATATTTCAAATGACGACCAGACTAATACAATCGAGGGATTCACCGTAAAACGTAAACGAAAAGGGTTGCCAATTTGGGAGTTCTAATTCCCTAATATTTTATATAAAAAAAGAAATAATGTTACGTAACGTGTTGTAAGAAAGACCCCCTCCCGCCCCTGTAACGCATCGTACGTTTTACGAGACCCTCCCGCCCCCCCAAATTGCGTTACGTAATAGGTACTTGAACCCCCCACCAATACCAATAATATTATAATAATATTGTACCAAGAGTGTTCTTTTCATAGTACAATATACGTCATAGTAGTGTAGGCCGTAGCGTATAGATGGCGCTAATATTTATTAGGTACTAATATATTTGTATTATGTACTTCCAGCTGCTAGTAATATCTGGTGGCAGCAAGAAATCCAGCTTGCCGGTCAACTACGAACCAACCTGCGTCGCCATCAACCCACAGTCGCGACATGTCGCTGTTGGAGGTACGCTCATTTCTGTAACTAGTTTTGACACATTTTTTACACTTTACAGTCAGGCATTTGATACTAGGTCACCTGAAGCGACATCCGACCAAGCGAACACTATTAGCCTGAGGTAAAGCATGCCTGAATCGGACTGCAACTGGCTCGAAATAAGGCTGTCAAAATGCATTATTAGATCGCACCAGTAGTTCCTGAGATTAGAGCGTTTAGCTTTATAATATTAGTATAGATTTGTAATATTTATATCTGTAGTATTAATTTTGCACCGATATTTTGATTGTATCGTCACCGTATTATAGTATTTTCCCGGCTAACATTGGACACCAACTGTACTCGTATATTAACACATTAAAAGATACTGTAGCACACTAGTTGTTGATATGAATATGAAAAAATCTCAAAATAAAACACAAACAAATTCGCACAAGATCTTGGATTTTTCAACTGAAGTTTTCAAAAAATATTTTTTCAAACGGCAGTCAGTGTCATTTGTGATTGACTTTTTTTCTTCTTCTTTGGCTTTGTATGTTTTTTTTTTACTAAAGCGACATCTACTATTTCGTTTTAGCAGCACTGTATTTCTATACTTATTTGCATTTTGTTCTAAGTTTGACCCCTCTGGTAGGTACAGTACATTCTAATATAGGTGCCGATATACTCGTAGATGCCCAAGGACACTGCCAATAAATGATTGAGCCAAAAATTACATTCCATGCCTAGTATCATCCTTTAATTGTGTTAAAAAGAAAAACGCGAAACGCTAAAATTAAATACGTTTTGGATGATGCCAAAACTGAGACTAGCTATGAATGTATATCTCTATTTTAATTTGTATTATATACTATCCAATAAAGCATTTTGTAGACTGGACTGGATCTAGGGGTTGCGGGTTCGATTTCCGAGTGGCACGAGTATTTTTGAATTTCAAAATGTATAATTACTTGTGTTGAGTCTGGTCGTTTGTATGTATAATAAGTATGTATTTACAAAAGAAAAGTATATAAGTATTTTATCCGTTATCTAGTACTCACGACACAAGCGTTTGCTTAGTGTGGGGCTAGATGGCGCTGTGTGCAATGTCCTGGAATATTTATTTATATTTTTTTTACATGATATAGGCTTAAGCTTGACTACAACTTGCCTGATGTTAAAGTTATAATCTACAATCTAGCGCGTTTGCCTAGAAGAAACCGGTTTACTCTCGTCTTGAAGACCGACAAATTATAGTTCTAGGGGAATAGAGATTCGGGCAAGGAGTTCCACAGTTTAATGTATTATTAAATTTCA
This sequence comes from Macaria liturata, assembly GCA_964023185.1. Classification (NCBI taxonomy): domain Eukaryota; kingdom Metazoa; phylum Arthropoda; class Insecta; order Lepidoptera; family Geometridae; genus Macaria; species Macaria liturata. The sequence goes on along the minus strand of OZ026828.1, from coordinate 8,925,273 downwards.
TTATCTCTCTCCCTCCAGGTGCAGACAACAAAGTCCACCTGTACACTCTATCCGGTACGTGTCTATCTCCCGGCGAGGAGCTCACCCACCTCGGCGCAGTCACCGACGTCAAGTACAGCCCCGACTGCAACTACTTGGTGGCCACTGACAGCAACAGGAAGGTGATACTCTATAACGCGCAGGATTACAAGGTGAGTTGGGAACGAGACATGAGAGAGACTAAGTTATTGACAAGCACGAGTGAGTGAGAGCGGGGGTTAGAGAGTGAGAGTTGGATCGATTTATGTAAACTATAGATGTCTAGAGAGACAGAGAGCTAGAGAGAGAGAGAGAGAGAGAGATAAATTATGAGTAGGAGAGTGAAAGTATGGGTAAGTGAGTGAAAGTATATGAAACAAACAGAGAGAGAGAGACGTAGAGACGGCAACAAGAAGGTTTATACTGTATAACGTTGTAATTATGAGGTAAGTTGGGAAAATAGAAAATCATGATGATCCTTTTTTCTCTCATGATCTTCTCCAGAAAATATGTCATAAAGAGAGAGATTTTTTTTTTCAACAATGTTTAAAATAATATGTATTGTATATTCCCAGCTGGCGCACAACAAGGAGTGGGGCTTCCACACGGGGCGCGTGAACTGCGCCGCCTGGAGCCCCGACTCCAGCCGCGTGGCCTCGGGCTCGCTCGACACGGCGCTCATCGTGTGGAGCGTGCAGCAACCCAACAAGCACACTGTCATTAAGAGTGAGTAATCACTCACTATTTAGTAATACTAAATTAAAAGTGATCCCACCAAAAACATTCTGTAAAAATCTAGTCAAGTCTCGAAGGAGCTGCTTGTTTATCTCTAAAAAGTTGTGAAATCTAGACAAGGTCGTGCCAAGTTTAAGGTCCGTTACTGCGATTTCTTTATTATTACAGTGACATAAATGCGAAACTTTGCTTTCCCTTAGCTTGGGAACTAAATGATCTACTGACTTGAAATTTTGGATTTCAAGTGTGTCCATATAGCTTACCAGATGACCAAATTTTCAGCGTTGTATTCCCATCCAGAGGTTCTCAAATAGGGACATGAAGATGCGGCGAAATGGTTCCAGTAAAGGATGGTACTGCAGTGTTTGCTTCACGCTCGACTTGGCGGGGGCCTGCCGTGCCCCCAGTTTACGTCCAGCGGGCCTACCGTCATTATAATCATTTGAAATTTTAATTTGTGATTGAAATGACGTCATAAACGATAGCAATTGATATAGTTTACTCTTAGGCGGTAGGCCCGCGGGTTCCGTTATAAAAATAATTATAAGTTACTTAAAATATTAATCGGAAACGGTTTCAGAATGAGAGAAACTTATCCAAACATACGTAACCGACGTATAAAACAGTAAATATTATATTGAAGATAGTTTATATAAATTGCGGTAAATCATTTCGTCCATATATACATTTGGATATATTTCGCAAAATATAGCTCTTCCATATTGTGCGAAAAAGACGAAATGACTTTAGCCGCCATTCATAAAAAACGTGATCATGTTTGAGGAACTGTATTATATAAAAGCCTTCTTGTTAAAAAAGTATATTCAAGTTACCGAATGTTCCTCATTTATATGTATTTAGACTATTTAACAATGTTCATCGTATAGTAGGTACTAACATTAGTTATGAGCCCTATACTAAAGTCTTACTAACAAAAAGCATATAAGTTATATTTAAATGAATGACATGTAATTGTAAAACATTACCAATAATTTTAATTGTCCAATAAAGAACATTTTTATTTATTTATTTGTTTAACTAGAAAGCGATTGTGTTTAACTAATATTGATTTGGCCAATCACTTACCCAACCTCCCCTTACATTGCAGACGCGCACCCGCAGAACCAAGTGACGGGCCTCACCTGGCTGGACGACGAGACGCTGGTGTCGAGCGGGCAGGACGCCAACACGCGCGTGTGGAACGTGCCTAAAGCTTGAACGTACGCACTCTACGCGGAACGTACTGGGGTTAACGTGACTTCAATCCTGCTAGAATTAATCATCATCATCGTCAGATAACACTTTGCAAACTATAACTCTTGAAAAGAGTAATTAAAAGCATCGGCATATACAAATACAAATATATTTTTATTACGCTTGAAAGTTCGACTGCCATGTCTTCTAAAACATACTGAGAAATGGCGCTGTGTAAATTGCTCCAATATTTTTGTTTGTTAATGAAACATAAATTGGTAATTCAAAAAAACCCGCCAAGATTCCTAAGTCATACCGAGAGATGGCGCGCTGTGTAAATTGCGCCAAACATTTTGTAAGAAACAAGAATTGGTAATTTAACAAAGCGTATTCAATAGCGTATTTCTGTATAAAATATAAATAAAAACTTGTGACTCGCTTCTCCTTTTCAAAAAGGTATATTAAAAAACTACAAATACAAACGTGCGAAGTATATACAACCAAACTCATTATATTTAATTTAAAAGAAACTATCGGATTTTGATTTCATGAGCAGCATTTGAGTCATGTTAAAACTGAGATAGTTTTTGTCCCATAAAGTTTGAATAACTGTTAATTTACATCCAAGAACAGTTATCAAGGAACGGTATGTTATTTTGACTTCGTATGTGTATAATATTTAATTAGGTTTTTTAATGTTCAAAAATATTATTTATTGTGACAATGAATTCGTATGATCGAACGCTAGTTTTAAAATGCTCATTTTTAATGCATTTTTTTATATAAAACTCGCTCAGAAAAATACGGGTTTCTGAAAGCATTTTTAAGTGTTATGCAAAATTTAAGATTAATTTCGATAAGTTTAAAAATAAAATGTAAGCGAAGTCAAAATATCATACATCTTATCACTATAAAAACTAAGATGAAATTATAGAATTTAACGATACTTATAAAGAAATGTACTAACATATTTATTTTGCTTCGTTTTAAGTATACATTAATATGTTTGATGTTCTCAGTTAATACTATGTGTTTTTATAATAACAAAAGCTGCATCTAATTATTACTATTTTATGTGTAAACTTTTTGATAATACCTAAAACATGTATAAAAAATTATGATGCTACAAGTCTACTCAATATATCATCGTACTAAGGCAATATTGAAAAAAATAATGAAAACATATTAATTTTTAAGTATTTTGCCTCATTTTAAAAAGTTTACACACCATCAAAATTGTGATTTATTTTTGTAAAATGATGGAACTGAGTAATCTTTAAACTATTATTTGATTTTATAACATAAGGAAACGCATTTGTATCTTTTTCTTAAAATATAGAAAACATCTTTTAAAAGAATATCTTCTTTGTGAAAAATGTATGAAACTTTGTATTTAAAATCCTAAAAGTATTAGTAGTATGCCAGTGAATAACCGAGTCCCTCAAAATGTTTATATTATAAACAGTATTTTTATACTAATTTCGTATATATATTTTTGTCCTAGTTTTACGCTGTTTCTACTAAAATGTATGTAATAACATACTTAAGTAAATTGTATACACTTGTATAATTTGGAATTTTATTTAACCTCCGACTGCGGGCTATTGTGTATGAATTTTAAGTGATTATGAAGTTAAATGATACTTTGACGATTTTTTAACGTAGGTACCAAAACTCACTTTAGTCGTATTTCCTCATGACTGAGGGTCGTTACTCCTCCGCAGAATTAATTCGTTAGGGGATTTTTCTTGGGCAGTTACATCGTGGTAGGCGCCCAGGTCCTTCCACGGAACCAAATAAAAAATGAAAATATATTACTATTGTAACGTAGTACGTTACTTGTCACCTAGGTCTTTGTATAATCTAGATTACCTTGATTTCTGGCGAAGAAAGTTGAGTGCAAATCACAACTCCTTCTTTTCACATCGCAGTTGCGTAATATAGTTTCTGTCAACTATATTGTTGGTAGGACACATTTGTCAATACACTGGTGTTTATTTTTATTCACCACACGGCACATAATTCGTATTTTTCTAATATTTCCAAACAAATAAACAAAACTCGTTTGCAAACAGATAATTCCCGATATTTGCTTGAATGAAGCCGGTGACGTTGACTTTGACAGATCGATCCATTTGAAGTACGGTCTGGCAAAAAAAGATAGTCAACTCGTTACTAGGGAATTGCGGAACGTAATTTACTATTAAAAAATCGGAATTTGTGACGTCTTGGATGGGTGAACATTGCGTCGGTCGAAACGTAGACAAAAATCACAAATTGAAATCGCAAGTCACAATCAGCCTTTTTGGATTGGATCTTTGATTGTCGCCATTACATATCTCGTCAGACCCGGCGGATATTCCTCTTTACGAAGGAAGAAGAAATTAAACGTGAGTTCTCATAATTTAAAGCTTTTGCTAAAGAAAACAATTTGTGCTTGACGATCAAGACTCAAACCGCTGTTTTTCTACTGTTTTCCACAGCGGGTCTAATCGACGGGTTGAGCATGCGCCCATAGTCTTCTTATACGGCACCAGCGCACCTTGCCACCGACAACCCTGATCTTCAGTCCATCCGCTCTTGGCGTGACACCAGGCACCGCCAAAAAGTCGGTATTTATGACACATTTTTTCCTCCGAAGACGTGCGCCATGAGTTGACTTCTCCAGCCTTATCTAGAACCATCATCATTGTTCAGCATCCGTAGCAGGTTGCGCGGTCGTGTCTATCAGGCCGAATTATATTTACCAACGTTCTAGATACATAAGATTCGCAATATATATTTTTCACTAAATTATTTTATGAAGAAGGCGGTCATGCAATTACTAACTACCGTTCGAATTTCGGATTAGATTTAATTAATCGTGACGAGTCCTTAGTCATTTTAACCTATTGTAATAGAAGTCGACCTGTATAAATCGGAATTGTTGTGAGAATAAGCCCTAAGATTAAAATTAATCATAATTAAATTAAATTGAATCGAATGTGTGTAACCCGTAACATTAAAATTTAACTTTGAGTGGCCATCTGCCTACTATTTCTGTGTATATAACTTGTTTGCTTTAAAATATAACCTTTTTATGTTGAATATGAAATTGTTGTTTATTTATTTACACCATACAACTCAATACCAGTACCACAATACGGCACGGTCCTTGAAATAAAGGTTCCTTGTTGCTCCGGCTTAGTATATCCCGGTAAGTCTTATTAAAATTTTGTAACGAAATATTTTATTCACCTTAACCCTTACATGCTAACTTAGTACCGTCCGTCACTTTTATATACCGGTACTTAGTACCGGTTTTGCCTAATTCCGGTACTAAGCTCTAGTCGTTCCAACATACATTTTATTTCAATTTAAATTCATTTTTATTGCAATTTAAATTCATTTTATTTTATTTTACACACTTCAAATTTTATATCGTTACAATGGCGCCCGAATTATTTGAATTATTTAAATCTGGTTATTGATTGTATTGTGAAAATAAATTTTATGTTTGGAAATTATATGTACCTTTGCAAAATACCATACTGCGATAAATTTTTATGACTATTGTTTACAACTGTTGCAAGAGAGTGCCACAGCGTTATTTGTAATACCTTTAAGAACATTTAAGTGTACATAATTGTAATTTAGTAATATTTAGAGACATTTTAACATAGTCGTTTGTGAACATGTCGGTCCATTCTGATGAACGTTCTGATAAGTCAACGGAATTTTCCTCACCACACCACATCGTTTCAACTCCGCGCTGCGATATAAGCACTGCTTTCACGCAACGCTCGCAGGAAGTTCACATTCCTATGGAGTCTATAAATATGAGACCACGTACCAATCTAAACTTTGAAGTTGAACAGCACGGTTCTTTGCAACAGTCAACAGTAACTCAGTCAACTTATACGTTAACACCTACGTCCACGTCATACGATCACGGCACACGCAATGTGCACACCCATCCGACGGCTGCACTACCATATCCAATTGCACACACGAGTGCAACCCTACCGCGACCAAACAAAGTTAGTGATTATACTAGTCAAAATTTACCACAAACACATAATAAATTTGAACATGACGTGCGGCCACACTTAGCAGCTCCACCGAGTGCTAACGTTTACTATAAGTCACTTAACTTAGCATCTTTAAATTTGAAATTCACCGGTGAGTCCGATGTAGACGAATTCTTGGTAAGAGTAAATGAAACTAGATTTGCACGACAGATAGATGAAGCCACGCTTGTTCAAGGGTTTTCAGAACTACTGTCTGGTACGGCATTAAAATTCTATAGAACGGTTCGACATAGGCTAGTCAATTGGGCAGATGTCTGTTCGGAATTCAAGAAATATTTTCAACCCAAGGACTACAATTACAACATTGAGCGTCAGATTAGAGAAAGAAAACAGCAACCAGGTCAATCTGTATCTTTCTATGTTTTAGATATGCAAGACTTAAATGCTAGGTTAGATGATCCAATTACCCAAGACAATTTGTTAGAAATTGTGAAGCATAACATGCTCAGTTCTTATGCACAGCTTTTAGCGATAAATGACATAACGTCTTTTGATCAATTAATTAATGTCACCAAGAACTATGAGGCGTACTCGTCCGTATTGCAGCAGACGAGACCTTCGGAGAGTCGGGAAGTCAATGCGGTAGCAAGCAACCCGGTGATGCGACCAAATAGTATTCCATTAACTTGTTTGAAATGCAAAAAGAGTGGTCACAGCTACAAGGTTTGCAGGTCAGTTGCAGGCGTAGTTTGTTTCAACTGTGGAGCCAGAGGCGTGCTCACTAGAGATTGCTCGGCATGCAAAAGCAGCTCTCGTTGTCCGTCACCACAGGTTTCCACCCAAAAAAACTAATAACGCCCCAGAGAGTAGCTGACAGTAACCAAACTGTGCACCAACCTGAAATATCATCGTTGGTTAATGATAATCGTCTGTTTGTCACTTTTACAGTTCTTGATATAAAGAATGAAGCTTTACTTGACCCAGGGGCACATATATCAGTATTAGGTGCGGGACACCACAATTATTTTATACAACTGGGATTTGAACTTAAGGAAGAAAGCTCCACAGTTTTATTGGCTGACTTGTCGCCAATCACCTCAATAGGTACTATGAATTTGCCGATTTCGTGCAATCATATTAATAAAATCGTCACTTTTTTAGTTTGCCCGGACATCCACCACAAAATTTTGTGTGGAATGGATTTCACGGAAGATTTTAAAATGATAGACATCTTTAAATTTGGAAAGTTTCTTCGTCGAGGTAGAACCACCAACAATACGGCTACCGTACATGCAGAATTCTGCGAAATCAAAGCATTGATTCCGAGGGATGGTCTCACTTGCGACCAGTCCGAATCGTTAGAGAAAGTGATAGCAAGCTTTGAATCAATCTCATCAGAGAAAATTGGATTAGGAAAAACCCACCTGATCAAACATAGTATTGTTACAAAGGGAGATCCAATCAAACAAAGATACTACCCTTTATCACCAGCCAAATTGACAGCGTTGAATAAAGAAGTGGACGAAATGTTGAAACTTGGTGTCATAGCTCCATCACGGTCACCATGGTCAAACCCGGTTGTTATGACGCCGAAGAAAGATGGATCATGGAGGTTTTGTTTGGACGCTCGTAAGTTGAATGATGTCACGGTGAAGGACTCTTATCCACTTCCTTACATTAATTCGATACTAGACAATTTGCGCGGAGTACATTATCTTAGTTCAATCGATTTGTCCTCTAGTTTTTGGCAAATTTTATTATCAGACCAGGATGGCGTTGATGGGAAAGGAAATTCTTGTGAAAAAACGGCTTTTGTTGTACCGAACCGGGGATTATTTGAGTTTAGACGAATGCCGTTTGGACTTTCCAACGCTGGCGCAGAATTGCAAAGATTAATAGACTCGTTATTTCAACATAAGTATGACGGCAAAGTATTTTGTTACCTAGATGACCTTTTAATCGCAACGCCTACATTTTCGGAGCACATCTCGATACTTTCAGCTGTTTGCAAAGCACTTAAAGAGGCAGGCCTCACAGTTAACCTGAAAAAGTGTGATTTTTGTAAAGAAGAACTTAAGTACTTGGGTTATATTATAAATTCCGAAGGCTTGCGTACTGACCCAGAAAAATTAAGCTGCATAGAAAATTTCCCCCAACCGAAAACGGCCAAGCAGCTGCGAGGTTTTATAGGACTTTGTTCGTATTATCGGAGGTTCGTTAAAGACTTCTCTTCCATCATCGCACCGATGACACCATTGGTTGGAAAGCGAAAAGGTAGTCAAAGCATCGAATGGTCAGAAGCAGCCGAAGAGTCTTTCAAAACTCTTAAGCTAGCATTAATCACAGCGCCACTGTTAGCATCGCCAGATTTTACACAACCTTTCACAATTGAGTGCGACGCTTCATCAGTAGGGATAGGAAGTGTGTTGTTACAAGAAATTGAGGGAATCCAGCACCCGGTAGCATTTCACTCGCGCTTGCTCACGAAACCCGAAAGGAACTATAGCACGACAGAGCGAGAATTGTTGGCGGTCGTTGATTCCATCAATTATTTTAGAGCATACATAGAAGGCTCGAAGTTTACGGTCGTTACTGATCACATGAGTTTACGTTGGTTGAAGTCGCTGAGCAACCCATCGGGTAGACTCGCGAGATGGGCAATGCAGATATCCTCTTACAATTTTGACATTTGTCACAAACCTGGGAAACTAAACGTTGTTCCTGACGCTTTATCCAGAGTCTCCATTAGTGCAATATCCTATGACGGGGGCATTCAATCAAGTAATGATGATTGGTATAATAAAGTTTATACCGGATGTCAGAATAAACCATTGCGCTACAGAAACTACCAAGTAAAGGACAACCGCCTATATAGATTCTGCAAATTAAACCAGAAGTTATCAGGAAATAGTTGGAAATTAGTATTACCAAGGCATTTGATTGAGACGTGTATTAAAGAAAACCACGACTCCTTTTGCAGTGTACACCCTGGTACTTTAAAGACATACCTTAAAGTCAAAGAGCACTACTACTGGAAGGATATGTTTAGAGACATCAAAGAGTTTGTTTCAAAGTGTGAAAAGTGCAAAGCTTATAAGCATTCCACTTCACCTCCTCACGGGTTAATGACAAACCAAAAACAGGTTGATACACCTCTTAACACGCTCTCGCTTGACATAATAGGGCCCTTACCAAGAGCATACTCTGGCCATGTGTACATATTAACAGTCGTGGATGTTTTTACAAAATATGTTTGGATTCACCCACTTAGAACAGCGACCACCCAAACGGTCACATCATTCTTAGAAAAAGAGATAATATTTAAATGGGGAACGCCAGCTATACTGATATGTGACAACGCAACTATTTTTAAAAGTGCATCCTTTAAAGCATTTTGTAACAAATACTCCGTTCCGAAAATTTTTTACAATGCTTACTACACTCCACAATCAAACACCGTCGAAAGGTATAATAAGACAGTAGAAGTCTGCTTGTCGATTTTGGTAGATCAGGATCAGCGCAATTGGTCGAAATATCTCCAACAGATTCAGCTTTCATTGAACAGCACAGTAAATCTAGCCACTGGTTATACACCGTACTTTCTGGCAACAGGTCGTGAAATTATCACTGACGGTACTTTCCATTCCATTATGAGGGATATACCAACATCAGTTGATGACTTAGCGATCGGTGACAGAAATGCGGCAGCAACAGCACTCAATGAACTGGCTGAAGTTTATGTGAAAGTAGAAGAAGCACTGACTCAAGCATACCGAAAAAATGCACAAAAATATAATTTACGACGGCAACACTTTCGAGCAAAGGAAGGAGATATTGTTTGGCGTAGAAACTTTGTCCAGTCGAATGCGGCACAATTTTTCTCCGCAAAGTTAGCACCTAAATTTGTAAAATGTAAAGTAGAGAAGAAACTATCGGATGTTGTTTATGAACTTCGTGAATTACATACTGGTACCATTGGTAAATATCATGCTAAAGATATGCTTAAGATAGATTAGAATTTATAAGTTTGTATTATAGTTGTAGGATTTGTTAGTTATTAAGATGGATTAGGATTTGTAAGTTTTGTAAGAGCCAATGATTCATTGCTCTCTATTTTGTAAAGTTTTAGTTGTCTTTACAAGTCTTTGGTTTAGACAAACATACGCGAAACTTGGAAGATAGTTAAACAGAATGATAGTTATTAGCTATTGTCTACAACCGACTTTCAATTACTTATAGGTTTCTTTTTTTGAAGTTTGGTTTGGTGTTTGTTTAGTATGTATTTTGATTTGGTGTTTATTTAGATAGTACTTTGCTTTTTTTGTATATTTAGTTTGTCGTTTGATTAGTAACTGGTTAGTTTGTTTAGGAGATTTTTGTTTTTAGTTTTAAAATTTTCAATCAGCTTCCACTGCTGTTTGGACGGTTAACTGCGTTAACCTCTTTTCCGAAAAGGGGGGTATTGTAACGTAGTACGTTACTTGTCACCTAGGTCTTTGTATAATCTAGATTACCTTGATTTCTGGCGAAGAAAGTTGAGTGCAAATCACAACTCCTTCTTTTCACATCGCAGTTGCGTAATATAGTTTCTGTCAACTATATTGTTGGTAGGACACATTTGTCAATACACTGGTGTTTATTTTTATTCACCACACGGCACATAATTCGTATTTTTCTAATATTTCCAAACAAATAAACAAAACTCGTTTGCAAACAGATAATTCCCGATATTTGCTTGAATGAAGCCGGTGACGTTGACTTTGACAGATCGATCCATTTGAAGTACGGTCTGGCAAAAAAAGATAGTCAACTCGTTACTAGGGAATTGCGGAACGTAATTTACTATTAAAAAATCGGAATTTGTGACGTCTTGGATGGGTGAACATTGCGTCGGTCGAAACGTAGACAAAAATCACAAATTGAAATCGCAAGTCACAATCAGCCTTTTTGGATTGGATCTTTGATTGTCGCCATTACATATCTCGTCAGACCCGGCGGATATTCCTCTTTACGAAGGAAGAAGAAATTAAACGTGAGTTCTCATAATTTAAAGCTTTTGCTAAAGAAAACAATTTGTGCTTGACGATCAAGACTCAAACCGCTGTTTTTCTACTGTTTTCCACAGCGGGTCTAATCGACGGGTTGAGCATGCGCCCATAGTCTTCTTATACGGCACCAGCGCACCTTGCCACCGACAACCCTGATCTTCAGTCCATCCGCTCTTGGCGTGACACCAGGCACCGCCAAAAAGTCGGTATTTATGACACATTTTTTCCTCCGAAGACGTGCGCCATGAGTTGACTTCTCCAGCCTTATCTAGAACCATCATCATTGTTCAGCATCCGTAGCAGGTTGCGCGGTCGTGTCTATCAGGCCGAATTATATTTACCAACGTTCTAGATACATAAGATTCGCAATATATATTTTTCACTAAATTATTTTATGAAGAAGGCGGTCATGCAATTACTAACTACCGTTCGAATTTCGGATTAGATTTAATTAATCGTGACGAGTCCTTAGTCATTTTAACCTATTGTAATAGAAGTCGACCTGTATAAATCGGAATTGTTGTGAGAATAAGCCCTAAGATTAAAATTAATCATAATTAAATTAAATTGAATCGAATGTGTGTAACCCGTAACATTAAAATTTAACTTTGAGTGGCCATCTGCCTACTATTTCTGTGTATATAACTTGTTTGCTTTAAAATATAACCTTTTTATGTTGAATATGAAATTGTTGTTTATTTATTTACACCATACAACTCAATACCAGTACCACAATACGGCACGGTCCTTGAAATAAAGGTTCCTTGTTGCTCCGGCTTAGTATATCCCGGTAAGTCTTATTAAAATTTTGTAACGAAATATTTTATTCACCTTAACCCTTACATGCTAACTTAGTACCGTCCGTCACTTTTATATACCGGTACTTAGTACCGGTTTTGCCTAATTCCGGTACTAAGCTCTAGTCGTTCCAACATACATTTTATTTCAATTTAAATTCATTTTTATTGCAATTTAAATTCATTTTATTTTATTTTACACACTTCAAATTTTATATCGTTACACTATGTACATATTCGGTATTCATTAATTTAGCAAAACAAATATGTTACAATTCAGTCAAGAAAACGTTGGCCTGGCCCTCATTGGATATACTAAATAAAACACCAGTTCTTGTTTAATACAAACAATAACAATTTTAATACAAATATTAAATTATTTATAATAATGTCTTTTAACTAATGTCTTTTTTCGCTTCATAATCCTATATAAAATAGATTAGTAACTTTTATAATTACATATACTTATATTAAAAAAAAGTGATTAAAAGAACATATTTATTTATATTTTCTGTATAACTTTTGTATAAATCTACGAAAATACAGCTCGCAGTTGTAAATATATAATGTCTTTTATGAACATAAAATTGAACGATAACAATAAAATTGTAAAATTGACTACTTAATATTAGTAAAAAAACTTAACAATACATTAAATTAATTTACATTATGTTATGTCCAGACTGACTGGTAACCAATTTATATATTTTTATACATTATACATGCATGTTGCAGAAATATATAAAAATGTACACATTCATTAAGAGCCGATTTATTACTGGGCTATTTTGTCAATTCAAATCTTTAGTTTTGTACAAATCGCAAAGGATAGATATTTTGGTAAAAATATGATTCTGTTAGTCTTTGTATTGATGAGTAAAAAATATTTATTAACGTAAGTAAAGTTAGGACATCTGGACAAAAATCTACCATTGGCTAAAACTTCAGTCTTTTTAGGACTAGACCTCAAAAAAATAACAGTTATGTACTGTTTTTGCATAGTAGTATAGTTTTTTGTTGTTTAGTTCTTATAATTTCGTTGTAAGACGTAACGTCCTTTTTTTTTTATTCTCTTAGGTAGTTACTTACAAATTACTAATAGATATATTTCTAAACATATTTACGAATATAAATTATAATTGTAACAACACCACAAAAAAAAGTAGGTATGTCATTTATGGTAACGTCTTTTACTAGTTATGCATGACTTCGGTGGGTGTTAGGTTTAAGTGCGTTATACAATGTTTATGAATAAAGGTTTATAACATTGTTTTTTAACTCGCGTTTTCGAATGAGAATATATATGATACGCATCCGCACGTGCCATACGTACGTGCATTCTGTCTAGTGTAAGTGCATGTATACGTATACGTCATGTTTCCGCAGCGTGACAACACCTTTTTAATGCCGTGCCTCAAACACACTACATTTTTCTCAAAGATAGACGTCGTTGGCACATAGGGCTTTCAAGTTGATTTTGCGTTCAAAAGGTCAAATGTACACTTATACACGTACGTATACGTACATACACGTGCCCACACGTTAGTTAGAGTACATACAGTCAGCAGTCTGCCTGGTGTCGCGCGTGTCTGTACGCGACATGTTTCCGGAGCGCGTCCCGCGAGCGCGACACGTGGCCACACGCACGACAGGCGTGCCTGCGCCCTGCGTGCGTGTCCATGTGCACGCGCAGGTTGTATTGGTTGCTGAGGACCTTGTTGCAGATGGAGCACACGGAGTTGGCTGGACGGTACTTGCGGTCGTATGGGGTGGGGTCTGGAATAGGAGAATTGAAACGCTTTTAGAGATTATGACGATGTAATTTTTATCTTGTCAAGCTTTCGAAAATCGGAGTTTTGTACTGGACCGTACAAAGAGTTATAGATAGAGTTATAGAAAGATACTAATTCAGGTTATACAAATGTTTCATTGTACCTATGCAGAATGAAGCTTATGGTCTGACCTCGCATATTTCGTAACTCCTTGTACGAATATCAGAAGGAAACAAATACATTGAGATACATTTTACTAATGGTTGTTTTAGACAGCTCATCATCTTCAACTGCAGCTTTTTTGATCGCATCACGAGGCACAAATAGTGGTAAAATAGATTGAGAACTTACCAGTATTAGGCAAAGCGGGCGTAACATTCGGAGTACCAATTTTATGTGTGCTGTACAAGTTCTGGACAATCTGGTCGAGTTTGCTCAGTCTGTCTTTCTCACTCTTGGCCATGAAATCATAGGTCTCTTTATCTAAAGTCGGTGAGAGGATGTCGTCGAATATTTTGGAGCTGTTTGAGTTGGTGTCGATCGGTGTGGTCGGTTCTGGTTTGGTGTCCAGGTTGATTGGAGAGGCATCGTCGGGGGTTTCTGGATCGTTGGGGGTTACGGTCGAATTCTGGAATTAGATAAATATTTATGATTTAATTATTATAATTTTCGTCCAAATGTACTTTACGGCAGTTGAAATTGCCGGTCGATATGTTGAACGCGGAAGACCGTAAATTGTGCCCACAGACAAATTAGAATAAGGTTCGCGTTATGCAAATTATTGAGAGAAACCTAGACATTGCGGTCGATAGTTATGATACCTATAGGCCTAAGATGATCATGATCAGGAAGACTATAAAAATTTGAGCGAAGTATCAAAAGCAGTTCTAAGAAGGATAGATTTACCCCCATGGAAAAAATAGATACCTTTCGTCGTTCGTATAGGTACCAATACAGGTGCATAATATAAATGTATGAGAAATTTCAGAGTCCGAATTTGGTAAAAGCAGCTACTTACTCGTATATTTGACCGCAATGTTAGTATCTTAAATTACAAAAAAAAATACGCGAAAAAATAAGTCAGTCCGAAATAATCACTAAGTCCGGCAAACTTTGAGCGTTTAACCTTCTTTAAAGCGGTGACTTCGGCCATATACATGAAGGTTGAAGGAGTCTCAGAGTCAGAACAGCGATATTAATAGATAGGTATTCGTTTAGATTTTAATTATTGAATTTCGTCTATAACTCGTCAAAATAATTAAAGAAGTTAGTTCTTACCGTATCTGCATCAGTAAGTCCCGAAACTTTGAGCGTTTGCGCGAGGCGAAGTAGCGAAGGCAGGATCTTCTTGGAAGCCGTGACTTCGCCCGTATACATGAAGGTGAGGAGAAGTTTCAGTTCAGACGCGTCGCAGCCGAGAACCACGACTAATGTGTTGTTCTCACCCTCCACTTCCTGGAATTGGGTGAGTTTTGTGTTTTATTTACTTGTCTTAGTTTGCTTGATCTGATTGAAAGTGATCGTGATGATGAAACTGATGAAAGATATTATCCATAGACATTATATAGATACTGAGCGTAGGTAGATATAATTGATCAAAATTATAAAATCATAGTCAATCTGTTAAATGGAGATTGTATTTGTTGGTCATTTTTGGTATGGTAAGTAGTATAGAATCTCAAGAATATTAATATGAACTACATTTTATCTCAATACAACGCGGGCGAGGCCCAGGCTGTTTGAAAACACCATTTCTTATTAGACTGAGTAACTCTTCATTCACTGTATACCTACTGGTATTCGCTAATTTCCTTAACATTTTGTGGCCTTACCTTGAAAAGTTGTGCGAAGTACTGGCTGCATGCTGCTAGTACGAGTCTATGCGCCCTCACCGAAGTACCGTTGGCGCTGAGAGTGACGTCACTCAGCGCTCCCGAGCTCAGCATGCGCCCTAGGGCGCCGATAACGCTGTTCTGAATTTGAAAAATGTACATTACTCGAAGTAAACGCAGCGTTAGCTACATCCGGCTGTCAAATTTGTGTGAGTGAAATGAGTTGAAAAAGTTTGTCTATTCAGCTTTCAATTTGAAAATAGAATTAAAATTCTTTGTTCAAAATGACAACAAATTGTCAAATTTGTGGCGTTAATTGAACACGTAACTTTATTTTTATTGAGCTTGTTAAAATCTTTTTAACTCTGAATGTGAAATAAAATTAATCTTTTCGTATAAAAACTAAATCCACTCGTTCCAATTTTCGTGTCGTTGGGATAAATGCCGGATGTTGCTAAGCAGCTGCTGATCATAAAATAAACTAAGATTGTGAGTGTGCTTCGGCAGTAGGCGATTAGTGTGTGTTGAGTTCAGCCTAATCTATGTATTAATTTTATTTTGTATATGGATCGTAAAAATGGGATACTAAACTATGTGCATGCATTTTATGTGTATCATTAACAATAAAAAATAATCACTGATCGTCTATTCAAACCGGAAAATATCTATCCACTATCACTACATACATAATCACTCAAATGTGTAAGGTATTCTATTTCACACAGCAAAATTATAATTTATTGTAATTCGTATGGGTGTAAGTTTCCCCACTGTTTACACTGTAACACTTCTATAATTAAATTTGTCTGTTAAGTGTGGTGGGTGTGTCTCGCTGATAGTGTACCTAATATTTTCATAACGCGCTCTTTATTACAATAAACAAGGTGTAGGTAAAACTAAATGTGAATTGCGTGTGCCAAAAAATAAAAAAAAGTGCTCGCTAAAATTGGCTGAATAGTGTTCACTGCATTTGCCTCAAAAGGACTGCCTCGCGCTTCGTTGCTCGCAAAACGCTGATCGAAATGGGCAACGCCAATGGCGGCCTCAAACTAAACTGTGGAAAATAATTGTAAAAGTGTGTACCTGACTCGCCCGTGGGTGTGTACGAAAAAAATAACTACTCACCTACCTGGTGATTATGCCAGCGTAATGAAAACTGCTGAATACCATCCTCATCCATAGCGGCACAAATAAAAAATATAAACAGGACAAAAGCGCAAAGCAAAAGCGTTTGAACTCACTATCGGCTCCACGCACGCTCCCGGCAAGACAATAATATTGTTAACGAATCCAGGCTACTTTATTTTAGTCGGTACGCCTGGAAAACCTGTAGCCACCTATTTCTGGAGCTGATTGTATTTATAAATCCAATGACATTCAGTCAGTGACGCGCCTCACATACCAAAACCCATCCAAAAACAGATTTAGTTCGCTCGCGTTGATTGCCATTGTTCGACTATTTGCGCTAATTAACGATCGATTGATTTTTATTACACTGAAATTTTATTGCATTTGTAAGCTTTTTTTTTAAATTTATATATCAGCGTAGCGTATTTTTCACAAGCTATTTAATAAAAATATATCCCTAAACATTACCTACACTGTTTTATTCGTTGACACACAACAATTACACGCCCATGCAATATACACGCACACGTATTAAATAAAAACATGGTTAGTATTAAAAAGTATACGAAACATAATTTCATCGGCGCGTATAGATTTTACTGAACGTTTGCACAAAGGCCGATATAAAAACTCTTTCGTCCGGAAAGAGGTCCGCATGGCTATTCGTTGAACGAGTTTTATGACAGGTCGATTAAAAAAAAACTATGGCGCGTATCAATTTTCCCGCCATTTTTTGCTATAAAATTTCTTGACTGAAGCATTGAGCTCACGAATATTGTTATTTACCAAGTTTATTTTATTAAAATACCTTCGTAAATTAATTAATATGGATAAAAAACTTTGTGATGAATTTGATGACAGTATTTTTACTGATATAAAGAATAATATTGAAAAAGAACTATCGGAAATGCAGAGAATTATAAACAATATTAGTCAACTTCGTGGTATGTATTTTTTAATCTACTTATATATAGATACATTATTAAAAGATTGTATTATTACTACTTACAAAAATGAAACTATACTGTATCTATATATTTTAGAAGCTAAGAAATTTATAGCTTGATAATGGCCTCAGTAAAAAATATATAACTGGCTAAGTTTTTAGCTCCATATTTCGTCCTTTGAGCATCTGCTTTTCTTTAAGTTTGTTAACGACTTTTATTAGTTTTAATGCTTCAATTTATTAGTAGGCCTTATTTTTAATTAAATATTTACTAGGCAGGCTGTTTTTTGACGATTTTGGGTACGTTTATGGTATCTGCATAGTTTACAGCATACACAATGCAAACTTTAACTTAACAGTACTATCTGGCTATTTCTTTAAAAAAATTCGTGGTTAACAAACAGTAACAATACTAAGTATTTTGTGATCATAACCGTGTAATTGTCGGGAAAGCACAAAAATCTAAAAATGTATCTATCAACATAATGTAATAACATAACACACTAAAAGTGGCGCCCTCACTATTTTGACCAAGTATCATTCTGTCAACCTCCTTCTACTTCTACTTAGTATTGACAAAGCAAAGCGGTTCGAATACTATCTATCTATATTTTCTTCTTTTTCTAGATCTAATTCTCGTTATTTCCATTCCAGTGGAAGCGACGTACCTAGAATCAGAGCTGGTCCTGACCATCGACTCTAGTACGTGGCTGCAGATCTCAGACCTCACTCGCCTGGGCACCATGGCTAAGGACACTTAGATAAATATTCGAAATAAATAATTATATAAATTTTTACTGTTGTGATATGTTTTTTTTCCTAATAAAGATTCATCATTATCATAAGTCAACGCCCAACAGTCGACCACTTCTGGTCAATGGTCTCATCCAAAGCACGCCACTCAGTATTTTACCTCATGAAAAGTACAGTAGAACCCTGTTTATTAAAGGATAGGTTTTATAAATGGAGGCCAAAGCATTTTATCCTTTTCACACAATATGACACCTACATAAGGATGGAATCATTTTTGCGGCCGTTTATAAAACCTATGCTATCTACTTCATTGTTATGTTAATAAGCTCAATTAGTAATCTAAGAAGCCAGATGTAGAACGCTTGTCTTATACCTATATCATTATGTGCTATGTTGGTGGGCAAATTTAATTAATTAACCAGGAATAAGGCATAAGATATGCTATTTAAATCAATATGCAAATATAGTAACCAGATATACCTACAATGTTAGCACACAGGAAGTTATTAGTACCATAATAATATCTGTTTACTTAAACGCTTGCCCAGGTTTTAAGATGAGGAAGATCAACATCAGTTCAACCATTAGTAAGTTATCGTTGATGAAAAAAAGTGGTACACAAATGCCAGACCTGATTAGTTTTATTTTTACAGTAAATTTTAAATCATTATTATTTTAACCTTTTTACAACTTTTCAAAATACTACATTGACTATCATCAGCTTCAAGAATTTTCTTTGCATTATCATTGAATTCGCTCGTGTACAATTTTTTTTTTCGTTTTAAGTCACCGTTTAAACGTTACATAATTAATAACACAAAATAAGGGTTAATAAGTAAAGACATGTACGTTGTTATATTTTGTTGCTATTCGTTCGGGAAAATTGCATAATTTCCGGCGTGAAAAGATTAAACTTGGGGCCCGGGCTAACAAGTTTCATTTACTCTTATGATTATGCATTATGTTTTAATTCTAATATTAAATGAGTACGTTATTAAGTAATTGTTGATGTTCGTACATCGCTTTTTAACTAATAAAATGTGAAGTCTCTGCGCTTTTTAACTAATAGGTAAGTATAGTCTGAAGTGTATGGAAATGAGTGTGGATTTTCGCGCCTGGCAGTTAGTAGACCGTAGCCTAGTTGGAAATACGCAGGTTCGAATCCTGCCGGTCGTGATTATTTTCGCTCATTTTCCAATAAAAGTTTAAAATAAAATGTGTCACAATCAAAACAGGCTTTGAGGCTATTTAATCAAAAAGTTACGTAACTCCCCATCATGAAAGAATTATCAAAATTTAATCAAAACATACCCTTGTATCATTGGGTGATTAGTTGATCAATGGTTTGTAAATATATCTATTCATCTCACATTTATTGCTTTGAAAACGATTGAAGAAGACAAATCTCTGATCAACAAATCACTAGTTGATTAGGATATTGAATTAAAACGTCTACGTGTTAGCAGTTAATATAAACCATTTATCTAACTTTATCAAAGCTAAATATTCCCAAAACACGCGCAAACTTTCCATAAATAAGTTAGAAAACTTCTTCAATCTTAACAAGAGACAATTGTCCAAAGTTTGCCTCTTGAACTTCAACGCGTTTTGAGCCTGAAACAAAGAAAAGTAAGAAAACGTAACATTTCCTTTCAGGAAAGTAAATAAAAAATCGTATTGAAGGCAGGACGTCAGCACTCGTAAACTGGAGTGTTTGACAAACACTTGTAGAGGAGGAGGTGGATACACTTTGTTGAAACATGTATTTATAATATTTTTCTTTAGATGCTGCTTCTCCGCATATCTACTCAGGTACTTATAAATTTATACTTTTGGTATTAGTTTTAAGCTCGGACCAAGTTTTAAGTCTTACTTTATAATATTTTGTGTCTTATTATACGCGTGACACTATTACGGTAAGTGTTATGATTTGAGAAGCACAAAAATGCAAAGCGTGGTTGGTTATTCAACGTAGTCTATAGTTTATTATACAACATTGCATGAAAATAGAGGATCTAGGATATAGGTCGAGCATTTACTATGAAACATTAAGTTTGTAAGATGGGGTAGTATAAATAAACTGTCATGTAAACTTCAAAATGGTTTCCATTGTTATTTGAAGTGACCTTACAAAAAAAACATGGCCCTCTTGAAAACCAGACGCTAGTCGAATAACGAAAACAAAATCCATTTTTCAAGCTATAAAACTCTCGTCTTCCATATTACCGGCGCAGTAAAATATTGCATTTGGTCACAATGTAAGCCTTTCTTGGGAATACCGCTTTTGTAAACGGTTCTGGAGAAAAGCCGGGAAATTACGATAATCGTGGAACGAGAGTTGGCGTCCCTATCTGCTAGCGCCATCGTTTATCACTACTGGGGCGATCGCGAGGCTTTTCAAATACGTATCGTTTTTTTTTCACATTGAAGAAGTTGGATAGTAGGCATTTTTAATACTTGTATGAAACGAACTATTTTGCATATAATATGTACCTATTGTACTTGTACACACACACACGGACGCACACGGACAGATATTTAAGTGCTGAGTCACACCACCATCCTTCGCAACTCGCATCTGTTCCTAGATCCCTGATAAACCGTGCTTTAAGTCTGTGTCACCCACAGTATATACATGCAGAGTTGGATCATGTTAGACGAGCACTGGAGAAGAATGGATTCAGTTGGCGAAAATGTTTGCGCTTGGCGACAGGATCAGATCGCAAAAAAGCGGTTGGAGTAGATCGGGCTCCGATTTACTTGCCGTTTGTCAAAGGCGTGACGGACAAGATTGGTATTTTCCTTAAAAGGAAATATAATTTAAAAACCATCTTTCGTCCACCTAGTCGTCTGAGGCAACTATTGCGATCACCTGAAGACAGCGAGCCGTTACATGCCCCAGGTGTTTATCGTATACCTTGCGACTGTGGTATGAGTTACATCGGAGAAACCCGCCGCAATATTTCTACGAGGGTGGCGGAACACATACGGTGTGTTAAAAACAGGGAGACTGTTAAATCCGCGTTGGCAGAACATGCTGAAGGAGTGAACCACTTCCTACGTTTCGATAAGGTGTCGGTCTTGGCCAAGGAGAAGTTCCTAGTACCGAGGAAAGTTCGGGAAGCAATAGAAATAGATTGACATCCAAACTTTAATCGAGACCGAGGATGGACATTGGCACCTGCGTGGAGACCTGTTTTAAAGTCTGGCCGGGAGGACACACTAGACACGGTCAGCATAGTGTGCGCGGACCCCAATATCTTGGTGCAACGGGTCTCAAGCGATGAGGAAGAAATACACGATCCTCCGGTGGCGCCTCGATCGCCTATCCTCACCCGTCGCGGTGCGCGAGCGGCTGCGAGAGCGGAGCGGGCGCAGAGTCGCGGGGGTGCGGCAGCCAGCGGGTCGGCGGCCAACCGAGACGCGCGTGCTGACTCGTCCTCCTGATGATGGAAACCTCAGATTTCCGAAACTTGTCGAGCTAATTTTTCGACGTAATTTTTGACGTAAGTGCTAGCCGGTTATTACAACTAAATAGTTCTGTCAGTTATAGGGCGTTTGATACATTTCTCTAGGGCGTTTTAAACTCGTAATACTAGAGTTTATGTTAACCAAATAAGTTCAAATTGAAGTTAAGTAAGTAAATAATGATTGAATCTTCTGCTTAATTTTTCAAATCCGAGATCTATTCACGGAAGATGTTTTTGTAATTTGTGGTCCGCAAACATGTCAATTTCCTCACTATATTTTCTTTCACTTTTATATTCGCAAAAACACATAATATGAAAAACAAGTTATTGGTGAAGGCCTAGATTCAAACTAGATAGCGTCCGATGAGTAGGTAAGCATACGTTTCAACCGCTGAGCTACTAATAAAGTATTGCTGCCTGAAAAGTCAGTACAGTTTTCGACACATATGTATGTATTATGTACAATATACATAAGTTACATCTATTTCAGTCTGATTATATATCACTTGGCACAGCTTTTTTTTTCTACCCGCAAATTGTATTTGTTAAAAATGTTTAGCTGTAATCAAAGCAAACATAAAGATTGCATGACTTTAATAGTATATACCTACGTTAAGGAAGCTATGATTATTGTACGTTAAAATTTATGATAAAAGTTTTGTATGACCATAGTGTTAAAAAAAGCAATTTATATTTTGTTGTAACTGTTAGGATATATGTACACTGACAATGTTACTTAAGTTGAATCTTATAATAATAAAGAAATTTTGAAATTGAATTGACTTGGCAGAGCTGTCCCCGGGCGCGCGTAATCATGAAGAATAAGCGAATTATTCAGCAAACAGCATAAATGTATAAATTTTCAATTCCCAAGTGAGTGACGCGTTATTTACGCTATCTCAGAAAAGCTACTTTATTTCGGAGACTTTGGATATTTTGTGTATATGCCGGGAGGTCGTGTCGTGGCCCTGTTTGTTGTGACAAAAATGTTTTTACTATAACCTCCTTTCTTATATTAGGTACCTATATGAAAGAAATGATCGTAAAATTATATCTGCTTCAGTTCATCTCTTGTGTGATTTTTACTCATTTTAAAAATTATTTTTCAGTGTTAGTAAGCTAAGATATTTTTTATGAATAATTTGTTGAATTTATTACACTTCTATGAAATAATCTTAGAACACTTATGATATTACAAAAATAACAGGCAATTGCACCCATTATCAATATTTAAATAATAGTAATAGCATTCCCTTTCACTTTGAAAAAAATCGTCTACACTAAAGAAAGCCTTTTGAACGAGCCAGGTTTAGCTACGAGAAAAATAAAGAAAAAAAAGGAATAAAAAAAAATTCTTAACTCGTTTCTTCACCAACTTATTATTTGATTGGCAAGTATGTAACCCCCAATAAATTTCCATTATTTCCTTCCATATTACTAAGTCCTGAGAACCCAAAAGTTTTTGTCCTAGACTAATGAAGTGAAACCGTCTAGCTAATCAAAGAATTCAATAAAAGCAGGCATCGAGTCAGTATATTTAAATAAAAAAAGAAAATTAACACTTACCTATTTCTTTTCTCTTTTATAACTCTCTTTCGAAGGTCTAACATGTTTTTCACTCACCTGATAAAATCTCACAAGTTAACTAAGTTCAGTAAACAAGTCTAATGCAGCTCTTATCTGTTATGGCCCTAGAGGGACGTTCGATTCTTTAAAAGGATTTTCTATGCGGCCGACTGGCAGAGCCTGTATCTGCAAACTTAGCTAGCAACTTTTACATTGTAAAATAGTCTTTATGTGCTGGAGTTAGAGTCCATGTAAGGTGTATTTGTAACTTAGTTTGGTGCGATCGTGAATTATTTGCCTCGCAGCTCCGCGCGGTGCTCGGCCGGTCGAGTTCCTGCTACAGACATGGTGTAGTAAAAGACAGGCTTGGTAAATTTCACAATGACAGTATAAGAGAATCGTCATGGCGTTAACGTCGTAAGTTATAAATATCTTGGAATGTCTTTTATCTCTTGTGTATAATCGTAGCTGAAAAGGGATAGCAATAGTTCTTCAGATATGGACATATCTGAAGAACTATTGCTACTACCTATAACTATCCTACAAAAGATATCTTACTATCCTACTAACTATATCAGGCAAGTTGTTGTAAAGCGTGAGCCTATCAAGTTAAAAAAAAACTTACCTGTACAGTGTACATACTACAGAGTATGTATAGGTACAGGTAAGTTTTACGCTTAGGCCAGTCTAATCGTATTGTATGTCAAAAGTTCCTGTAGGTATTTTATGACGTTTTCAGGGGAAATTCTTTCCGCTTGCGACTAAAATCGAATTGAATTCTGTTACGATGCAACTGTGCACTTATTTGTTGGTAGGTGGGTTTTTCAGGGGAATGGAGAGAGGCTCATAAAGTGCTACAAATGTGCTACAACAGGTATACCTGTTCATACGTAGATAGGAAAGTATATATATATGCTTTCTTATCTACGTATGTAGATACATAGGCATTTTTATGGCTTTTCTCAGTTTTAGTACTTAAGATCTCTTTAACAAAAATAACTACATATCAACGTAAAGTATAGCTAAAGATTTTATTATTTAAAAAAAAAACGCTTACATATGCATGTACCTACTCGTAGTATATACAATACACAAGCAAATTCATAAACTAAAAGTTTTACCCTGTGTCTCAAATTAAAATTAAAAATTATGTCAATAAATTGTTTTTCTACATAAAATGTTTGTATTATATTTGAGTAGAACATCATCATCATTTTTTTTTTATTTTTTATTAATTCAGAACTTAAAGCCACTCTGCTCTGTGATGTAAAATAATAAAATGCCTTTACCTAAAGCAAGAATACAAAAGCAGGCATAGCATTGTCTAGGTCAAAAAGCCCACTAAAATAAAAATCTCACGAAAACCTAGTCCAAGATTGGATTGAAGTTTTGTTAACACTGACCTACCTAAACCTAGATTTTTGTGAGCTCAGGTTTTACGAACAGCAATCTATATTCATAGGTTCGTTCTAACTAGCTCATATAAGTGCTTTCGGTAATGAACTTGCGATACCTATACTTTTAGTAAGAATCGACTTTTAGGTCAGAAGTTGAATCTGCCATTTTAGTAGCAAATTACAAAGGTAGTTTTTGGTAGCCTGAAAGCTTATCTATTTTATTTGTACCGTCTCAATCAAATCTCAAATTCAATGTGCATTTCTCGAAAATTGCTAAGCCGATTTTGATGAAACTTGAATTATACCTTATCTGATTAAAAATATTACGATTATAACAATAAAATCCGCGAAATACAAGGACAAACAAACACAACATTGCCTGACGAACTTTTAAAAATGCAAAAAATGACGTTTTATCAAATTCTAACAAAAATACGAATCGAATTAACAACCACCCATAAGCAGTTGGTTAAAAAAGCGTTACTGCATAGCGTTCTACTAGCGAAATAATTTAACTGTTCGCGTTATCGCATAACGTTTTTAACAATAGCCAAAAGCTAACGAAAATCAAGCCTGATCACTAATTACAATATGGAAAGCAGCGCCGCACTTGGCCACTATGACTCATTAGCGCGCCCAATTACCCAGATAAGGCTCCACAAACAAGTATATTGGATCCGTGACTTATCTCGCCGGTGATCGACCCCCGTCACCCACCTAACGCCGGATAAATCCCGCCGACATCACACCTCATAGACGATACATCATTATATACGAGTACATATATGTACCGACTTACATCCCATTAATCTCATTCCATACCATCCCATCCCACTATTCCACTAATATCACAAAAGCGATAGTTGGTATCGTAGTTGTGCCGCGGGAACTAGTTGTGCTCAAGGGAAGTCTGTTTTGAGGAATTTCAAGTCCCTGTAAAGGGAATTTTAATTCCCTTTACGGGGAAGACGCGGAAAGTTTGTGTTTGAATGCTTTTCGCAACAGCCGCTGAACCGGTTTAGATGAAATTTGTCTCGAAACATCTTTTACTTATTCTGGATTACGACTGACGTCTTTGATTAGCGTTTCATTAGGTGAAAACTTCGAATTTATGAAACACCCTGTGGTCGAAGTCAGCATGTAGGTAAAGTTACATATTGATACTGTAATA
This sequence comes from Macaria liturata, assembly GCA_964023185.1. Classification (NCBI taxonomy): domain Eukaryota; kingdom Metazoa; phylum Arthropoda; class Insecta; order Lepidoptera; family Geometridae; genus Macaria; species Macaria liturata. The sequence goes on along the minus strand of OZ026828.1, from coordinate 8,899,436 downwards.
TTTAAAAATATCTACATATGTGTTAATTTATGCATTTAATTGTTTGTTTATCGAACCCTCGTAACATAAGTAAGCAAAGTATGGAAATTTTGCTTGAGAGCAATCTCTGTTGCTACAATAGTTTAAGTTTTGAGTATTTTGGTAAATACAATGTCTCCGAGTAACATTGTCTATGGATAAATCCGGACACAACCGGAAACTTGTCGGTTATCGGGACAAAGAGCTGTGTTTTATTGGTGGCGGGTCACTTTGAGTAAGTTTTAGTTTGCGACAAAAATCTAAATGTAAACAATAACAATAAAAATGTATTTTAATATTTTGAGTTAAAAATACGATTAAATTTTTACGTGGTACGAGTATGATTACGCCTAGTGATAAGCAGTCAGTCTAGCAGCAACCTAGGGTTAAGGCTATTATCTGGAAGGTGCGTGATACCATAGAATTTTGAGTACAACCTATATGCTCTTTGAAAAAATCTCTCTAAGTTAGAATTAACAAGGTAACAAACAATTAATATTTTGGTACATTTCACACAGCGCCATCTGAACCGATGTTCATCTGATCGCCAAATCATTACTTAGCCCAGGTATTCACACAGGTATCTCTCTCGCTCTTTGAGTCGGTTTCCTCACGATGTTTTCCTTCAACGTCAAGCGAGTGAAAATCAATACTTAATTTGAAAAACAAGTCATTGCTGTAGTCATAGGGCCGGATTCGAACCAGGGTGCGCCCGGATAAAAAGCAGACGATAAAACCGCAGAGCCGCACTCGATATGACATAGTAAATCTGCAATTATCCAAATGCCAAATGCACAAATGCACATGTATGTAAAATTCGTCACCACACTAGATAAAGTTTAAACAAATCAGGACGTATTAGGGCGAAGCTGTAAGGTATAGTTTGGGAAGTGGCGCGGGCAATTATAATAAATTTAAACGGAAAGGAGTAGGTGCGGGCAAGTTTTAGAATAAGTTGCCTGCACACGACTTATGTACGGGTCCCGAGGGTGGGGGAACTGTGGGTACAGACAAGTACACATACACACAGGAGATCACTTAATTTACATGGCCTTCTAATGAAAAGAAATAAGATTCCCGTTTTATTAAGTTTTTCCCGTTCTTGTGTAAGTCTGTAGACGTGACTATTGACTGTAAAAAATGTAAAGATTTAGAGTAATTTATGATACTTATCGCTCAAGTTTGAATCTCATGTTATTTTTGGAATTTATGGAATAAGCAATTCATTACTGTATTTAACTTACAATATTTAAAGTAGGTAATAAGTAACACGGTCCTTAGGTTATTTTTCTTAAAAAGGTTGAAACTGGAATTTCAGACATTTTCAGGGTCGTAAATGCTATGGTCAAACTTAAAATAAAATTCAATAATATTCCATTGTATTGTATTCAAAAATTATATTTTTTTCTACTTCTGACAATTAACTCATAATTAACGAGTCTCCTGGGTAAAATTTACCTTAATTATTTAGAATCAATTTCATAAAACATTTGACAAATTTTAAAATATAACGTACCTATTATTAAAAATGTCGTGAAAAGATTATGCTTCATATAATCCATTTTTTTTAAATACTGTTACACTTTTCTCCCCGCCTGTACGTACTTGTTCAACTTAAATTAAACTCCGACATATCAGGTGTACAGTTAATCTGACATCTCCATACCTCGACATGTAGGGACTCTGTACTAGACTCACACTTATTACACTACGCTTAATTAAGCGTAATTACTTGGAAATAAGAACTGGGAGCTAGATTGTTGGTGTTGTTTTCAGACAAATATTTACCTACTGGTAAAGGTTTAGTAAATAAGAAGATAAGTTTTTGTAGAAACTGTTAGTAGCCATAGTTTCTAAAGATTTTAATCTTATTTGATTTTTTATTCTAATTGCAGGCTGTATAAGGTACAACAGAAGTAAGTAGGATAGTTGTTGTCTTACAAACATGTCTGAGGTTTCTGATATAAAAATAAAAACGCATTAAAATATTGAAAATGTATATATGCAAACTACATATGTAACACATATGTTATGTACCTATAAACACAGGTACATATATAACCTGTGTAGTTTACATGTTCAACTCTTGTTATATTCCACTCCCATAGATAAATTGAGTCAAACTAATCCGTAGAAACCACAGCGTTTTCAGTTTATAGCAGTTTCCAGTTTGAATTGGATATGTTGTAAATTGTTCCACCACTCAGCGCTTGTCTGTGGTTTGTCTGATTTTATCGTTTTATTGAGAGACTTTTTATTTATGTAGCTTACGACGAACATCTGGGACCTACTGTTTTACGTGTTATCCGAACCATATCAGAGGCCCTTATGGCGTTTTGAAAACGCTCAGCACTTGAGTTGGCTTCTGTTGTACAAATATAACCAATGAAAAATATTAGAAGCGCTATGTGATGATTTTATGTTGATATTTTAATATTATATTTCGTATATTATATTTTGACATTGTTATATTATGTATGAAAAACATGAGAAACACCCCGCTTAACAATAATTTATTGCAGTTTCTTAGATATATTGTTTTACAAACCCAACGTACCTGTGCTCATCGCCCCTGAAACAGATTTTAGTTCTATAATTTCACAGGAGATCACTGCCCAAGAGAACTCTCCTAACGAATTAATTCTGCGAGGAGTCACGACCCTCAGTCATGAGGAAATACGACTCAAAGAGAGATGTCAATAAATATCTAAATAGCATGCAAAATCATCGCTAACTCATCCAACATGCATATAGGTGCGGAAACAGTGCGCTGCAGCCCGCGACAACCTGCGTCTAAATTATGCGATCGGTCCCGATTCACTACGTTGAAACATACGTTACTTTTCCCACTACGGTGACCATGGCATGGAGTAATGGGAAACTGTTGTTGTGTTATATTTTTCTTATAATTTTAGTTAAGAATTATTGTACGGTGAACAGAAAGCTTTGGTGTTTGTTAGGTAGTTTTGGAACAATCAATCAAAAAAAGGCTTTTCTAAAGATTTTCAAGTTCCCCTTTTTTGTAGTAGTAAGAAGTAGTATGTTTAATTTTTCTTCCCTTGTTTTTATATTTTATTTTTGTAAATAAAGTATAATTCCTGTTTAAAAAAACATAATCAAAAAAATGCTAATCGATATTGAAAAAAAAATCTGTGAAACCGAGGTGTTGATGTATCATTTACCTACATATTGTGTTAAAAACTAAAGCTCACAGTTTAAAAATATACATAGTTATTACTTGTAAAAAATTACATAGGTAATTAAACATCGTATCAATTTTCTTATGCCTAGAAATAACTCTGCCTACCTCTTGCTAAGTTTAAAAAAGGATGACGTGCATTTACTTGCTAAGCGAATAATTGTATTCAACAAGCATCAGCAAGCCTCTTGATGAGCAAGCGTTAAGCGAATTGCTGTGAATGTTGGTGACAATAGCTAAGACCGTCGCTTCGTCGCTCGAGCGCTGCGTCTGATTGGCTGGAATCCTGGCGCTGCGGCCGCGAACGCTGACTCGACGGGGGCGAGACGCTGTCTGGGAGGTAAGCGTTAGCGTTTCTCATTCATCGCTATATAATGGAATTATCTAAAATATAGCATAAATAATATCAGTACATTAATAGTCTATGTCGGCAAGGTATTATATTTTTCTAGACAGTATGTCAAGCTATTTAAAAAAATCATGTAAATCACAGAACCTTCAAAATAAGCATGTTTTGAAACGTTTATACAACGCCTAACAGATACTAATTTAAATGTTAATAGTTCTTTATTTATCATAAAAACACAATTATTTATGTAACAGTGCTAAACTTAACGTTACATTTCATCTTAACTTATTTTGTAAGTTAAGAACCATTAAATACATACATTCCTGGACTGTATGACATGTATACCTACTAGGTTCTCATATTGTACTATGTTTTAAACAAAAATATGATAAAGATAAAACGAATGCTGATTTCCAGTAGGTATTTATATTGTCCATCGCTAACTTCTCACGCCACGACCATCGAATTAGCGAACAATAGGGCGCTGTTTACTTGGAAACTTTCCTTCGAATAATGCGCGTTTTATAAAGCGGTGCAGTTAGATAGAAGTGTCCGTAATTGATGGCTGACATCATGCTACACTTACCTTCTACCCCTTTTAGCGGGTATTCATTTGAAGAAGGCAGTGTGGGTTAGTGGGATAACGTCTGCTTTTGATCTGATGCTACCTTCAGAATTCGAGAGACCAAATTGTTGATTGGAAATGATTTGTGAATTCGCTCTTGCCTAGGAGTCGATCTTGGCCTAACAGCTTAGGAAAACAGTACGCTTACCTGGAAGATGAAGTTCGATTTCTGTCAGTAGTGAATCTTCTCTCTCACTTCTACATCAGTTTATCAAGAAACACATTAAAAATCATACAGGCAATATCGGATGTAAAAGTTAGAAAACACTACAAGAAAGTATCGCGAAAACAGTCCTCAGTTCGAGCGGCCATGATTATAATCAGAACTGAAGTAGCCAATTAAAGATCCATAACTTGCAGACTGGGAAACTTCTCAGTTACTTTTAAAGTTTTCTTGCAATTCCTCGGTATAGGTATAATTTGAAACAAGTTCTTCTCGCCGATGTATTTTGCCACAGTATTGCGTATTTCTTGCACCTAGATAGCTTTGCCCCGCGGCTTTCAACACTTGCATTCTTAGTTTTTTACAAAAACTGTAAATAATTTGGTTGGTTAATTTGTTCATTAGTCTATTTGTGCCTCATTCTCGCTGTCAAAAGTGAGTGATCATCTTGATTTTATTTTCTACATGGCAAAATCGAAGCAATTCAAAATAATTTATTAGACTCAATTTTTGATGTGCATTGTGTTTGTGTACCTATACCATAATAAATAACGCTTATAACGATAAGAAATTTAAATTAGTTTTATAATTGTCAAGCGTAAGTACAACACAGAAGTTCCACATTGCACATTTTCGAATATGTAGGATTTTTTTAAACTTACAACTGATAGACAAACAAACAGTTGCTAGCAGGTTATTGGTTTCTTTTAGTGAATACTATTATTTTCGTTTTTATTTAGTTTATAGATTTATCAACATATTTTATGTAGATAGTTTGTTGGCTCTGTTACAATTGTGTTATGGTTTGATGATAAAATGGACTTTTGTTAGATATAAATAATAAAAAAAAAAAAAAAAAACCCGAATTTTTTTTTTTTTTTTGCACATTGCACACAACGCCATCTAGCCCCACACTAAGCAAACGCTTGTGTCGTGGGTACTAGATAACGGATATATAGATATAGAAAAACATTACATACATGAATAGATCAGCACAATGTAGGTACCAGCGTTTTGTTAGCTTAGTATGGGGCTTGAGGGTGCTGTCTTCAATGTGTCGAAATATTTACTTATTTATTTTATTCGTCATAGCGGTGACACTCATATCCACAGAAGTCTCTAAAATGCATACAAAAAACCCATAACATCTCTAATCCCCAATATCTCCACAAAACCACCCTAACCCAAATATTTCATAAGAGAAATATTCAGGGCATTCCGTAAAACTCAAGGTGAGCGGTCGAGTGATCGTCTTAAGGGCCCGATCGATTGTGGATGTATTCTAGACACGTACGTAGCGTCTGCGAGACCCTTAATATAAATAACGACATTACATCCTATTCTATTAGGGTTGTCACTGGTGTACAGGAAAATGGCGCGGGCAGTGATGGGGGTCTCGGAATCATTGTTGGCACGGATTTTTGGCGACAGTGTTTTATATTTTTTTGTTGTTTGTCCAGCTAGAAAGTGGTGTTGTTTTACTGTTTTTTTTTGGCCGGTAAAGCATGGTGGGACATTAATACTGAAGCCACATGTCTTCGAAACGTGTGGGGGGTTATTGTTGTATGATGTTGTCATTCGCCGCTAAGCTAAAGCCAACCAAGTCCACTCACCAAAAACAAACCTTATCTAGCACATGACCAACTATCTTCAAAGCGAGAGTGAACCGGTTCTTTTTGGGTAAGCACCCTCTAATGCTTACCATCAGGTAAACTATAGTCAAATGACAACCCGGTAAAAAAACAAATTACGTGTATCTACATTGTATACAATATACTCATTAGAGTAAATATGTAGGTATACATTATTGTATTTTTTGTACAATAATGAAGATTGTAATCCCATTGTAAAGTTCCACTTCACAATGTAATGCAGTACGTGGCAACCCTCGGCCGCAATAAGTCGCGGAAGTGGGTGTAACTCGTAACTAGTGTAAAAACAAAAGCTAATTAAACTGGGATTCGTATCGGCGAAGATTTGCAGTTGCCGCCGCCCCTTTGCGGGCTGGCATGGAACTAGAATGGACGAATGAATTTTTTGCTCTTCTCTTATGATAATACTCTTTACTTCCGTTTCGAGTCGTATTCCTCTTTACTAAGGGTTGTGGCTGTCTCGCAGAATTGATTCGGAAAGTTCTCTTTTTTTCTTTGTAGATGATTCTACTCCATTGTTCAAATCCATACTGTCTGACGTTGACAAATCAATTTCACAGATCCATCCAGATCTAGTGGGAAAAAACATTCCCAATAGACCCCTAATGGTTCTGTGAAAATGTGGAAGGCACGTTAAGTATTTAAAATAATTAAATATATATTCCGGGACATTGCACACAGCGCCATCTATTTAGATTTGTTGTTTGTGATACCGGCCTGGGTAGCTACAATCTTCAAATAAGTATATGAAATTGGTTGCCTACCACCTAACAGTGCGTATCGGTTGTATTATATATTCTGTGGTATCTACTGGCTGCTTCTTTTGTGAGCTAATTCAAATCTAGTGCAGGCAAGAGTCAAGTTCTACTTTCGACTGCAAAGTTTTTTTTCTAATACTGAATTAACAAGACTAGCACGATGCCTGGCTATTGGAAGTATCCCAATAAGCCATTGGTAGATAGCTCTGATAATATCTTTACTATCTAGTTTTTTTTTTTAGATTAGACAGCCTTAGTGCAGGCTTAGCATTTGGCAAATAACCCATATCTCTAGTTCTGTATATCAAAACATAATTAAAAACGTTTTGTTGGCCTTTCTACCTATTTAAACACGAACTGTGGCCGCGTGTTAATTACATTGCACCTAGCTGGTTACTTACTACGAGAGTACTAAACTCAGAGCTTAATGCTAACTCGGCTGTCTGAAGTATTCCTACGCGATTACTTAAGTTACGGTCACTGTGGTTTGTTCTTGGATGGGTGATCGAAATTAAATATTTTTCGTAAATCAAAATAACAATAGTTTTGATTGGTTTTGTGTTTGTAAGCCTACATTCCTACATTCGGTTACTCTCGACTCTTATAGCGTAGTTTAATCCAGCAACAACCTAACAATTACTATTTTAAACTCTTTGTTTACTTTAGAATGCTTTCTTGAGTTGGAAGCAAATTAAATTTTACCAACTGTCAGAGGCCCAGCAGTTACGGCAGCTCAAATTCGCTCGACACCAGTTTTAAAGACGTGAATGAAAGAAAAATTAAGCTTCAATTATTTACTATTGAGAGTAAATTCGCCGCAAGAGGCGCTAGTGTATCATAAGGTCTGAAATGTCAAATGTCAAAAAAACGGTAGAAGCACTCCTGCCTCCCAACTTGGCAACAAGTTTAAAAGATGGATTACGAATTCATAAATAGAGCCTTTCTCGGGAACTTGGATCGTGAAATTATGAATGGATCGGTTGAAGACAAACAAGAAGTAGGCAGATTTATTTCTCTTAATTGTTAAATTTCTGGATTCATTAATCCAATTTGATTTCTAGATGCTGGCATAAATATAAAATTGACTTAGTAATAATACTGTAGAAACACTATAAACACTGGGCAAAAAACTTATGTTTTAATTACACATCAATTAGTGTGATTAAACAGTCGATAAAATATAACAAATGATTTCAAATACTGACTTTCATTAAATCCATTGTAATACAATTAATTCTAATATCATTGCGTTTTTTAAAATTTACTTTGAAATAATTCTTAAAGTGGTTCTTAATTCGACTTTAAGATAATTGTACTTAAAGAGACTAAAATATAATTTTGTTATTATTGTAATTAGTATTACATTTTCAAGCGACACCTCTTTACAGTTTACAAAATCCAAAATAGTTGAGCAAAGAGGCTCATCACCGTAATAGTCTGATGAATGGTTATGATCTCGCGAACGATCAATCCAAAAGTTAACGGTTAGTGAAATTAAACAGTAGCGGTTAACTGGATGGATGGCCTCTCGGTTCACGGAGGACAGCTTGCTAAGGGACTGTAGAAAGGACAGAAGGATAATTTCTTCCTTCATCATCATCATCATCCACAGCCCTTGGGATCCCATTGCTGGGTACAGGCCTCTATTGGTATGTGCCATCTGCGTCGATCTTGTGCAGACCTCATCCACAGATATTGTCAGTTATCTATATGTTGGTAGAGGGAAGTTTGCTAAGGGATTGAAGAAAGAACGCAAGGATAACTTGCACTTTTACCGATTTTCAGAAAAGAGGTTTTTTTAATTTTAAAAGAAAAGACTGGAGGAGGACTTACACTTTATTCGACTTATAAGGAAGGAGGAAATTTGCCAGTTATTTTCATGTAAAAACTGTCTGTATTTATATAATAATATTATTATTTATAAAAGCGAACAAATGAGAAAATTTTATTCAATATAAAAATTTAAAAATAATTAATAATAAATAATTAATTAATTTAATTTTTTAATTAATAATAATTTAATTTTAATTTTTTATAATTAATTAATTTAATTAATAATTAATTTAATTTTTTTTAAATTTTATTTTTTATTTATTTTATTTATTTTATTATTTATTAATTAATATTATTATTTATATAATTTAGTATTTTGATTTAAAAAACTCATCTACTGAGTAGATTGTTTAACTCAACCTATAACCTCAATATGTAACCTTAGAGTAATAGATATTTATCAAGCTGAGTCGACGGAGATGTATGCTTTAATTAGTGTAGATTGTGATATCTGGTTCAAAATATTCTGTGTTTAGCCGTGTAACAGGGACTAACTTGGGAGTTATTAATCAAATTTAACTCCGCAACTTGAATAGGTAAATTTACTCAGCGGTCTGTCGGTGCATAAGCGTCTGATAGATATCAAGGACCCTGGTATACCATGGCTGGAACATATTTGAAGAGAATACAGGTACTTACGTATTGTATCCTTTTATTTTCAAATGCCTGACTGTCCAAGTCAAATGAAATGTCTGACTGTCGAGTTAGGCATTTGACCACCAGGTCACAGGGAAATCTGCATAAGTGTATGGCTGTAGTCAAACGCAAGCCTATTCAGTGTTAAAAAAACTGACAATGTGGCTTTGTGGGTACAGAAATGATTCGATTACAGTTGTTCTTCAACCTGAGCCACTATGGCTCAAGCAAATAGCTTTAGCTCTCAAACGAGGATCCTGGAATATACCGGAGGGAGAGTGGTAGCTATTCAAGCGGGTATCTGAAAACACCACAATGCAGTGGGCCGCATATATTAGATTACAAATAAATACTAAGTATATGTATTTATCTAATCAAACATCTTTTGGACACCATTTAGGGCAATGTAAGCAGTAATTACTTAATACGATCTACTATGTATGTATTTTAAGATTTTAATATTAAAACTTTCGTGAGACATTTTATCCATATATTAACTAAACGGTTTTCACTCACGTGTAAATCGCGTAAGTTGTTTACGCGTTTCGGATGTTATGACATCCATCTTCAGAACGTATGTTCTGGGACCGCGGCAGCACGCAGACTGCGCGCCGCCGCGCGAGCGGCCCGCCGGGACACGGGCGCGGGGGCCTGGGGTGGTGGGGGTGGAGGCGAGGCGATGATGCCGGTACATCGGTCGATGTTGCTGTCCCTGATGAAGCAGTGGAGCGACCCGAGGACGAAGCGGCCGGGAGTAGTAACATCGCCTCGCCTCCACCCCCACCACCCCAGGCCCCCGCGTCCGTGTCCCGGCGGGCCGCTCGCGCGGCGGCGCGTAGTCTGCGTGCTGCCGCGGTCCCAGAACATACGTTCTGAAGATGGATGTCATAACATCCGAAACGCGTAAACAACTTAAAGGATTTACACGTGAGTGAAAACCGTTTAGTTTATATATTTTAAGATTTTCATATACCTAATAAGCTGTACAAAAATAAGCATAAAATCTTCATAAGTTTCCCTGTGGAATAGTAATTTTCCTTCCGGAATTTTCCTTGTTTTCCAAACAGCAGAATTTTACGTGATTAGGCTAATTTCTTTTTTTATGAAGAAGCAACTTAACTTTTTTGCATCAAATCATGGCGATTTCCATTTTCTTCAGCATGAAACGTAAAAAAATCTATGTATAATTTTTGTGATAAGATAAAACTAAAATTAAGGAATAAGAAAAAACTATCGTATAAAAGAAAAAGTTTTTAAGCAGTGTGTGTGTTGCTAAAATGATTCACCATTTAAATTCTATTTATAGCTTATAAACTAGCACTGATTTATCATTAATAACTAGATACGTTTCTAACAGCCGAGACCGTCCTATAATTCGATAGATAGGTACATAAATAAATAAAACAAACTGGGACACATCGCCATCTAGCGCCATACCAAGCATATGTATAATGTTATACCACAAAGTACATAGTATTTCCATAAAAGAATCTCTTGTAATATAGAGTAATGCGGGCGCAGAGATTACAGAGTCCATCACGGGATGCGGTGGGCAGTGTTTACTCGAACGAGTAACAACTGACGATATTACTTCAATTTCTTCGACGGCTCTTATCTGTGGATGGGGTGACTGACACACGGGGGTTGAGAGTGGAGAATATAATACATAATAATATTGTGAAACAAATATAAACCAAGTAGGTAACACCTATGATGGGGTTGTGGAGTAACCATTTTGAAAATTATTTAAATTAAATAAGGGTAGTTATTATGGTTCTTATTATGATACACATGACCAAGTTTTGTAAGTTGGCTATATGGATCTACATGACATGTCCACAATTTGGTAAAAAGTGACGAAGCACCGCAACGCCTCTGGCGTAGCAGGTGTCTATGGGTGACGGTGACTGCTTACCATCAGGCGGGCCGTCAGCCTGGTTGCCAATTATTTTGTAATTTAGTTGTAATAACCGGCTAGCACTTACGTCAAAAATTACGTCGAAAAATTACTCGACAAGTTTCGGAAATCTGAGGTTTCCATCATCAGGAGGACGAGTCAGCACCCGTGTCCCGGCCAATTGGCTGCCTCGTCCAGACTGGTTCGCCGACCCGCTGCCGCACCCCCGCGCCTCTGCGCCCGCTCCGCTCTCGCAGCCGCTCGCGCACCGCGACGGGTGAGGATAGGCGATCGAGGCGCCACCGGTTATTACAACTAAATTAAATCATGCCTTACGGGAACTATAATACAATTATTTTTTAAATTAAAAGGCAATTTAATATTGTGAAGTGACTAAAATACCATGGTTAGTATATTTTGTTGCTCGCCTTTTTTCAAGTTGTTGATTTTTTCTGTAGGCGTTACAATGAGTTTTATTTTATCAGAAAAAAACGCAACCAAATTCGTACAACATTTATGTATATTTTACTACTTACTTTACTCCCATTACATGTTCAACTAATCAAGAGTTCTTTTAAATCCACTTTCTATGTATTATTTAAATATATTTTTTACATATACATCTTTGATTTATTCTACAACTAAGAACATAATTATATATGACTGGCCTGATAGCTTAGTTGGTAGTGGCTCTGCCTTCTAATCTAGAGGTCTCAGGTTCGATTCCCGCATGACACAAGTATTTATGTACTTTAAAAATTTATAATTACTTGTGTTGAGTCTGGTCGTTTGTATGTATAATAAGTATGTATTTACAATAAAAAAGTATACCTATAAGTATTATATCCGTTATCTAGTACCCACGACACAAGCGTTTGCTTAGTGTGGGGCTAGATGGCGCTGTGTGCAATGTCCCGGAATATTTATTTATTTATAATATGTATTTTGTTTGCTCAGCAAAAATATATATCTAGATATTTACGTCAGTTAATACACAAGATTAATATAATAATTTAACGAATAAAATATAAATCATGTAAAAAGTAACAAGTTGGTACACCATTCTCCTGTTCCGTATGTTCTTCAAGTAAGGGGTAATCTCAAAGAAGGGATGCGATACCCAAGCCCGAGGGACGCCACAGATACAACCCTCCAGGCTCCTAATATTAACATGCCACCGGAATTAGGACGCCCAAAGATACACAACATGCATGCCACTAAATTATAGTGAAATTGTCGGAAATACTTCCTCGTAAATATAGATGGATTTGGTAGAACAAAAGGGTAACGTGCCATGGCATCATGGGTATACCTAAAACACGTGTTTCTGTACGTGCTATGAATTTAAAAAATATCTGTATGAAAAGTGTTTTAACGGGTTTAACGAGTAATGACAATGATTCGACCATAAAAGGCTAAAAATAATTACCCACACAAATGAATGAAAGATACGCCGTACAAAATTTCACAATGAAATGGGATTGTTACAGGCATAAATTGATCACTAAAGTAATGCGTGTTTGATCATTTCGAGCATTCATTTTTCGCCGAAAAAAATCCGTAGCTGGATTCTTAGTTTCCTTTTCTCTTCTGTGTTTTGTGGTTTGGATATTGGTAAAAATCTCAAGGCATTTAAATTACTTAAACTTTTATATTTTTTATACTTTTATCGCTTACTATTAAGCAAATTATGGTCAAGTGCAAATCCATCCCGTGTAAAAATATAATGTTTTTGTAAGCCCTCAAAACCTTTTTAGATTCAGAACCTCTATTTTTAAGTCGGGTAAAAAACATAAACATCTCCCCATTGTAAATCCCCAAACCCTATCCAATCCTATTTCTCCCGCAGCCTTACCCGAGTATTTCCAAACAATACATTGCGATAAAGACTCACAATCTTCACGCTTGGAGGAAAATTGCGGAGAAGCAGTGGTCGAGTATATACTGGCGCGGGTACAGGGTACTGCTTCGGTCTCTGTAAAATAGACTGGAACACATCTTTTTTAATAGGACATTATTTTGCGTGGGATAGGTTTACGTTTGACTACAGCCTGCTTGATGTTAACATCATTGCTGCAGCGTAGGGTGTAACACGCTTACCTAGAAGATACATATTTACTCTAGATTTGTAGTTCGCAGGAAGCAGGAAACTTTGCAGCTGCTTACTAAATGCTTCCATTGCTGCGACACCGGACGATGGCTGGGCACTGATGTTGCCCGGTTACAAGTAGAACACATTGAATGTGGCTACCCTTTTATGTTGATTGACATTTCTGACTATAATTGATGATCTGACTATGATTCTAGCGGCCAATCAGTAATATTTGCTAAGTTTGAGAACTTTGAAATTTTTCAGACTTCAAGCTAAACTGGTGCCTTAAAAGGCCAAAAACCAAAAACCTAGAGACCTAGGTAGAGGTAAACCTCTACCTATATCTTTTACAAGTTTTAAATAATTACAGGTTATCTAGATCCTAGATATCGAATGGTATAGCGTTATTATATCACCACCACCCAAATTTATTATTTTCGTGCCACAGAGATAATTGTGATATATGAACATTTCTGGCTCATTTACAGCATTTGTTAGCTGTAAATGTAACTTAATCGAATGATACACATACTTTTTATACATAAATAGATAACTTGTAAAAGAACATTATCTATGTGCTCACATGCTAAACGTAACCGCCACCGCTCCAGTCTGTTCCCCCCAAATCGGTACAAAGTAGAGAAACCGGTGGAATCTCGAGATCTGAATCATGTATAAGCCTTTAAATGATCATGCTCAGTCTCCAATGCGGCAATCCTGTTATAGGTTTACGATTCAACTACCTATTGCTTAGATTCTAAACTGAGATTTTCGGTCACAAGTGTGTGGAAAACTAACTGCTGTGCCCGGTTTTGATCCTAGTACACACCTACTACTACACCGACAAATAAAAAATACTTAAATATTTCGAAGCCATTTCCAGATCCCACAAGAATTAATACCATAAAAATTTATCCAAATCTTTAGTAGTACATAATATTTTATTACAACTTTTGCAAGATCTTTTATTATGTTTCATATCTTTTTTATACGTCTTTGTAAAAAAAACTCAAGTTCCATATAAGACCCATTGCCCCCCATTATATAAATAAATAAATAAATATTTCAGGACATATCACACAGCGCCATCTAGCCCCATACTAAGCTTACGCTTGTATCATGGGTAGGTACTAGATAACGGATATAATACATATATACTTTTCTTTTGTAAATACATACTTATTATACATAGAAACGACCAGACTCAACACAAGTAATTACAAATTTTAATATTCATAATTACTTGTGTTATGCGGGAATCGAACCCGCACCCCTAGAATAGAAGGCAGAGCCACTACCAACTAAGCTAACGGAGCAGTAAAAAAAAATTGTTTAAAATTGAAAATTGATTAAATATGAATGATAAATAGACTAACTTTAATCAAATAACGAAAAATGGCCGATCATTTCAAAATACTCCATGTTAATTATCGACAAGGGCACATTTAGGTTAAAATTCTAGTAATCGAACACCTATGAATGAGTGTTCGAAATCGTGTTACTGATAACCTACCAAAAATTAATTAGCGAAAAGCTTTACCGAAATTAATCTAAAATCCGTAGTTAATTAGGTAATCCTACGCGTAACGTACCTACGTTTTCGGATGAAGAAAAATGGGTATTATGTATTCGATTAATTAATAATTCGCTAGCTCAGTCGCGCCGAGCGTCGCTTGAAAATTTAATGAGTTCAGGCGGGATTCGGGCAAAGAGGTATTCTGATCCAACTCCGTATAGAAACCACAGGTAGATCTTAATAATGATAATAATATTGATTCAAAGCAGATTTTGGTAATATAAAATAATAAAGTAAATAGAATAGCAGATAGTGTTTGTTCGTTAGTTTTTGTGTGTGTCATTTTTATTGTGCGCAATTTTGACTTAATAGTTTAAAAAAAATGTATATAATGTGTGACATGATGGTATTATGAATAAATGTTACATTATAAATACAGTACTTAATGACAAGTTGCCATTAGATACATGTGTGTTTGTATACTAGAATTACTACAATAATCAAATATGTAAATTAAAATTACACACTCAAATACTACTATTACTAATAGAATTATTAAATATATAAAAAAAAATGCTTTAAAGTAACCATAACATAACGCCTTGCTAAATTATAACATATGCACATAATGAAGTTTGCTCTTGGTCTTTTAACAGGTTGCTCACTTTTTTCTGTAGTCTATGCAGGTTATTAGGTTTATAATAAATTGTGAGAGATAAATTATTGCACAGCAGTCATCATGACACAGGTCCCTAGGGTGATGTCATATCTCTCAAACACTAGAGTTGTCCACTAAAAAGAAAAAAGGATACCCTGAGATCATATCCCAATGACAATTTATGTTGAACCAGAATAAGAGCGTGGCAGCTTCGTTTCGGACTCATACGAGTTGAAATACTCTCCCAGCATTAGAGGATTTAAACTGGTAATAGTGATTTACAAGTACATCAGTTCAATTATTATCATCTGGTTTTTAATGCTTAGTAAGCTTATGTTTGACTACAACCGGCCTGATGCTAAATACGACTCTTTTGTGCTACACCTTAGATTACTCTAACACTATGTAGAAAAAGCGAAGAAGCGAGTGTGGCGTAGCGGTTCCAGTGTGTGCTTTTCATTCAGACGCACCCGGGTTCGAATCCGGCCCTACACCAATGACTTGTATTTTCAAGTTATGTGTGGATTTGCACTCGCTTAACGGTGAAGGAAAACATCGTGAGGAAACCGACATGTTTGAGGACTACAATATCCGAGGACATGTGTCTTCCGTGGAAGGACCTGGGCGCCCACCACGATGTATCTGCCCAAGAAAACTCCCCTAGCGGATTAATTCTGCGGGGGAGTCACGACCCTCAGTCATGAGGAATACGACTCAAGAGAGAGAGAGAGATGTAGAAAAAAATAATATCTATTTACTCTGGATTGCAATTCTCTGGTACATAGTCCCAAAGTTTCGCTGTCCTTACCGAGGTAAGAAACAAACCGTTTCAAGAGAATTTTTCAACCACTGGGGCTGGTCATTCTTATACGAACCTATTATATTTTATCATCTAAGGAAGCTTGAAATCGCTTGACATTCTATTTGTCCACTCTCATATGATAAGAAGAAGGATTGGTTAAATTATGTGTGTGTGTATGTATTAACTTGAATATAACTATTCTTTCTAAGTTACACCGGACCACATAACACGTAATAAAACTTGTGGTCGTAAGAATTAAGACGGCCTCATTAGGAAATAAATCCCAATGCTGTTTTTTGCCGAAACTTAACAATCTACTAATAAACATAACAATCTTGCCATTGCCACTATGGAAAACTATGTCTTTTTCCATGATATTCACATATTGTTTCAAATGTAATCCCGAAGTAGTGGGTAAAAAGCCGGAAACTGAAGAATGTTTTTTTAAGCATAATAGTTAAAGTATGCAGGTTCGAATCCCCACTTCGTGATTATTTTTGCTAGTATAATTTTTTAAGCTGAACAAATTATCAATAGTCCACATTAGACCCCGTACATCACATATGCGGTCCATTTATGGGATTAGTTTGGTATCGCAACACTAATCCGATATAATCGAGAGGAGCCGTGGGCACCCACTAGGCTATCACGGGATCTAATTAAAAGTTGTGCTTTTGATAAACAGAATGTGATGCCAGTTAAGTATATTTAGGAAAGTTTGTGGACGATATGTTGTGAAAAATATTTTGTATTTGCGTTCTGTTTTGTTGCCGTATGTACCGTTCTTGTTTTTATTGTAATTAATGCTGCTATCATTAGGGCTTGCATTGTATTTGTTTGCATATTTGATTTATATAATGTGATGACTTGTAAGTAATGAAGGTAGTTATGAGCTATGACTAGTTTAGGGACTGTCCTTGGGTAATAAACAGTATACATTGTGTATGTTAGTACATGTAAGCATCGGGAAAATATAATTTGCAAGAAATTTTGTATTACAGACAACCTATTTCTTGAATTTAATCCACAAAGACAATTCTTTAAGCCAAACAAAGATTAGTGGTATTAAACGTATGTATGTACACGTACCTACATAAGTAGGTAATGTGGTAATACTTCGGCACATGGTTAGTAATAGTATGTATAGTTCAGAAACTTAAAAAAAAACTAAACAGAACAAGATGGAGTAAAAAGGCGGCTACAGACGAGAGTCAAGCGACAAAGTGGGTCTCGGCGAAACTCTAATTATTAACTGTTTCAGCCTTATTCCGTGACACAGATATACGCTAGCTTGGATGTGGTAAAAGTAACGATCTCAACATCCAACCGAACGTATTAGAGATATGTTGATGATAAATTCTCAAAAAAATGAGTAGGCCACTCTCATTCGATAAGGAGAAAATCATCTTTGTTGCCTATGTCGAGTCTTTACACAGACTGAATGACGTACAAACGTGTGGATGGTTCTGTGGTGATGCGTCAACTGTATCTATCGACATCTGCGGACGCATCCGTTGACATGTGATTGAGGGATGGGGTGCGGAATACATAGAATCTTGGTAAACCTTTATATTATATCTCTCTGTTACTCTCGCGCACAACATTTTCGTCATGGCAATGATAGCGACAAAAACTAAACATAATTTTAACGATCATTAAATAAAAAAACACTAGATAAGCCTAAAGATAAATAAATAAATTCCAGGACATTTCACACAGCGCCTAAGCAAATGCTTGTGTGGAGTAAGTGGTCTAAGTGTTCCAGCCCACTGGCTGGAACACTTAGACTACACTACTGGCCGCATACCAAGTCTTTTGTCTTTTATCTTTCAAAATGTACATATAGCTGATTAAAATAAAACAAAACTACCACATCCATACAAGTATAGTAAAACAAAACTACCACATCCATACAAGTATAGTAGGTTCGAGTACGTGCAGGAAACTTCAGCTCAAAGTAACAAGAAAATTAACTAGCAACTAATTCATTCATTGACGGCACATGAAGCTCCTACTTGTTTACTAATAAACTAACCTAATTGTTTACTTTTGGCCTGTATTTTTATAGGCAAACATATTTTTACTTAAAAATAATACCTAATACCAACTAGGAGCACCATCTATACAGCTGAATAGGGTCAAAAATTAGTAGATAAGAGATATTAGAAAAAAAAAAATTTAGGTATAATTTAAATCGATAACAGAACACATTACAGTAGCTTTTAGAATTTTGTCTGTTTATCTGTTTAAATAAACGCTCATCACGCAAAAACAGCTGAGCGTATTGTCATGATTATTAGTATGTAGGTAGTAGGAGTGTGATAGGCTACTTTTTATCCCAAAATAATGCGAGTGTAGCTGCGGGCGTCCACTAGTACTTTAATATTTTAGTAATTTTTTATAGATGTTGGATAAAATTGCGAATTTTCAAAAGTCGTAGAATAAAAGTTGTTGTTTTTGATGTTTGTTAAGCCATCCTTAAAATGTTATGTGTTATTTACTAGCGACCCTGTAGGTAGGTATACTTGTCATCTAGCTCTAAGTATTTACTATATATGTTTACTACGATTCTTCGATCCAACAAGTAATTTTCTGCCAAACGAGTAAAATCAAATCTCAACTGAAATTATCTTTCAAAAGGGCAAACTTATGTAAAGATCCTTGATTTTTCAGGGAATAATCTTACTTAAAGCTTTGAGGTCCATATTAATAAAGAGATCCTTGGTTCGATTTCAGAGCTTTCTAAACGGTATCCTTTACAATTCAAAAGTTTTTATCTGTAGGTGGAACAGGCCTTTACCAGGGATCTGTACAGAGAATGTGCAGTAAGGACTGATTCGAAGTTTTCATTGTTGTTCAATATCGAATGCAATTGTTATTTGAAAAAATATATACCTACCACCCACGGTTTGGACAAAAAATAGACAAATATTAACCAAATTTATAAAAGGTGTACCTATTTGTTACATTTGTTGTTCGTTAGTAGCAACAACGAGCAAGTTAGAAAATGTTTTTTTGGTCAATATCTAATATTTTTGCAGTTTGGCCTCATTTTTACCGATGATAAACGCAGTGTAATTAAGTAAGTCATTTTCTTATTTCCAAACCCAATATTGTGAAATTAAACTGAACAGGGCACATGTTTGGAAATAGTTTGAATATGTGTAGCATGTATTAAATAAACCAGTGGAAGCCCGTGGCTTCACTCGCATTATTTTGAGATAAAAAGGTTTCAAATGTACGAGTACATAACTTTTTTATTTACGAACCGATTGAAATGAAATAAACACTAAATGTTTAGTTAAAAATGCACCAAAATGTTAGTGAAAACAGTAGACAAATCGGTTCAGCCGTTTTCGAGTCTATAACAAACAAACTTACCGCCAGACAAACAGATTTTTTTTAAACATGATTTTTGTGTTCAATGAAGACCCCTCAACTATTTTTTTTTCAATTATCTTCAATGTACAGACACCGACCTGTTACAGCTTTATTATACTACGACAACGTTACATGCTCGAGATTTCTTTATTAACTATGTACTCGTAGTCTCACTTCTGTATGTACTAGGCAACAGAAACACTGCTAGAAAAGTCATGTTTCCGATGTACATGACAAAAATGTGGGTATTTCAAAAAAAGACCGTTATATCATTTGTTGAAAAAAAAACTATATTTACGATCTATTCGGTATAGTTTTATAAAATATATAAGATTGTACCAAGAAAATTAAAATCGATGATGAATAAATGCAGTATGATTGCTTGGTAGGTTAGTAGTTGCACTAACCTTTATCCTTTGAGCTGGTTGATGAATTGCTTCGTTTTTGTACCAAACGTCGAATTTTCGACGTTATTTTAAAATTCCGATGCTCCTTTTCCTAATTTACCACTTGAACACATAATATAAACACTTTTTTCCACGAAAAATTCAAATAGTAAAATTCAACGAAATTTATGATGTTGCGACGCCCGCACACAAGAAATGAATGAATTTTGACAGGAGGACGGCGCTACAGGCGCGACATTGACAGTGACATTTGTTCAAGTTTTTTTTTTTTGTGTTTTTATTTTCACAGCTATAAAAAGTGTGACGCCTAGTATATACAGAAGTGAGACTACATAGTTAATAAAGAAATCTCTTCGCATGTAACGTCGTCTCGTATAATTATGGTCGAACTTCACTTAAGGTAAGCTCGTTTAACCATTAATTATATGTTTAGATAAATAATAATTACAACTCATACTGTTCTATTTATACTACAGATCATCAGTACAACATTTCGACATCAAATTCTGTGCAATATTTAGGATCTGGGATTGAGTTTGAACTTTGAACTGATAAATTAAAGTTGGTACAAAGGACAAGTTTACTGACAGAGAACTTGTTATCATGAATAGTTGTCTATAAGGCAAAATGTAAGGGAATTTAGGAACCTACGAGAACCATGATAATATCTAAGCATGGTTAAGAAATGGCTTAAGAAGAAAATAATTGCATAATTATTTGTGAATCGATTGATTTTCACCGAAGCTTAGTTATCTACTTATCTATTTTTTAGGTCGAAAACTAACGATAATTCCAATATATCATCGCCAGAAATGTCAATCGTAGAACTTCTTGGAACTTCTATGTATGATTGGTGGATGGACGCCATTGGTCAAAGAACAATATCATGCCAATTTGAGCGTCTGTGATAGGCGTTTCATTTCCAAGGGAAAACCAAAGAGAAAGAGAGGAATAAAATCCTTGGTGAAAACATTTCGAAATTGTGTAAAATAGCACTCTGGCTATGTGGTTGTTTATTTAAAAAGTTTGGTAGAGAAACATAAATATTTCAGACGATACATAAATAAATATTTATCTAGGTATATTCGTATAGGTATAATAATTCTACCAAAACACGTACGCGTACCTATCTTAAATTGGAAAGAGAGATTACATTCCAAAACTCAATTTAACATCGATAGGTAAGCGTGCAATAACTTGCGATTGTATCATTTAACTTATTATGAGTTGAAAACTAATTTTAGGGTTAATGTGATTTAAATTTAAATGTGTTTTAGATACATGAAAATTAATGTCATATGTGTCACCTTTACAGTAAATCTATGAATACATATGTTCATATGTACATAAATACCTATTACAATAATATCATTTAGGCTTTAATTAGGTACTCAAAAACCAAGCCAAATTGAGTCGTGTAATGTATCTCAATTTGTCGGTATCTTAACAAAGGTGTCGGTTTTTGACAACTACTTTTTACTGTTACAGTTTTTGCCTTATTAGTTTTCGGGGTAAACTTTTTACTAGGGACTAGATATTTATTTTTCCCTCCGTATCGCTCAATCTTTGAAAATTGTCTTACTTTATAGACTAAACATATATTCGGGATGTCTTGAGTGGTGGGATAATGTTTTTTTTTCTTGAGTGTCACTTAATACACGGTTTCTACTAACAGGTTTTCAATACCAAAACACATTTAGTTTTACACGTAATTTCGTTCCTCAATAAATTTCATTGGTGTTTTTTTTTGAAACAGCATTTATTTTCACGTGTCATAACTTGTAAACTAATAAAATATTCTGTTCTGTAGTACTATGTGAGATAACTAGTCAAGCGAGATTGCTGGCGTTATTCAATTTCATTCACATGAGAGTTGCCAGCTCCAGTGTCAGAGTTTTCAAACCACCTTAGGGCCTATGGTGATATAGTTTAACATTTTTTTGAGTAACCCCGTAGATTTTTTGAATATTCTACCATAAAATAAATTGCAAATTAATATTTATACAAATAAAAACAAACGTATGTGTTAGTTACGCGTAGCTCTGTATACAATACAGAGTTTGAACGACTATTAGTTCCAGTACTTAGCCAAATGCAGTCTAGACTTGAACAGTAAAACCTAGGTTTTTATCTACGATCTAAGTGTTCTCGGTATTAACACAGAATACCTAATCAAACTTGTATTATAAAGGTGAAAACTTTGGCACATGTTTGTGACTCCTTTTATGATTTTAGTATTAGAACATTCTTAGCGAAATTAGTGTGATAAATTCGATTAAAATATAGATGATTTTAAATCGATCAACAAAAAACAGAATCCCTAATTAGTTTAATAATAAACAAATCTGTATATACGAGTACAATCCTTGACACCATAAAGTTAGATAACTTAACCAAACAAATAATCAATCCAATTAAATATTACTCCAAATTTACCGCATAAGCTTCGACATCATCATTACTTCAGGCTGTGTTACTGCTGAGTATAAGCCTCCTCTACGCGCCATACAGTACAGCCCATCTTATCGATACCAGTTTATAAGGTTATCGCGACAAAAAACATATGCATATTTTAATTGTAATTTTCATTGTAATGTAAACTAATTGTAAGTGGGAGTACCTATAGAGTTCCATATGTAATCTTATTACTAACTTTTTTTTTTTTTTTAATGTTGTTCATTTTATTTAATAATAAACAATATATACACATATATACACTAATAAAACTAAATAAGAGTATGTACATTTAACCTAAATTTAAAACATCTACATGTGGTATGGAGCCAAGAACGCTGGCTGCATTCCCACGCTGGATTGCTATAGAAATTATAAATATATTGCCATATATTGCTATTACTAACTGTATTTACCTACATAATGTATATTACGCAAAACATCTTTGACTTTAAAAAAATAATTAAAGTAAGTAGGATAAGATTCTCAATTCATCGCCAACGGATAAGTATAAATATAAATTAATAAATAGTAGTAAGTAGTAGTAGTTATCTAGACTAATATTATAAAGCTGAAGAGTTTGTTTGTTTGTTTGAACGCGCTAATCTCAGGAACTACTGGTGCGAATTGAAAAATTATTTTTGTATTGAATAGACCATTTATCGAGGAAGGCTTTAGGCTATATAACATCACGCTGCAACTAATAGGAGCGAAGAAATAATGGAAAATGTGAAAAAAACGTCGAAAATTATTCATCTCTGAGGGCTTCCGTTGCGTGTGCTGCGAAAACGGTTCAAGATATCAAAAAAATATGTATGATAGAATTATTTCTCTTAAAATGATCTAACAAAATGTCCGCAGCAGTATATGTCTATCTTTTAAGATTAACTCACTAGAACCGTTTTTATGGCATTAACTATTCCATGCGGACGAAGTCGCTGGCACAGCTAGTTATAAATACTTAAAAAAGCTTTCATATTAATTTGTTTGTATTTTAAATAAAAAAAATATATGACACGACTGTTGAAACCATTTATTTTATAAGATCTCTGGTACACAGTTGAACAATAAATGATCCTCTGATTCGGATACTGACTAGTGTAGAATTTTGTGTGTGAATTGTGAATCACCAAATGAAGCGTACTAAGCCTAAACTAAACTAGAAGTGACACATTACATGTAACTTGTAACCCGATGTTAATACAACTTTTGTCGTAACTGAGCTCTTAACTTTACGACAACATTGCGTCAAATTCGCAGGTTCCTCATTATATAGTGTACTAATTGAGAAGGATTTCATTCGCTAGTGTGGTTTTGTATTTCCTAAACTGAAGGTAGTGGTGTAGTTGGAAAAGGTAAGATTGTGTCGTTTTTTTTAAAAAAAAACATTAGATTACTTATATATATTATATTTTTACATTGACATAGCCACGTCAAGGTTTACCGCCACCAGAGTTGGCCACTCTCATACGAATATTTCAGTATTTTTTCACGATATCTATTATTTTTTATATTTTTTTATATTATATGAAAATGTTTGTACGTGCGATTGTGTGTGACTGTATTTGTATCAAGTAAAATCTGCGCCAAACACATCCCAACTCAGCATAATGCTGGTTGTGACAAAGTAACCAGAGCGGTGGTCTTCCTTTAGGACTGTCTGGGATTGGACTGAATTCTCTAATGTCTTTTTTTTATGGTTATGAAGCCTATAACTCAGCAGTAGGTGGAAACGGGCTGATTATGATGATGATGTTACTTTAAAATCAATGTTAAATTCAATCGAAAAATATAAAAACAAGGGAAAAAAAACTAAACATACTACTTCTAACTACTACAAAAAAGGGGCACTTAGAAAATCTTTAGAAAAGCCTAAAGATAATCTAAGTGCTCCAGCCCACTACCAGAGGGCAGCGTGCCCAGCATGCTGGTCGCATTACCACGCTGGATGGCAATGCTGATTCAATCATAATTTAATCACATATCGTGAGTTGTACTTAAAAACTTATCCGACTAAGTACCACCACTATTTAAACCAAGCTCCGTACAATATACGACATCTAACATTCTAACTCGCTCGTCTTTGTTCCACTCCAATCATAACATACGAAATTGTTTCACCATACACCCGTTCCACCCACACTGGACACATGACTTATTTAGCTTATTGATTGACTATACATTTATTATCATCTATGTTAGATCCAACGTTCAACAATATGGATATAGTGAGAATATTTTTTCTTACTAGATCCATTATGGATCTGGACAATGGATCTAGTCCTAGTTGGAATGATCCATTCGATTATACAATTTGTTGTATACTTAATACGATTTATTATATTAACGTGTGATCTCGTACTAAAATTCAGTCGAAAATAAGCAGATTGACCAGACGATATACTGTCTACTACTTTAGTTCTTCTTCTTTGGTTCCATCCTTGGGAAAGATTTTCAACATCCGACACACAAGCTTCAGTTTAGTTCGGGGCTGAGGGTCGGCCTCTAAGATAGTTACACCGACAGTTTTTTTATAGCATGTTTCATGTATGTTTTATTATTACATTACACACTGTTTTTGTAAACGTTAAAAGGAAAATAAAGATTTTTGTATTTGTATTTTTTGTACTACTAATTAAAAAAAAAAAACTACTAATTGGAGTCCACGACACTGTAGAAAGGGTAAAACAAGGATGAGGTGATAACTATTGTATGACAAATTGGAAGACCGTCGCTTAGGCTATGTGGTTAGGAGTGGAGTGGTGGTGGTGGCTTTTGTGTTGGTTTGTTCTGTAAATTTAGCTGTATGATTCAAATTCAAATAACTGGAACAGTATTCCGGCCCGTTTTATTTGTGTTGTTCAAAACTAGCCACCTTTTTATTTATACGTATTTCTCAACCGTGCTCAAATTCCGTGAAATTGCATTAATTTATGTGATTTTAATTTCCATTTATTAACGTAAGACTCCATCTACAATACCACACATCTGTGCCCGAAACTCATACATCTAACAGCTTTCCGATATAATTGAGTTATACGCCCGCTACACTCCTAATTCCTATTTGCAATTATATTTTCTAAATTAATTTTCCACTTTTGTTACGCTCTTAATGGATTTCGGGATGTGTGGGTTCATATTGATACTCGTAATTATGTGTTCTGATGTTTCGAGAAAATTGGATTGTGCGCCTGTAGCTCAGCTAGCGTAGCTATCAGTATGCGTTTACCAATATTGTAGTATGCGCCTGTAGCTCAGCTAGCGTAGCTATCAGTATGCGTTTACCAATATTGTAGTATGCGCCTGTAGCTCAGCTAGCGTAGCTATCAGTATGCGTTTACCAATATTGTAGTATGCGCCTGTAGCTCAGCTAGCGTAGCTATCAGTATGCGTTTACCAATATTGTAGTATGCGCCTGTAGCTCAGCTAGCGTAGCTATCAGTATGCGTTTACCAATATTGTAGTATGCGCCTGTAGCTCAGCTAGCGTAGCTATCAGTATGCGTTTACCAATATTGAGGAACTGCGGATGGGCCAGTCCTTGGACGGGTGACCAAAGTGGCATTTCATTTAAGCGCTTCTGTTGGCCAGAAAACATGTTAGATTGTTGGTTACGTTAGTTTCTCATAGTACGGTTATGTTAAGTTCTTGTATTATTTCATTAATTAATAAGAAGAATTATAGAAAATGATTTTATAAATTGGTTGTTTGTAAGCAATCAATAACTTTATAGTAAATAGACACATGTAACGTATGCAGTAATTTGAATCATTTGATATGACGTATAAGTTCCAATCCAATACAACTGTTCTCCATTTTGGACCATAGTATTCGCTTATGTGGGTGTTGCTTTAGGTATATATTTATGTATATTTACTCGTTTTTAAATGGTCACCTAAATGTTTACTTCGAGTTTTTTTACTTCATTTGTGTACATTTGCGTACTTTCTTACGAAATTGGCAAAAGTTTGAAGTAGACATTTATTAAGTTTGAAACCCGTTGAAAAGGTTAGACTTTTTTTAGGGTTTTGCAAGCTAAATTTAAACAAAACCTATTTCTTGTAAATGTTTTGACTTCTCTCAATATAAAATTTTCTCCGTTTTATGACTTCTTCAAATAAGTTCCGACCGATTAATTACTTTTATATTTGAGTAAGTAATTTCTTTGTTAATCTTATGCGATGGGTTGACGACATTAGAAAATCCGCAGGGAGCACCTTAATTCAATCTGCGCAGAACCGGAACGAGTGGCGTACTAGAAGTGAGGCCTATGCTCAGCAGTGGACAATAACGGGCTATTGATAATGATGATGATGAAACGAAATATTTTGTCCAAAAACATTAACTTTAGATTAGTTTTAATATTATAAGTTAGTTTGTCAAATTGCACACTTTACGTACTTTATTACACACACATTTAACTTAAACCTTTTTTACTTCACTTATACTGTCCCACTTTTCGGCAGAGGTCTCCCCAATATCGTTCCAATTTTCCCTAAATGATGGCCAGATCCTTCAAGTTACTACCAAAAATCTACTCTTTTTGGAAGTCGGATAAAAATGAAAATTACTCCTTTCTCCAGACAGATGAGGTATAAGTTCAGAGATGGCCATTCAGCCAGATAAAGGAGAGCACAATGGACTTTCAATGGATAATGAAAGGCACCATAGGCAGGTGGCATGGATTAGACATAGACAGATGCTAAACTTAAGCCAATCTAAGAAGATTTCTCCCTCGGAAGGAAAAAAAAATTCAAGACGGCAAGGTAAAAAAAATGTTATATCATTAGTGGAAAACACTCTTTGTAGCAGTTGTATTAAATACTTAACGTAAAAACATAAATATTTTTTATTTGCTTTAACTCGGTGTCTGTGGACAGCATTTCAATTTAAACATGAGAAATTAATACAAAAAAACTTTCAGAAGACTTGATAACCTCCTTTTTTTGGAAGTCGGCTAAAAAAGAAAGAGACAAGTGTCACGATTATTGCGCGAATTAAGTTGTATAACAGTCTTATACATATATTGTCTATATATGACAATAAAATGTATATTATGTATCAATAAACTTGAAATCATTATTTCTAATTAAATTTATTATTTTGTTCTTCAATCCACGCCCTTCGAAAGCGATGCTCTGGGTGGACAGTTAACGGAAAATATAATATTGAAATATGTCCATCTGTAGTAAAATAGTGTGTGCTATCTGCGGGTAAGGTCTATAGATCGATTGACGCCGATCTATAATAAGATCTCGTTTAACGCGGTGTACAGGTAGCTTTAGGAGGGTTCCGGACCACGGTCACGTAAAATGTTGCTGGGACTAAAGTTTTACAAGAGAGCATAAATATATGGTTTTTAAGGGTCTTATGTTGGTATAAATAATAGAAAAAGAAAAACATAGCAAATATATACATACATAACAATCTATATTGTGTTTTTTTCTATAGCTTGTTTTTTCCAAAACTATCTGTTCCTAGTTATCGTTTCCTTAGCCATAAAAACAGTTAAAAGATCTAGTGATACAAATGGAAAATCACATGTTAAACTTGATTTACTTACATTCGAATTATAGTTATTTTCTTTTGACACCAAGTTACGGCTTGATTTCGTACAACGTTAACTTTACTGATGGAAATAGCTCAGTAATTCAACAAAAACTTTTCGACATGCAAGGAATTATCAAATCACGTAACGTTTATCAGATGGGCCTCCAAACAAACATTGAAACAAAATGGCAGCTTTCCACCACAAAGCAGATTAATTTGAAACTGTAATTTCTCGCGAATCACTCTAAAATTGTTCAAATACAATTATTAACTTCTCAACAAAACCGAAACTGTCGTTAGATGAGCATTTTGCGCGAGTTCGTAAGAAACTTTGGATAGCTGAAGTGACTGAGGCGCCATTTTAGCGCTGCCCCATAGAATTGAGATTTTACTCATTAGCAATTTAGCTCCAGCTAATCACCAATAAGGATTAAGATATTTAGGGTTGATCGTTCAATTAGGCCCTTTCAAGCGGGAAATATTGATTTTTCATGCTTTTTATTGTTATTATGGACGATAAAAGGGAGACATGGGGTTTTAATACTCTTTTACTGTTTGTTAGTAATCTTAAACGATTGTGACAATAATATCTTGTTTAATAATAATGCCCCACAAAAGTTGTTTCCTGAAAAATTCACAGTAACGAAATATGTAGGCAACCTAACAAAAAAGTTAAGCTGCAAATATAACTAATATAAATATTTATATATAAAGCTTATTTATATTTATATTAGTTGTATAGTAGTTACTATTGTGGTGTGTGAAATGTGGGTGTTTTTTTTATTTGCCTAATTTTATTTGTTTACGGCATGGTAAATTGATTTTATTCAATTTATCCTATTTTTTTAACTCAATGTAGGTCTAAGAATTGAAGTGGCTTACCTTGCTATTCTTAGACTCGAACCTAGCAGTATTATATCTCAAGACACATTAGAGCGCTCGCGATCATGTAATTAGGTTTGCTCGCCGACTTTTCATGTTTCCTCGTCGTATTGTACTCCTTCAAATAACACGTACGTTGTGCAATGATTACCTGAAAACAAAAATAGATTCTTCATTTATACCAAAAAGGCAATTGGGTTAGCTCGTAGATTTCATTGTGGCTTATTTTCATACGATTTGAGTCAAGGGTGAGCCTTTCTTGCATAAAAAGCCTCTCAATACGAAAAGTAACTAACGTTAATTTTTCTTCAGACATGATAGACAACATTATTTGCAGAATCCAGCTAGCATTTTTTTTTCTTGGAAAATGATATCGACGTCTATAAAAAATACCTACCGGCGGCACCGCGTTTAATTTTCAAAACTCACGAAACCGGAGTTTTGTACGACGCCGCTGCCGCCGCGGCAGCGATTATCGCCCGCAAACCTGCGGACTTTGATCGCAGAGCGCGCGGGTGGAAACCGCCGCAGCAGCGGTGCCCGCCTGCGGGTGCCGCGAACAATCGCAACAGCTGCGGGAGTAAACCGCGTCGTGAAATGTGCTTGAGTGTTTTACATACATATCTGTATTCTACAAAGGCTGCGGTGCCGCCACCAGGCGCGGGCGCGGGAACAAATCGCTCCGTGAGTTCTTAGCGTGAGTCATTTTGAACTAATTATCTGTCAAAGCATATATGTAAAAAAGAGTAATAGTAGTTATAGTATGTATGAGAAAATTCGGAATCTGTTCAAGAGCTCACTCTAAACAGTTCTCCACAGGTGTCCGCTGATTAATATCTACAGTAGGTATCTGAACGTTATTTCTGAGCTTGCTTTATAAGTAGCCGAACACACGCAGTAATTTCACGTGAAATCAAGAAATCTTTTTGTCTATATAATAAGGCAGGTATCTATAAGAAGTTTTCAATGCACATTATTTAATGGCATTTATATAATATGATAACGTGGTTATATTGTATTAAGTATATTGTTATCAAGATGGCGTTGTCGTAATTAATTTGTACGTTTTGTTTTGATGTATTGTCTCGGCTTTTTATATGATTATCGTGGCCTACATCACAGCCTTTGTTATTATATTTTCCTAGGATGGAAGTCTATTATTTTCTTTGTTGCCTGGATACTAATATGCTGTGGAACTTGCTGGAAATATTTGCCATAATAATGCTGGGTGATGTAATATTATATAATGTATATTTAAAGTTTCTATGGTAAGAAACATTGGTGTTTCAACTGTTTTACCAACATTTCTCCACAAAGACTGCGCTCAAAACAATGAATTTATAATAAAAAATATCGCACCGGAAATCATGAAGCATTATTTTATACTGCTATTTTACTTTTGGTCACCATATGACCTAAATATAGTATCTGCTAAAATCTGGTAATACCATAGCCAACCCGATTTGAGGCCTAGCTCAAACGTGTGGGCAGTTTGGTCCCACCCTACAAACCAGTCAAAAGGCTTACAATAACCCAAAACTATTCCATTTCAAGACCAGGGAAGAACAATTAATTTCCCTACCCGAGTATTCTATAACGTATAACGAGTATAGCTACCCGTATAACATTTACCTCTCTCCTAATAGGCGAACAATAAATCTGCAGATAGCGCGATTCTATTACGATATATGGGGCTGAGTAGGCGGAGCGACACCTTGTGTGGATACTTCGCTTTACTAATACGGGGGGAATACTATAGGCATCTTAAAGACCTACTCGTAGGTATATAGCCCCGTTTACTAAACGTAATATATATAAATGGCGGCGAAAATAAATTCCATCCTTTATCTACCTTCTTCCTAAAGGAGGAGCTATATTGTGCAAAAGGATGTAATAATTTTCGCTGTCATTTAATAGATGAACTAGGTAATACCTGTAATCTCTTCCTAACGTCATCAGAAGCGTTGGCTACTGTCTTACGATTCTGCTTCTTATTCTGAAATGTCCGAAATCTTCTCTCTACATCATAATAAATGTAAAACCTGTCGCCAAGCATTCAAAGATATCGACGATTCGGTTATCGGTTTGAAAAAAACGATTCGTAATTGGTAGGTATTCCAAAATAGGAATGACGATCCGTTGAATAAATAAACCGGCCATAAAAGGATATCTTTTATTTTTCCACGTGTGGTAGGCCCCCTTACATTTAGGGAGAAGAATCAGCTAAGTAATAAATTAGTGGAATCAAACCATTAGTACAGTCAGCGTCACTTAACAAGAGATCCATTGCCGCTACAGTCTCACATAACGACGTTACAAACATGTTGGTTAAGGTGTACCTTTAACCATCAACCTACTGTAGGTGTAGGCAAAGATTATAATGTCATTTAAAACCATGTCAGAAGCCCTTAGGGTGGTTTGAAAACTCTGACACCAAAGTCGGCCAATCCTATACGAACTTACTTTTTACAATGAAATCAGGTTTGTATGAACATTTAGGTTACCGACATAGCCAGCAAAATCAACAAACTGAAGTGGCAATGGGCTGGCCATGTTTACAGAAGGACCGATAATCGATGGAGTAAGCGGATCCTAGAGTGGAGACCACGTGTCGGTACACGTAGTGTGGGAGGCCAATTGGCCAGATGGAGCGACGACCTGAGGAAGGTTGCTGGGAAGCACTGGATGCGTAAAGCAGGAGACCGTGCAGTGTGTCGATCATTGGGAGAGGCCTATGTCCAACAGTGGATGAATATAAGATAGGCTGATGATGATGATGATGAACATTTAAGGCTGCCTCTTTTCTTTTTTAGCTGGACAGCCATGCATTTGACCACCAGTCATATATGTAAATACATTGGGACAACATATACATACATATTATTATTAGTATTGATGAGTATTAGTATGGGAATAAATATTTAAGTTCCATTTCTACACTTTATAGCATAGATATAGTTGACACTACTTTTAACCTTTCATCCAAGGGTGGACTGAGAAAACTGTTGTTATCATTGGTAATCATGAACCAACCTAACTCTACAAGCTCTAAGTGAGTTTTGTAAATCCTTGTTTATTATTTTACGAAACATATCAAATAACAATACAATCCCAGCTGTTCTTAGCCTTTAAAGCTGTAATAACTTGATAACGTTCTATAAAATAAACATAAGAGTCATCAATAAAATGACGCACAGAGGCGTTGTAAGATACATAGGTACATGTGTGTTGGTGGTAACAATATGGTGCTGAGTTAAGATATAATTACTTATTGAGTTAAAAAAACAATATTCAGAAGATTTAAGAACATTCCTTTTCTAAATCGGTTAAATAAGAAGGTATGGTAAACATCTATTTGTTGATTGCTGTTTTACGCTTGATGTCTGATGCTGATGCGAACCGTGAAAAGCCAGCATTTTGGTCATGTGTCGCGTCAAACAAGCGCTCCGTTTTATTTATTACTAAAATGTGTGCGTGAAGTAGGTTTCGCAGCATCATTTCAACGTCTGTCGAATACTAAGCTTGTGTTTGTTGGCGTCTGTCTACTTGCTTATTTATTTTTCTAAGAAAACATTCAAAAAACAAGCCGTAACGCCTGCAAAAAAAGGTAAGCAACCGGACAGAAAACGCAAGCAACTTATGTTACATACTATAACATTAAATTTAACGTTTGAATGACTACTTTTTACAGAAATATGTACGTGTTTGTAGCGATGTGACTTTAAAGTTGTATGATAGTATCCTAGCTTCGTTCCTGTTCGCATCATTCCGACGCCTGTCGAATACTAAGCCCGTGTTTGCGATCTGAGCGCGTGGAGATGTAATTGCTATATAATTTGCGTCTGTCTCAGCTACATCGGATGTCTTGTTTACTATACTATGGCAGGGTTGGTTTTCGTTCACTGATGAGTTACGGAACATTGTAATTAGGTAGCTATATAATATATTATACATGTTAATTTATTATCGAATAGATACAATTGTCGATGTAAAAATAATTTAACCTAAAATTAAATAGAATATATACTTACTTACAAATATTATTTTTACTGTATCTATTTGATAATAAATTGACATGTATCTAATCTTACTATAGGTACATATCATTTTATTACATATTTTGTTATAGATAAAATTAATAACTGCCTCACTATTTTTGTACTTCACTCACCAATGATAGTAAAAGCCCGAAAAATAACCATTTCTTGACCTCTTTCTCTTGATTTTTAAGAACCTTCGAAAAAGCAGAATAAAATATTGGAGACAAATTTCCTGATAAACTATTTAGGCTTTTAAACACTAATTGTGCATAGTTTCTAAAGTGTGTGCTAGTATGTATTTTGTATTGATGTATGCTTGGAGATCGAGATAATAATTTGATCTTGGATAATTACTAGCTGACTAATTATTTAATTTCATAAAAACCAGTTAATTTATGTGTATCTTCACTAAGTATTTTTTGGCACGACAAACATCTTCACTGCAGCACAGATTTTCCTTCGACCACTGAGTCGCTTTCAAAGGATCTGATTCAAATGACTATATATTATGTACTTAAAAAAATCGTTTATAGTATGAAACCCCCGTACTACAAAGGACACAGGCCCAAGTACCGGATCGCACGTGACAATATCCCCGTCCTCTATAACACTACAATAACTCGTTCTATCTCCAATGTATTATTAATTCCCGGCGTGTATTATTGAGACTTGCTTGCGATACATTCTGTAATGTCGGAGGGCTTACTATACATATATGTATGTACATTATTATGCGTACTTTAGAGTTTAGAATGTAGACTGAGTAAAGCTTTGATTTTTGTGTAAATCGGTAACGCAATACTTACTTTTAACAAATCAGGTGAAATAAAAAATCAGGTGTGCGCCGACACTATTAATTGGGAACAGGGCTTAGAAGAACAGCTTTATCACTTCAAATTACTAGTGTATTGTTTTAATTCAAAGTACAAATCTCAATTAATTCTAGTTATTTTACAATTTTAATTCGTTGGTAATGATCGTAACAAGAAAGCCACATGTTTTCCAAATTTAGTTAAAATACTTAGATAAGAAGAAAAAAATGGTCATTGCAGTCTGTGCCGATATTTCCATCTTATTTTCTTCAGCCCCTAACTAGTTCGCAAAATTAATAAAAAAACTTTATAATATTTTGTGATTACCTCCAGAGGAGACCAATTAGCCATCCCGGCGTCTTACCCTTATCTTATATTATGATAACCGCACCAAAAACTTAGTAAGACTAGAGATGTACACATTTTCCGGCTAAAACTAAACAAATAAAACCTTTCTTATTTCTGAACTTACGTAAATATTATAGTGTGTGTTGTGAAATCTTTGTTAGTGCCATCGGTGTGTTACAGTAGTCTCCTTTGAGAGCCAGACCCATTTCTCTACAGCTATGCTTCTCAGTAGACCTTGATGTCGTTATAGGTGTCCTGGTGATAAAATGTTTGACAGTCCAGTGTAAAAAAAATATATTGTGTAAATAATAAATGTACCTATTATCCCGGTGTGGGTCTTGACCATTGTCGAATTTGCGCCAATCTTATCCAGATATCTCCGCTCTAAATCACACTACTTTAGCCGGTTATTTGCCTGCGTGTCTCATCTCTATTTAGAGGCTTGAACTTGTCAAATGAGCGACGTATCCTAACGAGAAAAGTTTTTTGATCAGCTCGCTTGATACCATCGTAATCATAAGTTTGATCGACCGTAAAGATTGAGTTATGTGTGGCCTAATATAAACTTAGGAACAGGTTTGGAAATGAATGCGGTATTTCTGTGCATTTTATATTTAAGTACTTGTAGGATTGTAACAAGAGTCATAGATGTTGAGATATGCGTCCAAGGCGTCCATATCTTGCAGTGACGAGTGACTTTGACCAGGGATATAACTTGGATGGGTGGCCAAAATTAGCACATGTAAACCTTTAACCGTGTTGGACAGACACAAAGTCCACTTGATATACTGTTTATTTTCAGTTTCTAGATTAAGTGTTTTAATTCCAGTAAGTATACTTTAAAATGGCCTTCTTCAATGTTAATCTTTCGTTACTGTAGTCAGAGTAACTCGGATTTTGCTACAACTTTAGGTGCCTACATGATGTTCAAAATATAGGTACTATCGGGAGACTGTCTTTGACAGATTGACAGATAATTCACATAAACTCATAACAAATACTCATAGCATGTCACAACAAATCACGATATGATTCAGTTTTAGAAGGCAACGGTTTTACAATTCATAATGATTAAAGTTCAAAATTTATAAGTACGCCAAGAAAAGACAACTCTCTTTGAATCCGATATAAATCTTTGATCAATTATGTATAACAGAACAGTGGATAGTTCTGTTATGATACTGTTTTGCCTTAATGCCTTTTGTTAGTAAATAATATTGTAACCGTGAAAGTAGCATCATGTTTTAGCGGAAATAAATGATTTTATTTTATTTTATATTAAATAATCATCTCATTTCGTTAAGGTCATTGGTAGCATTTGGTTGAATCAGTACGATTTGGTCAAACCATAGTGCTTGGTTTGTTTTTTTGATCAACCATTTCACTCAAATTGTGAGATCGAAGTAAATAAAATATCTTCATCTAAATTCACAAATGAACATTTTTTTTACTTAAAAACGAATTCATACTGCGGCAGTGCTAACGTTGCTTATAAACGATTTCACTGAAAATCTAGTTTATCGTCTATCGTGGACCAAACGGATGAAATAACGTACATTTAGTGGACAAATGCACTAATGATAGATGTCGCTAAAATTAATTTGCACGAAGCAGTGCTTTGGACGTTCTAGGTAGGTTAATTATACAATAATCATTATTCACATTGTGATCCGTTTTTGGAGTACCTAAATGTGTTTTGTACAGTTTTATTGAAGACAATAGATTTAATTAAGACTTTAGCGAAATTTGCTAGTTTTAGTGGACAAATAAAAATTGATCTGCACCCTTAGAGGGAAGCTAGATTTAGTTTCAAAAAACAAACAAATATACGTACAGTTTATCAATGAAAAGACTTTGTTTGCCTATTAGAGTCGACAATATCCGCTACACAATAAATTCCTTTGTCACACAAACAATAATCAGGAACTCATCATCAGTTCCTTAGATCATATCTCCATTTACACTAGTTTTTAGCAAATTGTTCACACAACTATGTACCTTAGTTATACAATAAATAAAGATGAAATTGGCTTGTAGATTTGAGTAATCTACAAGTGATCACAGAGCTATAAAATCAAGTAGATGGGATGTATGCAAGCCGCGGCCAACCTTGTGTCGTGCCCAGAATGCGGAGTAGAGACGGACAAAGACTTCTACGTTTAGGGCATACACCTTGCGGAGGTACGAATGTTGTGGAGACTGTTTTTTATTATGAGTACATGTTTCCAAACTTAATAAAGCAAGCGTGGCTCGGCGGTTTCGGCGTCTGCTTTTCATCCTGACACTCCCTGGTTTGAATCTGGCCATACCCCAATGACTTGTATTTTCAAGTTATGTGTGAATTTGCACTCTCTTAGCGGTGGAGGAAACATCGTGAGAAAA
This sequence comes from Macaria liturata, assembly GCA_964023185.1. Classification (NCBI taxonomy): domain Eukaryota; kingdom Metazoa; phylum Arthropoda; class Insecta; order Lepidoptera; family Geometridae; genus Macaria; species Macaria liturata. The sequence continues at coordinate 8,862,983 of OZ026828.1, read as the reverse complement.
CCGACATGTTTGAGAACCACTAGGACCGAAGACATGTGTCTTCCGTGGAAGGACCTGGGCGCCCACCACGATGTATCTGCCCAAGAGAACTACTTCCCTAACGAATTAATTCTGCGGGGGAGTCACGACCCTGTCATGACGAAATACGACTCAAGAGTGATTTACAAACTTAAGTAACATACAGATTGACTCTAACACTAATATTATGAAGGCGAAAGTTTGTGCGTGAGTGAGTGTGTATGTTTGTCACTTCTTCAAACTCAAACTGCGGAATGGATTTGGATGAAATTTGCTATGGAGGTAGATTAGAGAGACACAGGCATACACATTTTTTATTCCCAATGAACGCGGATAAACTATACTTATATGATATGTCTAAAATGCTTTCGTTACCAAAAATCACTATAATCAAGTTACTGATATTTTTCATAAACTTAGGTACTTACTTACAAACTTGCTATAAAACCTGGTTTTAGAATTCCACAGTTACAACTTGGTCTAACAAGATGAGCGTGCTCAGGACCAGTTGTTCAGCGTTACTCAATGACAACATACCTAATAGACATTCCATTACAGTGGACTTCATCTTATGTCAAATGAGTGAATGAACGAACGAATAATTGAACGCCTTTCACTTTTTTTTTGTTTATTTTGCACCCTATGTCTCATGTGTTGTGCCTTGTGATGCAAATAAATATTCTAACATTCTATGTAACTGTAATAGCAGCATTTTTTACAAAAACACTCAGCAAATTGATCACTAGGTCTCCTAGAGCCACAACAGCACTAGTGACTCCGTGGTCCAAGGTACCACATACCTGGATAATACAGACCCACCATGTTTATGCCCAAAATAATTCATCCACTCTATTTTGGGCGCTTCCGTGTGTCGGATGACACCTTAAATTGTAGGTCCCGGCTGTTTGGTCATCGTACGTCAGTCATTAATACGTCGTCAAAGGACCCCAGAGTTAACCACTCTCATATGAATGTACTTACTTACTTTTTTAGGAGTTTATGCGTTATTTTGTCTACGATATTACTAGTTCTTACGCAAGATTACAAAGCAGTTATAGCACTACGATAAAGCAGGAAAATATTGTTTTCCGATAAAAATATGACTACATATTTCACTCTTTAATTAATTAGATATATTAGTTCATGTATGCGTATTTTAATGTTATACGTTATTTTGTTATAAAATGCTTTTATGTAATAGGTACGTAACGTAATTGTCTAAGCACCTACTGGAAATAGAATTTGTTACATTCGGACTTAAAAGTAAAGTCCATATAACTAATGTGTAATATTTTCAGGAAAGCTGTACGTAAAATCTAACGACTTCTGTTCTGTAACTTATATAAAATTAGCAAAAATAAAACTAAAATTTAACAAAACTTTGAATTAGTTACGATTAACCTTGTATAACAAACACGTATGTAACAAATGACACACGCAATTCTTATTGAGGCTTAAATGATAAATTATTAATTCCCCATTAAATTATCAAGTACGTAATAAATAGATTATAGATGTTTATAAATAGGTTCAAGTATTTTTATCAGCCCTTCAACAAATCGCTTGAATCTCATAAAGCCATGCTTAGTATGGAATACACTAACATTGACCACTTTTGTGTCGCGAAACAATAGTAGACCACAGTATATACAGTATAACATTCTATTGAACACTACTTTGGCTTAGTAGTTTTTGGTAATATTACGCTGCGAAGGAGAAACACTGTTTCTTTCTCTTTTGCACTGTACCAGTAAACACTCGGTCTTTTTTACTAGTACCTACTGCCCGCGTTTTCACCCATCACCTTGGATAAAGGGCCTCCTTGTTAATCTGGGGACTAACCTACATACATATCTCTATACCAAATTGAATCTAAATCGGTTTTGCCATTTGAGTGTGAAGATAAATATCATGCAAAAAATAAATTTCTTAAAGAAATCTATCGAAGTTATTCAACTGTCTTGGTTTCCACTGTGGTTGGGACATCTACGCGCTAGCAATACTAATTCCCTGATTCGCGTTTCGTTTTTCTCCAATCATTTTTCCTGGCACAGCACTATTGTGCTAGCGACAGTGGCTGGAGGTGCGCCCGCGCAGGCCGCGTAGCGCAGCTAGGACGTTACAAATTTGAATTAAAACCGCGACAAGTGTTCCAATTACAAATTTATAGCGCGAAACGTGTGTTCCAATTTCGAATTTCCGTTTGTGGAAACGAGTTTGGAGAGAACAGACCGGTGATTTTGGAGGATTGCTCTTAACGTAAGGAGTGTTTATGTTAATATCCATCCATCCATTTGGAATAAACGATTGTTTCTGTAGAGTGTTAGCTTTCAGCCATCAGTTTATTGATAAAAGGGGCGTACGATTTTTATGGGGAAAAAACTGTAAAAAAAAACAAGTAAATAGCATTAAAATCAAATGTAAAATAATGGTCATGACCCACTTTTTATTTTTAAAGCACCTGGGTCACCAAAGTTTAGAAATATTTATAATAATATCACGAATAGAACAAATGGCTTTAGTTTTAAGTTTGCAAGTGTTGTTATTCCAGTGATACCGTGAAAAAGAAAATGCAAACTTTTCACTGAATTCAAACTTAAAATTCGAGCGCTGCAATTCTCTGCAACCGATTCAGCCAAGATCGGGGGATTCGAGATTCAAAAATGGAGCTACGTTTATTGTTTCACCGTTATATTCTTTACCGTTATTTGTCCCTTTGAAAATCGAGTGCGCGATCCTTTTAATCCTTTTGCTGTTACTTCACAAAGCGTTACTGCAATTTGAACCTTATTTTTCACAAAATAAGAGTATTTAGATGTTTTTAAGAGAGTAATGTATGTAGTGGAAGTGCATTTAACGATCAATAAATACGATTTGACCTCGAATGTTTGTGTAGTAATTAATCGGAGGATTTCGGCGGTTTGTTAACATTCAGCGAAGGTATTGTAAGTGTGGTTGTAGGTTAAGTTTTATAGTGCAGTGGGTGAGGAATGATTTCGCGCATGAGTGTGGTTGTTTGTGAAAGAATTTGTAATATTGTAGATGTTATGTATTGGTTGATTGACTGAAGTGATAGTGTACTTGTGCAGTTTTGATAGTTATTTTGACAGATATTTTGAGTCATTTCACTGAGCGCCATCTAGCCCCTTATTAAGAAACTAATGGGTAGTTTATTGTACAATGGCATAAAATTACATAGCAAACATAAGATTGCCCTTTTACTTAGGACATACTAACATTATCTTGGAATAAATTGAAACTTACAGACTGTGTTGAAGCCTGAGCTTATTTATGTACCTACCTACGTATGAATACAGTATTGTTATTGATGCCTTAAGCTATGTCTAAGATCCTTAAGTGACTTAAATTACTATCTTCTCGAACTTTTTTTTGAGAAATTAAAGAACCTCCTTTAATATTTCAGAGGTTAGTAAACATATCTTTCACTGGCAATTTTAATGTTACTTGAGTAAATAATATTACTTTTCATTATCGCAATTCATTGATACTTCAGTGTTCTTTACTGTTATAAAATAAGAAACATAATACGATACTATAACGTTATTGCATAAAGTTATCTCGGAACATTGACCTTTGGCCTGCGGTGCATTCAACCTCGGGGACTATGGCGGTCACTTTAGCACATTTTGAGTCTTCTTCTTTGTATGAGAGTGGCCAACTCTGTTGTCAAGAATTTTCAAATCATCGTAAGTGCCTCTGGACTGTCTGCGATTTAGTACCCATGACATAAGCGTTTGTTTAGTATAGGGCTAGATGGCGCTGTGTGAAATGTCAATAAAATATTAATTCAATCGTAGTGTAGCTAGTTCTATTCAACCAGGGTATTTCACAAATTCAATTCAAACAAAGATTTCACTGGAAACCAACTCACCAATCGTAAAACTAAACTTTTGTGATTGGCGGAAATTCCAAAAATTGTTGCTCTTGAAGTACTAAAGCGAACTTCAATAGATTATGCGTTTGTTACTAGTAACTGTATCATATGACACACATTTTGCCAAGTGATAAATTTAATCAAGTAGCCGTACGTGCTGCAATAATGCATACAAAATGAGAACGTACTCATAACATATTTTACACAAGTAGGAAATATTTAATCTGTAAAAAAAGGAGTTTATTAATTTTTACTTTCTTATAGAATAACGTCCGTCTTAGACTCCATGAGCGTTGTTTTGAACATTATTTTGCGCATTTTATGTTCGAATTCTGCACTTTACGCTCAGAATTTTGATATTTTATGCAAATCCCATGCTTTTTATCCCTGCATGTGTTCACTTTACATTCATAATGTTACTTACTGTTATACCAGAACAGGTATAGGATTCTTATTTTAAAACTTATCTTCTTCTTATCGAATGAGACTGGCCTACTCTTGTGTCGAGAGTTTATCAAGCCGCCCTAACGCTAAAAACGAATAACGCGATAGCATAGGGGTTTATTGTGGAATTTTAAAAACGTACATCAGTAACTGATAATCTAAATTTTAGTTTGGAAGTTTGATTGAAAAGTTGCCTATGTTTTAAATAAGGTTTTAATATATTTCTATTATACATATATCTTTTTATCTATCTCCATACCGAATTCCATCCAAGTCGTGTCAGTCGTTTGCAATGCACAGGCTTTCGGCCTTATAATTATGAAGCTGGATAGTATTTACCCGCCTAACTGCTCTAAAATTACCGAAATCTATTGAGCATATTTCACCGGAAATCACGTCATAGATCTTTATTGTGAACTAAACAATGCTGCCACAGAATACTGCCTAGTTAATGAGTCATAACTAAGTCAATGGAACACATACAAACACAATACACATGTGTTGTGTATGTATGACATGTTTTATATTTCGTACTAAATATTAACAGAGGAGAAAGTTAGTATGTCTGTTACTCGAGAAAATAGCTGTTCTGTTCATTGTTCACAATAAACTATGTATTATAATTTTGCTCATATATAATATCTTACTAGCAACGCTTCGTGGTTTCACCACCGTTAATCCCACTTATATTATAGAAAAAAAAATGATTATTTCCCGCTTTTATTCGGGATAAAATAGCCTAAGTTATCCAAAGTCTTACCTATCTCCATACCTTTCATCCAAATCGGTCCAGCCGTTTGAGCGAGAAAATGTAACACACACACACACACACAGACACACATAAACCTTCGGCTTTATAATATTAGTGGGATAATAATAACACCTAACCAGCCATCTTTTGTAATAGACACTTTTAAAAATATATACTAATTTTTGACATGATATTCCCTATAAAATATTATACATCTTTGTGCTTGTCTATATATAGCTATTGCTTTTTCTCGGTGTTTCCTGCCACATTATTTTTTTAAATCTTATCCAATAAATTATTATAATTAAAATGAGCAAGTAAAACTGAGCTCTCAGCTAGTCTTTCTACATTCCAGTGCCAGATCAGTTTACTGTTATAACAATGCAGTTCCAAACTAACTGCAAATTGATCGATGAGTTTGTGGATCCAATAGCATCTACATAATATGATGCAGTGGGTATTTAGAATTGTTAGGTATTTTTTTTATTAATTACTAGTGTAAACTCCTGGCTTTGACTGCGTTGTTTTGGGATTAAAAGTAGCTTAAGTCACTCTCAGGGTCCTATACCATTATGACATTTATTTACAAGGGATATTTATATATATTAAAGAGGTAAATAATAAATTACTAGTCTTAACTAAGTACTACAAAATTTAAGCATTCAGAAAAGCCTTATGTTTAAAAATGTGTTAGCTTGAGATTCTGTTTTTAATTTTAATGTGTTTTTACAGTAACTTGCCTATAAACAAAATAGGCTTTATTTATTTTACATTCTAGTTATTTTCATGAAGTTTATATCAAGCGCTATCTAAGTGCATTGCAATAAAGACGTGGAATGCAATACAATAAATAATTGCAAAGGGCAGGGACGAACAGAAACTGGTAACCTTTCAGGGACTGCTTTGTTTTGTCTGTTTGTATTCTAATACTAATTAGACACGAATCTATGACAATATTGCAGATATTGTAGGTACCTACTTAACCTTCGTACATCTCTTTCTTGAGTCGTATTTCCTCATGGCTGAGGGTCGTGACTTCCCCGCAGAATCGATTCGTTATAGGGGAGTTCTCTTGGGCAGATACATCGTGGGCGCCCAGGTCCTTCCACGGAAGACACATGTCCTAGGATATTGTGGTCCTCAAACATGTCGGTTTCTTGACGATGTTTTCCTTCACCGTTAAGCGAGGGAAATTCCACACGTATAACTTAAAAATACAAGTTTTTTCAACATTAGTGTAGAGCCTATTGCAAATAATTCAGTCCAAAAACGAAAATCTTGGTCATTTTTTGATCTAATGCATCAGCGTTGTCACCCAATGTGGTAATGCAGCCAGTATGCTGGGCATGCTGCCCTCTAGCGTTGAGTTAGCTATCATAAGAATTTGAAGATTTTCTGAGAGATTTTATGTCATGTTATAGTTAGGAATAGTGTGTTTACTATTTTTTATTATTAGGTATACAATAGATGCACTGTTGTTAAAAAACAAAATGTCACAATGGAACAATTAACGATGATAGTTGGTCCATTTAACCCAGAATATTCTGTATGTAAGACATATGATTGGGTTTGCTCTTGTTTATCTTGATTTATCTCGAATCACTCCGACGAAAAATTTTCTAAAATAAATAAAAAATAGTACTGAAGAGGAGGTCTATACTCAGCAGTAGATAATATATACTCTGGTATATAAAAGTAATAATTCGCTAATTATGTAATTAACACTTCATACTCGTTGATCCATCATTAATTATTAAACTTTTTATTCCATAAAAGGATCAATAAAGATTATAAAACAAAGGCAGTAAACAAGCAATTAAATTACACAATTATTTATCAATTAATAGATTTAATCCACGTGTTTAGTAAAGTGCTGATATTAAAATCTATACTATCTATACTAATATTATAAAGCTGAAGAGTTTGTTTGTTTGTTTGTTTAAACGCGCTGATCTCAGAAACTACTGAAAAATTCTTTTTGTGTTGAATAGACCACTTATCGAGGAAGGCTTTAGGCTATATAACATCAGGCTGCAATTAATAGGAGCGAAGAAACAATGGAAAATGTGGAAAAAAACGGGGAAAATTATTCATCTTTAAGGGCTTCCATTGCGTTCGTTGCGAAAACGGTTCAAAATTCAAAGAATTAATGCCCAAAATAACTATTCCACGCGGACGAAGTCGCAGGCACAGCTAGTTATCAATAAAATGTTTATCTGTTTATCTACTTTCCTCATGTAACGGAGCCACAAACAGGTGGCACTTGATGATGATGATATAATTTCAGTTTTTGTACAATAGGTGGTGCTGGATACTGAAAGAGTAACTTGCCAAAAATGTCACATTAAAAAGTTTTTTAAAGTAATTGTTTAAAATTTCCCTTTTTTTTCTTGAAATTCATTTAAAATATTATTTATATAGGAATGAATAGATATTTTTTCCTCAAAAATATTTTCTTTGCTTTTAATTAAAATATAAAAAAATTGGTAAATAAAAAAAAAGTGAATATCTTGGAACGCGTATAGCCACAACAAGCTACTAACAAACAATGTTGCCAGCACCACGCGTATAGCCACAACAAGCTACTAATAAACAATGTTGCCAGCACCACGCGTATAGCCACAACAAGCTACTAATAAACAATGTTGCCAGCACCACGCGTATAGCCACAACAAGCTACTAATAAACAATGTTGCCAGCACCACGCGTATAGCCACAACAAGCTACTAATAAACAATGTTGCCAGCACCACGCGTATAGCCACAACTAGCTACTAATAAACAATGTTGCCAGCACCACGCGTATAGCCACAACAAGCTACTAATAAACAATGTTGCCAGCACCACGCGTATAGCCACAACAAGCTACTAATAAACAATGTTGCCAGCACCACGCGTATAGCCACAACAAGCTACTAATAAACAATGTTGCCAGCACCACGCGTATAGCCACAACAAGCTACTAATAAACAATGTTGCCAGCACCACGCGTATAGCCACAACAAGCTACTAATAAACAATGTTGCCAGCACCACGCGTATAGCCACAACAAGCTACTAATAAACAATGTTGCCAGCACCACGCGTATAGCCACAACAAGCTACTAATAAACAATGTTGCCAGCACCACGCGTATAGCCACAACAAGCTACTAATAAACAATGTTGCCAGCACCACGCGTATAGCCACAACAAGCTACTAATAAACAATGTTGCCAGCACCACGCGTATAGCCACAACAAGCTACTAATAAACAATGTTGCCAGCACCACGCGTATAGCCACAACAAGCTACTAATAAACAATGTTGCCAGCACCACGCGTATAGCCACAACAAGCTACTAATAAACAATGTTGCCAGCACCACGCGTATAGCCACAACAAGCTACTAATAAACAATGTTGCCAGCACCACGCGTATAGCCACAACAAGCTACTAATAAACAATGTTGCCAGCACCACGCGTATAGCCACAACAAGCTACTAATAAACAATGTTGCCAGCACCACGCGTATAGCCACAACAAGCTACTAATAAACAATGTTGCCAGCACCACGCGTATAGCCACAACAAGCTACTAATAAACAATGTTGCCAGCACCACGCGTATAGCCACAACAAGCTACTAATAAACAATGTTGCCAGCACCACGCGTATAGCCACAACAAGCTACTAATAAACAATGTTGCCAGCGCCTAATTTCCATAATAGATCGTGTCTACGAATCCTAAAGCAGATGCTCTCAATTGGTCGATTTTTTCATTGATACTTTCTACTATAATAACCTTCGCCTTGCCATTTGGCCTCATTTGTTGGGTCGTTGACTCCCAAACACTATTGTATGCAAATATCTGTCACCGATGGATATTAAATACTATGTTATATTGTGAAGGAACTGTGAGTAATGATGTGTGAGTTTTGCTCGCGCAATGTTACTAGGCTTTCCTTATTAAAATTTGGTTCTACGACAAAGTTCTGCGGTTAATAAAACCACAAACTGTGTCTATATACATACATTCTCGTATATACATACACTGCACGTTTGGTTTTGAGATTTAATTTATGAGGTGACACATTTCGTTGTTTGCGATATTAGCGGCACCGAACATAATCATAATACTTAGTGTAAGTTAACAGCTATAAATATGCTGATATGCTTTTTACTGTTGAGTTAAAGTGGTTAAGCACTTTTAGCAAAAGAAAAAAAAAAAAAAAAAAAGATACTGATTATTCGTCAATGTTTTGTTATCACAAAAATATATACATGTAGGAAACTTAGGACTCTAAAACAGTTTGAAAATTGTTAATTCTAAATTTCTAGTACTGTCATTGAATCTATTTATTTACTTTACATGAAAGGTTCCTGTATTATTCTAACTTGCACGTTACGAAAAAAATACCGTTCGACATTTGAGCGTCGTCAAAAATAGAATTGTTTCATACAGCGTGATCCTGTATATTATATGCTACTTTAAGTACCTTCCTTGCATTGTAAGTCACATTTGACACATTGTGGTTAATGATACTGAAATGAATCACAATTTTCAATGAAAACAGCCCTTTGTGCATTGTGTGTGAAATATATGTAGCTGTCAATCTACTACTATTGTACCTTCCGTACAGCTGCTGCCACAGAAGACGGTTTAAAGAAAGTTTGGTGTCATAAATGTATGTGTGTAATTTTGTTAACAAATATTATTATATGAAGATTTTTCAATTTTGTAGGATGAAAGTGGGTGTGAATGTGAATTGTTTATGTGGAAAGTTTCGTGCTTGGAAAATTATGTTTTATAACAATCAAGAAGTAAGTAGAACGTCCAAAAATTAGTAAATTTATTAAAATCCTTAATTGATGTCTCCATTGATCTTTTGTATTATCTACTTAATCGGTATGCGTCAGAATTAAACCCGGTTAACAGTAGTTTACTCATTAACCTATCTGTGACTACTTAGTTATTAGTGCAATATGACTAACGCTAACGTGATTCTTAATTTTTTGACATATTTTTTTGGCATTTAGGCTACTGATAATCTCGGGCTAACGCGGGGCTCTGCTAGTCTTAATTTATTATGAATAAATTATAAAAAAACGTGTGTTCTAGCATATGTGTACATCTCGCACTAGCTGGCGCGCGCGACTTCGTGCGCGTGGAATAGTTATTGCCATAAAAAGGGTTCTAGTGAGTTAACCTTAAAAGATAGACCGGAATAATTCATTCATACACATTTTTTTGATATCTTGAATCGTTTTCGCAGCGCACGCAACGGAAACCCTCAAAGATGAATAATTTTCCCGTTTTTTCCACATTTTCTATTGTTTCTTCGCTCCTATTAGTTGCAGCGTGATGTTATATAGCCTAAAGCCTTCCTCGATAAATGGTCTATCCAAAAACAAAAATAATTTTTCAATTCGCACCAGTAGTTTCTGAGATTAGCGCGTTCAAACAAACAAACAAACAAATTCTTCAGATTTATAATATTAGTATAGATTTGCTTAGTTTATGAATTTGTTTATCGTATTGATGCAGGAATAAAAACATTACCGAATGTAGTTAATATTAAAATATTAGCCTCCTTATTCGGATATTTGGCAAAAAAGGCAACCATTGTTAACTACCTTACAGTACATATATTAATTGGTTAGCTATTTCAAACTTTCATGTAAATATTTGTGATCTAATATAAATTGGTGCGTTGGCTTTTATATTTAAGAGTATTGTTGTTGCATTCAATTAGCAATTCATTGAAATAACTTAATTAATCTCTGGTTTTCTAAAATATGTTGAAAGATTTACCTGTTTTTTTATTTTATTTATTATTTGTTTGCTAAATCACACCGAATTATAGCGATTAAAGGTAAGTAAGATTGTAAGGTAGTACTTGTGTGAGTTTTATTTGCATTACATTTACCATGAATATTACTGTTAAAGAAACATTCATTATCATAAATCATTTACTTATTTAAGGAACTGCCCACTCCTAAAACCTGCTGATCAAATAACTAAATCTGTTACAAAATAATCTAATCATGGGAAATTCTTTCAATGACAAGTGTCATAATATGTATGAATGTACAATGTAGATAATTGCAGTTCGATGCGGGCCGTAGTGCAAACAATATGCACCGGTATGCAACATACATACAGAGGTATGTATATGTACTGCATACTTACTAATACAATATTTATTTATTTAATAATAATTAACGCGGTCGCAACCAATTACATTAATTATTTCATTTACAAAAATTCAAATACCTGTATAAATAATAATATTATACTAGATGGCGCTGTGTGGGTTGTTACGGTTTTTTATTTAACCTATACTGTCCCATTGCTGGGCATAAGTCTCCCCCGATTTTTTTCAATTTTCCTTTTCCATGGGAAGCTCACATTGCAGTAGTCTCTTTTGTGAGCCAGAAAATCTTGACATATTCTTCCTAAATGTTCCGCAATGTTTGCAAAATTGATAGCTGTGAACAATACAGAACAAAAATGGAGCCACTTGTACGTATAATCATTTTAAATAATCTCTTTGTTTTCACTATTCTTAAGATAAACCAACATAATAAACCTAATAAATTATTTTCCTATCGCAATATGTAAAACCCACGTTTGAGAGCACTGAGTGAAACTAAAATTATTGGGTATTTTGGTGTTATACCTATTTGTAACCAGCAACATGTAAAAAAAATGAGGTTATTAAATCGATCTGTGTGTGTGATAATAGTCAGAATTGATCTGTTGTTAAGACATTTCAGAGACTCTTAAGCCGGTTTGGAAACCCTCAACACTGGAGTTGAATAAAAAATAAATTGTGAATAGTGTTGGGTTACCTACTATATAGATTTTAAATCTTTTTATCATTGTAGGTAATATCGCGGGGCAACGCTTGTTTCAATATAAGTAACAATGGCATTTGCTTGATAACCCTGTAAAATAGTTCAAAAAACCTATAAAATAGTCTAGTGAGGTGGGATTTTTTTATCCTTATAGGTACATAGTTTGATTTACTTTGTTGTAGAAATTACTCGGAAATAGAAATACGTACTAAATCAACGCATATAACATGAGGCGGTCTTATTACACTAAGCAAATTCTTAAGGGTAATATTTTTTGAAGATAAAATAAAATTATAGTCTAAGTCTAAATAAGATTATAGTTTAGTTTTCACACAAAGTCAGATTTAGATTAGGTTCTCCTGACTGAGACTGTCTGATTGTAGCTAATGTAGCCGTACATACCGCGACCCTAGAATCTATTTAGGTACTTTAAAGAAAACCTGATGATTGACTAGTTAATTTACCTTTTAAAAGGTAAATAATAAAGCCTCGTGTTTCCTCTCCACAACGCCATTGACAGCTTATTAAGTCAAAGAGCAATTTACTTCAACACCGTCTCAATAATACGAGTGTTCTTTATTTCGAATGAAAATCTAAAAGGAATTTGGAAATGAGCTTCGTACCGGGTTTTTATTAACAGTTAGAGGATTATTTTGTTGTGTGAGGGATGAAAAGGTTAAGTAGCATTAGTATTATTATACTGATGAACGACTTTTGTATACTCAGATGGTAGACTTATTTCTTTATGAGATCTATGGAATTAGAGAAATTAAGATTTTTTTGTGGGTTTTTTTTTTGTCAGATTATTAATTTTATGATACTTTAATAATGATGGAAGCACTCATGTGTGTAAGTTTAAAAAAAGAAATAGTGTTTTTGGGATCGTGTTTGGTTTTAGAAATTTTTGCGTGGGACGGTAATAGCTTAAATTTCGAGTATCTCGAATAGAATGAAAGTACGAGTAGATACGAGTAATTTTCTTGGAATCTAATAACAAGAGCTTCCGAATAATATTTTTGCAACACGATTGTAGTATTATACATACTTACATATAAAATCTGGCTGAGCCACACTTTAGCTAGATTTTACAGAAACAATCGTGTTACAAAAACAATCCATCACTTCGTCGTGGAACAGTTAATGCAAACAAGAAAAGAAAATTATAAAACAAGCTTGAAAGAAAACACAATAAGTGGAAGCTGACAACACAAATCCTCACTTTCTAACAAACAAAGATAACAACGTTACCTCATCCCTTAGTCATAAGGGGCTCGGCCCCAAACAGAACATAAACAATTTAAAAAACAATTAAAACTCGTCACCTTGACCGACCCACTGACCGGGATAGGAAGAAACTGGGCTAACGATGCATAATACCTATCTCAAAATCATTCCAATATCGGCATTTAGTACATACAATGCGGGCTCCTCCGCGCTAGCGGTTGCCCTACTATACCAAAGGTATATAAAAGATACGCCTCGGAAGCATCTCCAGTCTCCGCCCGACATTTAAATGTGAGGCTTGTGTCCAACTTTCGCGTTTTTATTTTTTTAGAACCAGTTATGGGAGCCATGCTGTTAGCGGTCGCCTGCTTGGCGCTGGCGCACGCGGCGCCACCAGGCAAGCCCAACCTCGGCTGGGGCGAGCGGACCTTCGCCATCGTGGAGGTCAACCAGGCAGCCACCGCCTACAACCAGCTCGTCACCAAGAAGGACGCCGCCGAGGTGTCCGTCACCTGGAACACCTGGACCGGCGACCCAGCTGACAAGGCGCGGGTCACACTCAACGACAACGAAGTCTGGTCTGGCGCGGGCAGCGCCACCTCCGCCGCCTTCAAAGTCAAGAAGGGAGGCAGGTACCAGATGAAAGTTGAACTCTGTAACAAAGACGGATGCAGCAATAGTGAAGCGACGGAGATCATTGTGGCAGATACTGACGGCAGCCATTTACCGCCGCTGGAATTCTCGATCGGTGAGAAGAACAAACCCTTCAAGCAGACTTCGGGGAAAGTAGTCGGAGGCTACTTCGTAGAATGGGGCGTCTATCCCAGGAAATTCCCCGTGGATCGCATTCCCGTTCCCAACCTGACGCATCTTCTCTACGGTTTCATCCCAATTTGCGGTGGAGACGGCATCAACGACAGTTTGAAGGAAATCGAAGGCAGTTTCCAAGCTCTGCAGCGTTCCTGCAGCGGGCGAGAGGACTTCAAAGTGAGCATCCACGATCCTTGGGCTGCCCTACAGAAACCACAGAAAGGTCTTTCTTCCTGGAATGAGCCTTACAAGGGCAACTTTGGCCAACTAATGATGTTGAAACAAGCCAAACCCGACTTGAAAATTCTTCCCTCAATCGGTGGCTGGACTTTGGCTGATCCTTTCTTCTTTTTTACTGACAAATCTAAGAGAGACCGTTTCGTTGGATCAGTTAAAGACTTCCTGCAGACGTGGAAATTCTTCGATGGAGTTGACATCGATTGGGAGTTCCCTGGAGGCAAGGGAGCTAACCCCGATCTGGGTGGTCCTGAAGATGGCAAGGTCTACGTTGAACTTATGAGAGAGCTCCGCGCGATGATGAATGAACTCTCCGCTGAAACTGGCAAGAAATACGAACTGACTTCCGCTATCAGTGCTGGTTGGGACAAGATCCAGGTGGTCGACTACAGCGAGGCTCAGAAGTACATGGATCACATTTTCCTCATGAGCTACGACTTTAAGGGTGCATGGTCAAACGACACTCTCGGACATCAGACCTCTCTGTACGCGCCTGCGTGGAGGCCCAAAGAGACTTATACTACTGACTTCGGCACCAAATTCCTGCTCGCTCAAGGCGTGAACCCCAAGAAGATCGTCGTAGGTGTTGCTATGTATGGCAGAGGCTGGACCGGCGTGCACGGCTACGAGGGTGACAACCCTTTCACTGGCAACGCGACTGGACCCGTCAAGGGAACCTGGCAAGATGGAGTCGTGGACTACAGAGAGATCGCCAATGAAATCGCACAAGGCAAATGGGAGTACCATTACGACAGCGTGGCGGAAGCTCCGTACGTGTTCAGAAAAGCTACTGGAGACCTCATCACATACGATGATGCTAGATCTACGATTGCTAAAGGCAAGTACGTGAGGAACAACAAGCTTGGTGGACTCTTCGCCTGGGAGATTGATGCGGACAATGGAGATATATTGAACGCGATGAACCTGGGTCTCGGAAACAGCTCGTGATTGAAACAGGCGCCTCAATTCGGAATAGAAATGTGATCGTAGCCCTAAGTTAGGATTAGCTGAGAGGTCTCAAATGAAAAATGAAAATACAAATTGTGCGACTGAATTATTTAACTGGTAAGAAATAAAAACTAGAAATAATTACCCCATGTTTTCTTATTATGGCTAAAATGTATTAAATTAGGGTTAAATTAGTTACATCATTTTAGATAACAAAATGTGATATCTATAGAGACAGCAGATTTTAATTTTAAGCAAAGTAGGATAAGATTTCTAATCTAGTTTTATTAAGGTAGGTAAGTAAATATATTTAAAACGAATTTCTATTAACACTCAAAATAGATCGTCCACAAAATAAAATCAATAATTTGTAAAAATCTAGATTTCTACATGTTAATGGGTACGATATAAAATTAGTAATTCCTATTGTTAATACATTATGTCTTTAAATATATTTATTGCAGTTTTGTAAACATTGATAAAATGAAACCTAATTTATTTAAATAAAAGGCTCACGCTTGACAACTCCCTAGTTCTTAAGCAACGATGTAAAAAGAAAGAAAATCTCATCACAACTAAGCAATAAATAGATCATATACTTAAACGCAACGGAGTCTCCTCCTTTTATGGAAGTCGGTAAAAGAATCATTTAATAATATATTGACCTTCAATTCAATTTAGTTCATAATGTCAAATGGTAATGACCTAATGGCTTAGATAATATTAGGAAAATAATTAAGACAAGAAAGCCAGTGAAGTAAAGTGACAAGACAGGGATTATTGGCAAATAAGGGAGGTGGCTTATGCCTAGCAGTGTGCTTTAATTAGCTGATGATGATGAATTTAAAAATCTTCGTGAATCAGATGATAACTTAATCAGATTTCTATAAACTATTCCATCTCCATATGAATTGCATCCGAATCGGTAACACCGTTTGAGTATCAAGTAAAAAATAATAATAATAAATAAATAAATAAATATTCCGGGACATTGCACACATCGCCATCTAGCCCCACACTAAGCTAACGCTTGTGTCGTGGGAACTAGATAACGGATATAATACTTATATACTTTTTTTATTGTAAATACATACTTATTATACATACAAACGACCAGATTCAACACAAGCAATTATAAATTTTAAAATTCATAAATACTTGTGTCAGGCGGGAATCGAACCCCCAACCCCTAAATTAGAAGGCAGAGCCACTACCAACTAAGCTAACAGGCCAGTCAAAATCACTCAAAAGCTTTCGCCATTCGCATAAAAAATTTCGTAGGATAATAACTGTCAGTGTTTTTTTATATATCTCGTAAATAAACGTTTTGAATCACGGAAAAAAGTATTCTTTTATACAACCTAACTTATATTTATTTTTACAAGCGTAACTATTAAAACGATATGATTTCTATCAAACACACCCAAGTACCTAGATATTTTCAATTTACTAACCAGTAAACAGTAGACACAGAGAAATAATGCCTGTGGAAACTCTAATAGTTAAACGTAAATATATAAATTTGCGTGTTGTTAAAATACAGGAAATACACATGTGCTAATTATAGTTGCCGGTGTCATACAAACTATTGTGTAGTATGACTCAAAGAACTGGAAAAATGTGATTAATTTTTATCTCAAATTGTTTAAAGAGATATTGTTGTTAAATTTCGGCCAAACCAAAACATTATCACGCACGCGAAATGCAAATCGACCGGTCACAAATATCAATAATAATACATATACTCGTAAATTTCAATGCAACAAGTTCGCACAACCGGTACAACCGAATTTACAACATGTTTAACAAGCAGGCGCCGCATTATGGGAGAAAATCCTGTAATAGATGTGTCCAATAAATACACTGGTCAAATACAAAGATCACGTGATGAATCCGCGAGCTCATTCGTCAGCACACAATATGATTTGTTGATGGGACTGTTTAATTTTTTTTACGTGGGACAGGTTTGCGTTTGACTAACAGCCGGCCTGATGTTATACATTGCTGCAGTCTAAGGTCCTTTTTTCCAGTCAGATATTTGATTAGTTCCAGATTAATCGAAGGTGGAGCACGTCTATATTATTCATTTATTTATCGTATGGCTTTTTTTATGAAGTAAATGATTAAGAGATATTATAAATAGCTAAGCGCCCGTTGCTTAACGGACTTTAGTATTTGTTAGTAACCATCACGGCAATGGATTCGTCAGTCCTAGAATGGGGGGTCATCATGTGGATAAACTGTCCTTTACATCTGAGCGCTTCAGTAAGTCGGTTAAGGTTCGGTAAGTTAAAAAAGTTTATGTCGCAATCAAAATTAAAGTGATTACGTTACCTAAACTGTACCTAAGTGTTAAAAAAACAATTTTATTTACTGATGTTGAAAAATGTACATATACCTATGAAGTAGCGGCTCTAGATACCAAACTAGGCGTTAGCCTGTATCTTGGTACCTAGTCCTTACCAGTAGAAACATTATTTGTGTACATGTTACATTAAAGTGATGATAAAAATTAATTTAGCAGAGTCAATAAATTTTAAATTGAATTATTGACAGTGTTAATTTGTATGTTTGGTTGAGTACATAATTGAAAAGTTTAAGTTATTTTATTTTAATTCTACAATTGTTTTTAGCTGAGTAGTCTGAAATAACATGGCACGAGTGTACGCCACTCTTATATTTATGTAGCTAGGGAAGAGTCTCTAGTTACTATAGTCTCCGAAAAAGCAGAATAACGGCATCCTCACATTGTCACCACGTTGTACTCTCTTGACCTGATTCCACTCTCATTTGAATAATCTTTATTATTCTTTAATCACTATCTGCAACTGTGACTGTGAAAACGTTTTTGCGTGATTTTTTTTTGTGAGTTTTGGAATTTAAAACCCAATAAGTAAATTTGTGCTAACTACCGAGAAGATGCTTTATCTCGATGTGTTAGTATTATTTATTTACATATACTTATACAAAATATACTTATATATATATGTATATATATTTATATATATATATATATATACTTACAAAACATAGATAATGTTACAAAAAACTTAGCACACCGGTCATATTGTCGCTGTGCGGTACGGATCCCTGGATGTTGGCAGTAATTCCTCTTTGTATAGACAAACGTTGAGAGAAACAGCTGCCAGCCCTTAGTGATATAGTCCTATACATAATAACAAAATAACTTGAAACCATTTAACTTGAAAAACCTAGTCTATTTACATGTATATTTTTTACGTTTTACATACTTTATTGTACCTACTATTTACATACTCTTGCCTCAGATACAGAATACATAATACAACCTCAGCTTAGACTTCGGGAAGCGCCCGTAGCTCAGCTAACGGAGGCAATCGCATGCGATTACCTGATCGGTGATCGCTTCCGTGGGTAGGATGATATTTAATTGTATGTCACGGCTGTTTGAGGTCCTTAGGACGGCTTGATAAACTTTCGACACCAGTGTTGGCCTCTCTCATTCGATAAGAAGAAGAAGCCTAAACTACGAGTGTTAAGAAGGTTTTACCAATGGTTGAGTATTGTTTTGTGTGCCAAATAAATAAATATTATTCCAAGTACCTATGTATATCTGAGCCTGATTGGTTACCTAAAAGGGGTCGCCTTTAGCGATAAGATTAAGACTAGGGTCAAATTATACGTCGATTTTGTTTATTGAGTTATTTTTCTTGTGTGTTATTTTATTGTATTGAAATGTTTGTCTATATATCATTGTATAAGCCTAGCTAGATATATCTGCATATAAATAGACAGTCCTATTATGCCAGAACGGCTTCTCAATGGTTCTCTATCAAAACGACAGATGAAAGAGAGGGACAATTAAAAAAGCCATTAACTGTGCTTCCCTTTGCAAAACTGTTTGAAATTTTCAAGTTGTGGAATATGATAAAAATATGTCGAAACCACCAAGAGGCAACTACAAAACTCTTGGTTCCAGAGTTTTGCAGTTTTATAAGATTTTTTTAATTATTATAGTCAAAACTTTTTTAAAGTCACATAAAAAATCTTTTCCTCTAGTCTAAAACTTGGTTAGGATGCTAATATTATTATTTCTGCGATTTCCTCTCCATCCTACTACAGACGTCTGGAAGAGATCGCTTTCAGCGATAAGGCTGCCGTTTGTGGCATAAGATTTTATTTTTTCTCTTGTTTGTATTGTGTTTTATTTTATTTGTGTGTCCAATAAAGCATTAATATATCTATTATCTATCTATATATAAAATTAGATGGAGCGTGTATGTAATAAAACCAACAAGCAATGTACGGTTGGATTTATGTAATTAACAAATTTTTAAATCGTTTACATTAATTTTCATTGTAACGTTATATATATTTGTAAAATTCAACTCACACATTTCAGGGTACAGTAACAGTAGGAGAATAACAATGAAAATCTCTTTGAGAATAGTGCAAGTTGTATAAAATCAGAGCTGTAGTTATTTACATTTTGACGATATTCAAATAAATGTATCATTTAGAGCAGTCTTCCAACTTCACGCATTTCTTGGTGTTCCTGTCCCGGACGGTACCGGCGTCGCAGTAGCAGGCGGAGTAATCGCAGAGGATGCCTTCTTCTTCTACAGGATTTGGTTGTTCACATGTCGCTTCTGGACGTTTCCTGCCACAATCAGTAGTGTACGCTTGAGTACCTTCCGGGCATTCCTCTACGCCTGAAAGAAATAAAAATTATGATTCAAACATAGACATTTAACACAGATTCAAATACGTTTACGTTTACAAATTTAGATATCTTTAAAGCGAGAAAGAACCGATTCTTATTTGTCTTAGGCTATAGCTATTACTAACCATCAGTAATGGTCAAGTGCAAACCCGCAAAGACTTCATTACAATCTAACGCACTCACTATAACAAAATATCTCTCTTGAGTCGTATTTCCTCATACAAAACAAAATATACCTAGTTCTATAAATATTCGTTATCTAGTTTCTAAAGGTCATTAAGAGACTGTGACCCTGAACTCGTTTATCACTAACCGGTTGTTGTTAACCTAATCACGTCATCATATTTTATATTCATCTACCATGTGTTTATTTATACATCGACGTTTATAGTATTTTAAGCTAGTGTGGCTAGACGGATTCAGCTTCTGCTTTTCTTCCAGACGCACCCTGGGTCGAATCCGGCCCTACTGCAATGACTTACCTATATTTTCATGTTATGTGTGGATCTGAACTTGATTAAACGCGCGAAAACATCGTGAGTAAGCCGACATGTTTGAGGACCACAATATCCGAGGACATGTGTCATCCGTGGAAGGACCTGGGCGCCCACCACGATGTTTATTTATACGTTACCTGCCCAAGAGAACTCCCCTAACAAATTACTAACTGAAGTCACGAGGAAATGCAAGTTCAAGACCTGAAGATATGTGTTATTTTCGGAAGGATCTGGATCCAAGAAAACTCACTTAGTAAAATTTATCTGCAGGGGAATCTCAAACCTCTGTAATGAAAAATAGGATGAAGGAGGATCCTTTTTTTTTTTGATTTTCTGAATTTTGGGTGTAGTGACATTTCGAAGTAAGTATATCAAAACTAGCCTATCACTACAAAGTGTCTATCATATCTCTACGCGCAGATTTTGTTGTTTACGAAAAGCAATCACTTATTTCTTGACAAATCCTTTAATATAATTTTGCACAAAATTTGAACTCAATGCCTTAAGGATAAAAAAAAAAACAAGCAGATGACGCATTAACAATATCCCAAGTAGGAAAAAGATCATTAGGTGATAGAGACGATTTTCCATATTGAAATACATCTTTAAAATAAAAATAAAAATACTCACAGCGTCCCATTATGTATCTGCATCCTCGGGAATGTACTTCAGTATCAGCCAAAGCTGTGACCACTAGGGCTAACAAACTCAGCGCGAAAACACACTTCATTTTATTCTCTATTAAAAACGATTATTACAAAATGTTGTTATGGCAGTATCTCTGAAGTCACACTGACCCGACCAGATTATATAGGCCGCTTATATCTTCTAATTTATCCGTAAACAGGTTTTATAACTAAGTAAAGCGTGAGACGATTCAAGAAATCACAAGTATAATTTTAAGCGTTATAGCTTAGCTTGTTTTTTTATAAAAGACGAAACAAACAAGGAACTCAAATGTTAGTTCCTTTTTGTTGTTTTATGGAAGACTGGAAAGTTGTGCTATGGCTGATGCAGTAGGAATAGGATAAAATACTTAAAATATAATGATTAATACATTAATATCAATTAAATCAAAATTTTCCATTGACCTTTTTGACGGAGAATACAGGTAATAAAGGAAAAAATTATGTAAACGGCGGGCAAGCGGAATAATAACAAGGCTCTCAGTGGAAAGCAACTGGTTCATAGCTAGGGTACCTTTTTTTCTTAGTTTTTTTACGCAGTTTACGTTTGCGTTTGATGACCTGGTCCCGACTTTCCTGACGTTCTTCTTCTGAAACAAAAAAACTTGTATTACATATGTTGTATCAAATATAGAGAGTGTCATCACCATTAGCCTAAATAAAATTGGTCCACTTAACGTGAAGACTCAGCATCACTGCTGAGTCTTTCTCACCTCATCGTGATAAAGGAATAAAAAAGAAACACAATAATTAATGCATTTAGTATTTATTATTTGGAACAGTCTTCCAGTTTCACGCATTTGTTCTGACGGTACCAGGGTCGCAGTGTCAGGCGGAGTAATCACAGATATCTCCTTCAAGAAGTACCGGATTTGGTTCCTCACAAGTAGCTACAGGCAAAAGCCGACCGCAGCCTGTATTTTACGAATGGGTACCTTCTGGACATTCCTCTACACCTGGAGAGAGAAAAACTATTTAATAAAACATAATGTGATCATGAAGAATTATACTGAATTGATAAAATAAATGTAAGTAAAATGATATCAATAAGAGAATTGGATAAAATACACAAGAAAAAGCCTGATTATGATGTAAAAAGTGTATATTTCTCATAAAAATAGGAGACATTAATGAGTTTGACTTAATATTTGGTTTTATTCATAATTACCTACAGCGATCCAAAATATATTTACAACCCCTGGAATGTACTTTTGTTTCTGCCAAGCACCAACCACCACCAGCGCCAGAACACACAATATGAAAACATTTTTCATTTTATCTAAATATCGAGAAAAAGGTATACGTTATAAACTTTAAATGTATGTCTATTATCGAACTGTGCATTTCAAATTAACATAGTTTCATTTTATCGTCTATGTTATTAAATCAAATCAGGTTTAAAAGTGAATTGACGTGATTACAGACAACATTAGTTGAACATAACTAATTGACTATGTTTTTAATAATCTAATTGCATTATAAGTAGAGGAAAGTTAACGATACCAGTTGACCACACTGAGGGGCTTATGCTCAGTAGTAGATGACACTCAAGATAAGGAAGGTTCCATATCAAAATTTGCACAATAACGAATTATTTTGTTTATTTATTTGAAATTAGAATCGTATATTCACACGAATTACACTAATTATAATTGTATATGTACATTATATAAGATGAAGAAAGCACAAGAAATATATTGGTCTCAACGGAAGACCAGCGCTGGTTGCTTGCATCCAGCACATGCTGACTTGAGTTAGAAACAATAGCAACTTTTATATATGTTTTTTCTTTATTGTGTGATTTTATGTGTTTCTTGTTGCAATTAATGTATTTTATAATTTATGAGACGATAATAATTATTTAGAACAGTCTTCCAGCTTCACGCATTTGTTGGTCTTCTTATCCCGGACGGTACCAGGGTCGCAGTAACAAGCAGAGTAATCACAGACGTCTCCCTTTCCACGGACTGGGTTAGGTTCGTCGCAGGTCGCTTCAGGCAGTAAGGGTCCACAAGCTGTGGCGTAGGCGCGGGTACCTTCTGGACATTCTTCTACGCCTTAGGGAAGAAAAAATATAATATTACAATTTATACAGGAAGATTCACACGTGCACTAGGTACGATTAGGAACACTCTTTTTTCATTTTTATATAATATGTATTTACAGTTTTTAATCTTTACTTATGTTCAGGTTTTACAAATTGGTTTAAGTTAAATTCGTTTAATTGCTATCAAAACTAGATTTAGTTATGTGTATTTATAAAAAAAAATAATGTTTGACGTGTTAGTATTATGAAAAAAGATTGAATTAAGAAAAATATATAAATTAAATATTTGCTTTAAACTACTGGACTATAAAAGATTATATACGATGTTCACTTATGGCTATAATACTTACATTGTCCCATTATATATCTGCATCCCCTGGAATGTTCTTGAGGATCAGCCAAAGCCACGACCACCAGGCCTAACAAAGACATTACTAAAAATAACTTCATTTTATTGTATTAAAGTTATTTTACAATTAATCGAGCGCAGCGTTAATTTTGTTGTGAATGTTCTGAGTCTAGCACGTTTATATAGATCTTTTTTATCAGAATAGTAATTACTTGGTATGCTACTTGTGCGTCGTTTCAAGTGATTATTATAGAAAGCATTAGTAGAAACCACACGTCATTAAATTTGTTACATTATCATTAGCGTTGTAATTATAAATTGAAGACCCAGAATTCACCCCTGCAGTAAGACCCGATTAGATTAAGCTCTCTAAAGAAAGTACTTATAATTTTTCGATATCGTATTCCTGTTACCGTGTTACTGTTTGTTTGTTCAAATTGCTGTCATAATCTGCCACAGCAAAAGGCAGAAACGCAAACGTATTCGTGTATTGTTTTAATTAATGCAACCAATTACGATGCGAAATAGTTATAACCTCAGATTTAAAAAAAAATAGTACAAAAGCCATCTAAAATGCGCCCACATTTTTGATCTTCGTTCTAATAACCAACACGTATAATAACAAGATAAACCATATATTGGTAATACATGGATACATAAACATAATATTATAAGTCTTAATGTATAAGGATAATAGTCTAAATATTATAAAACTCAAAGGTGACTGACTGACTGACATAGGGATCTATCAACGCACAGTCAAAACTACTGCACGGATCGGGTTAAAATTTGGCATGCAGGTAGATGTTATGACGTAGGCATCCGCTATGTATATAGAATATAATAGGATTATAGGATTTTTGGAAATGCCACTTTTAAATTAAAGTGGTGAAATAGGGGATGCAAGTTTTACTTCATAATGCGAGCGAAAGCGAGAGCACCCACTTTAGTTATGTTATAAAACTGTAATACATAAATTACTAAAGTCAACGTGTAGATGCGACTTCATGTTTACATATTAAAGTTATTAACCTATCTACTTATACTCTTAGTAACGCTCTTAGCATAAACACGATGAAATGTTGTCAAAGTTTATCTATCAAAATTATTTGATAGATAAAACGTGCAGAAAGTGCAATTATTTGTATTGATGCTATGAATATTCAAGTGTTATTGTAAAGTACACACAACAGTCACAGCTCAAGTGTACTTTAGAGTGGTACAGGAAATGTCAAAGCATCACGACAAAGGACGTAAATGACAACGTGATAAAATCATAAAAGGATATGATAGCTAAAGCAAAAAAAAATGTGCTTAATTTTTTTTAGGTTTAATACAAGTTCTAGCTGGGAATATAAACACCTCATAGTCATAGTTTAATAATTTGGCTTACTGTCAACTCAGACAGTTTAGTTGAGCTGACATTTTTTTTTGTATTTTTTCATTACTCATACTCTGAAAGTAGGTCTGAAGTTGCCTGAGGAGCGGGTTGAAAGTAATACTTTTCATCCCTAGGGAGAATCGCTTTCAACTGACAGCTGTCAAATTAACATGTAAAAACTCTGCGCGCGACTGGCGGCAGCACTTATGCCAAGAATTGGCCTCTCATGCAAATTGCAATCAGAACATTTTAGTTCCAATTTTATCCGCGCGCATAGTTATCTTGAACTCTATTAACTTCTTTACAAAAACAAAAGAGTTCCTATACCTACATTTAACTAAATAGTTCTTACACCTACATTCAAAGAGGTTCTACGTCACAATACGTATAGCAGATATTTTGTACCTATAAAATGAGTTCATCTGATTTTAATATAAATTTAACGCCTGATTTTATAAAAGAAGAGGCTAAAGCGGTAGTGGAAAATCATCATACGATTTGAGGTATCTTTGTTTTAACTTGGGTGGTAAAATAAAATTTTCTCATATTTTCTTTAGCTAATTCATGTTTTTATTTTTACTTTCCTCGTATTTGTAATGAAAAGCACAGTGTTTACCTCGGGTGAAAGACTTATTTAGTCCCTCGAACTATTGGCACCCTCACTGCGTTCGGGCGCCAAACCCCGTCTCGGGACTAAATAAGTTACTTTCACCCCTAGGGTAACAATGTACTATTGTTGGTGACAACTCGGTCCAATATTCGAAGCGGTACAGTGAAGAAAGAAAGCCTTACTTTGCCATAATATTTGGCTACTTTCAAACGAAATTACTTACCTTAAATGGGATCAATGTAAAAAATATCAATACATTATTTTATATGTGAAAAATAAAACTGTTAAATTATGTTGTATATGTTCAAAATCAGAAAATGCACTAATATTTACTATTGCTACGCAACATGACTTTTTCATACATATTCGGTTAACCTATTTTATTAACTCATGACCATTAAGGTCACTTATTAAAATTAAATCTACATACCAGAAAGAACCCTAACAAAGGGCCTCCGCAACGCGGGGGGAATCCAGAAAAAAAACCTATTTTATTATCAGAGAGGATAAACCACAATTTATTTTGTTATGCTATATTTTTCATACAATATTTTTATGATACCGTAACAAATATATATTCATTAGTACAAAACAAAATTAGCAAACAAAAAAAAGGTTTTAAACACATGATACATCTGTTTTACTCTGTCGGGTCAGTTGACAGTCTGTTGGGACATTCGGTCACTGGGATACACTTTCCTTGGGGTCCTCTAACTGTAGGCGGTCTACAGTAGCAGACCAGTAGACTTTGAGTGGGAGTTGGTATCTTTACAGAGACAGGTCTTTCGCAGCTGGGCTCGGAGTCTACTGTAAGAGTATAGCCCCAGGTGTACTCCTCGGTTCCGAGGGGACAGCCATCTAAGTGACCTGGCAATCAATATAGTACAATAAATATTCCGGGACATATCACACAGCTCCTTCTAGCCCCAAGCAAACGCTTTGTCATGGGTAATATATTAAACTAAACCAGATAAGACTAGAACGGAAATAAACTGTAAACGGAAAATTAAAAATTATTTGCGTTGAGTGGGAATCAAAATCGAGCTGAAAACAGACATTCTACATACCAACTGAACTAACAGGTCCCAGTAAATGAGTCACTACTTATCAATATTTATAAATACTGACTTCTCTCAATGTGTATGGAGCCGCGCAGTATTTGTGATTTCGTAAAGAAGAGGTTCGAAAACAAACCCGTGTCTACCTTACGCTTATTTTGATTTTGAACCAATTTAACTACTGTTAACTTGTTGCTTGGTTAAAAAATTAATTTAGTTTTTTTTTTTTTTAGTTAATAGAATAAATTAGTTAAAAGTGGTTTACTCACACATCCCATAGTTATACCAGCAATCAAGACTTTCTGAATTAGATAACCTAAACGGTACTGCTTTAGCAACAAATATAACCGCACAAAATGAGAGAAATAATTTCATTTTATTATTATTTTAAACACTGTTAAGCAATAAATGATTCAATTTGGCTTCTACGTACCTATTTATAACATTTTTTGTCAGATTTATCTTGTTTAGAAAAAGATTTGTAGTTCATAGGTTCAGCTAAAATCACTATCAGTAGTATTATTTTCACTTGGGTATATTATACATTATGTTACTTCTATGCATTTGAGTTCAAAGTATGGATATATTTTATTTTTACGTATTTACAAATAAGTTAAAGATAAATTTACCATATTGACCTCTAGTTGTTAGCCCAAAAATTCAAAGTGTTAAAAGTGTAGTTTTCTAAATCACGTTAAATTGTCAGCAAGATTATTTTGTATATACATATGTAGGTATTTATATTTCACCTCTTTCCACGAAAATTGCATCTAAAGCCAAACGTTTCATTTCCATCGTGAAAGCCGGTGATTGACGTCGACAAGCGTTTAATAAAAGCCGCGGCAAAACGTCAAAAAGAATATTTCTCCCAAGAAATAAGCAGGCGCATTTTGGTTTTATCAACCGTGGTGTCGTTTGAAACAGCTTGCTGTAGAAAGGCTGAGAAACGCAAAAGGTAACTAATTGTATGGTCAGTTCAATATCACTAGTGTTCTACAAATTCGGAACCCTTTAAACTTCTATTTAAACTTGTGCAGTCTTATTACAAAACGCGGTTAGGACTAGGACTGTGAAAATAAGAAGTCGGTTCTTGTTGTTCAAACACATCACATATACCTTAACAATCAAAATCTCAACTTTAATTTGGAACGTTGATTTAATATTAGTAACATTTTGACAATTTGATTATTATGATAGAAGGAAACAAATTTTGAACAACAAGAACGGACTGCATATTTTCAAAGTTGAAGTTAAACCGCATTTTGTAATAAGACCCGTTGTAATTTAAGTGTCGTTGGTTAAAATACGTTAATTAACTCTTTGATTGGTGTTCCATGTTCAAGTGAATGGTCTGAATTTACAAAATCCTTAATAGTTGGTTTTTAATTTCATTACAATGACAATGTCAATATACTTAGGCAGAAGTTTGTGATAAATGCATATGTTTATGGGTAGGTACTATGTCAATATCTTCAGGTTTTATTCTACGTCTTTTGACTGAATAGGAATATACAAAAAAATTGCTTCTCCAATTATAATAAGAAGACAAGCTTATCTGGTCAGTGGCTAAAAAACATAGAACGGTAATTCTTTGTTAGCTTTTATGTACCTACTGAAGTTTTCAGTTATTATTTTCTTGTACAATGTGATTAGTAAATCTGAATTCCTATATCCTTTCTTCTAAAATATTTAATACTACTACATCTGTGAAGACATCAAAGGGCGCACCGTCATTGGTATTATTTATACTGTGGCGCCACCTTTATTACTGGCTGGGAAGCTTGTGACAGTGAAATTTAACTCGGCTCCATCTCCAGCCGTTATAACGTTTTACTTATTTTGTACCTGCTAGCTAGTTATAGAACGAATACTTTTTCACGCTTAGGTATTAGACTATTAAGGCACCTAATGTGACTCACAAGTTCTGTGGCTTCAGGTGGCGCAAACATTTATTGGATTCGAGTTTGAAACAAGTCTAAAGCGCCCAACGTATGTACTATCGGACGCGACTTATAAGTCTATATAAATTATGAATGTCCAGCGAGACGTGCAAACTGTCGCGGACACAAGTCGCGGACGCGCCCGATGATTCTTCGGAAGTCTGACACCGATCTGCCCTCTTAGACAAGAGGCCAATTTTAGTAAATACTGACGCATATATGTATACGGAACAGAAAGATCATTGTATGGGATTGACATCACGATGCGCTCCGCGGAGAGAATTGGTACGTCAATCCTATACGTTAGTTATTCTATTCCGTATATATGTGTTAGTACGCTAGCTTAGATTTGTCTCATGTCTAAGGGGGCTGGCACGCTTGATGTTTTGTCAGGCGTCGAACATCCTCAGACACTATGCGTACCTATACTTATACATATGTACATACCTTTGTGTCACGGCTACCAGCGACTTACAACCGCATCAGATAATATGTCGGCCTCTTAACATTAGATGTCAGATTTTTATATTATAAATTATTGCTTTTTTAATTTAACTCAAAAAAGATATTTTTTCGCTAAACTAGCTAATATCTATCTATATACTTTACTTATCTAGCTACCAATCTAATACAACATCGGTAAATGCATAAGAAATCCGGTCAGAGGCTGCCCTACGGCTATAACCTTGTAAGGCCTACATTACATCTCTAGTGGTATAAGGCTCATTTTACACACATAACGAAATATATATTTTTTAATGTTTGAGACCAAGTATTGTAATAACTATTTTTTTTAAATTTGTTGTTCCGTCTATTGTGACTTCCTTCTTATAGTAAGTATGATCCAATTTTTAGTTTTTTTTTGTTGTGAACTATTTTCAACGTATTTTTTTTGTTGGTTTAGATGTTTTAGATGAGGACTCTAATTGATTTTAAGGAAATTAGAGTCCTCAGCTAAAACATAAAAATGCCTATAGAAAAAATGTGATCAAAGTGAGTGAAGAGGCAAGCAACAAAATATTTATTAAGGCTTTAATCGTTGTTTTATAAATGAGCTCGTCAAGTGAAACAAAACTTTTAACAAATAATTCGCCACAGCAAATTTACCAAAAAAAAATGTATGCTAAAAGTCGGCCAAAAATTACACACTATGCCTTAGGCTTTAGCTCACAATTCAATAAACATCTCAATAAGTCAAATAATAATATCCCCGATGATCCGGGACGAGTATGAAATAGTGATGAGGTTTGCTACCAAATTGGTGTATCGAGACAAGACGTGCGTTCAAACATTCGGAGACCAAATTTTAGTACAACACTAATTTTGGTAGTGCGTGGAAAAAGGGATGCCATAGTATTTTGAAGATTTTGCGATGTAAGTTTGTTTTATAGTTTTTAGTATTAAGGCCACGATATTTCACCCGAAAACGCTTTGCGCTTGGAAAAATGCCTACAGTTGCTTTTTCGCATGCAATTCCACGCCGTATTTACATGATAGCAAGGGCGAGCATCGCGCGCATAGCTCCGGCCGACGAATCTTGTCCACACGCAAACAATTTTGCACAATTTGAGCAGTTTTGCAGACGTTTTTGACGAAATAAATTCATATAAAATCAGCAATTCAGAATATTCTATTTATGGCTTTTTAATCCTCTAAATAATAACATTATCTTTTAGATATAATTAAATTGGTTTAAATTTCTGTACTACTTTTGCAAAAAAAAGTGAAAAATATTTCAAAACAACTATTTTTCAAAAAATAAAACTATCTATCATAATATATGTAATCGTGTTTTGGCGTTTTTTATTGTCTTAACACTGAGTAAAATATATAAACTGAAAAAAAATTAGCTCTATGTTTTATACTTCTATTTTATTTTATTTTTATGAAATGTCGATTTCACATAGCACCCCGAGTTAATTAAGTAAATGTGTAGTGGTTAGTGTTCCTATCACAGAGTTCAAACTTTTGCTTATTATATTATATGTACTATAAATAAGATCGAGCCATTTTTATCTACTGTCAATTTGCATAATAACTTTTTTACTGTTTACATACAAGTATCTCCATATTATTTATTTATGATACCAAAATATTTACAGTGATTGATGTACCAGATTTATATTCTTATTCTATTACTATTCTCGTGAAAACTTTTCATTTTGAGGAACGCTATAGACTGCACAATAAAACATTGGTTGTGCTTCTATATTGGCTAGAATAACTCTGTAACCAAGTTAACAAACCCGCTATATTAATATTAATAAGTTGTCTAGAGTCCGTCCCAGATTATAACGCCAGCTGGCGGCAGCACTTCTGCTCATTTAACTAACATTATCATATTAAATTTCATAGTTCAAATTTAATCCACGCGCAGATTTATCTTGTTTTCTAGCAGTGCATTGTAGCTGCTTTCCCAAGGGAAATCCGGTGGAAAACTTTAGAAAAAATCATGGAAATATTGCAATAAATCCGAGTTAGTTTGCCGGCGTCAAACGTAGCTTATGTATTTATAAGCTGGGCCTGTTTCACCATTATGTTATTTTAGGTAAAAGATAAGCGCCCGTAGCTCAGCTAGCGGAGACAATCGCTTGCGATTACCAATGTTTAATCGAAGGTCGACGCGGTCAGCCTATGGATGGGTGACTGGAAAGTGGCCTTCCATTTTGGGCGCTTTTGTTGGTCGGATGACACATTAAATTTGAGGTCCCGGCTGTTTGTCTAGTACGGCATTTCAGAGGCCCTTCAGACCATCAACACCAGAGTTAGCTACTCTAATTTGATAAGAAGAAGGTAAAAGATTGTTTATCAGCAATGCCTTTGAAGACAACACTAAACATTCTAGTGTAGGTAATTTAGCCTGCTGTCAAAATGTAGCGTGCTAATGATGGTTTAAGCCCGATAAAAAGCTACATTTCAATCAGGCGCTTTGAAAAGAAAGTAAACATGGCACAGCAAGTTTTTTTTCTTTATTGAGAATGAAAGAAACAAGCTTAAGTCGATTGCTAAATTAAATGCAATAAAATAACGGAATAAAGTGTCAACGTTATTCAGTTTAAGTTTGACGGGCACTGTTTTAACCGACTACGCGATTTCAAAAAAGCCGGCAATAAGTTCATATTTACAACGGCTTTTTTATTTTTAAACGGGCGTTTACAAGAATAAAACCTAAAATATATTAAGTATGTTAAAATTAGAGTGAAACTATTATAATTTATTATAATTTCAATTTTTTTTTCAAAGTTTTGGCTTGAAAACGTCATGAAAAATTTATTTCCAAAACTAAACTTGTAAATCAATTGTAGTAGAAAGTTGTTAGACCGGCCCGGTTCGTCCCGAGATTAACTGAGCTCTGCAAACTTGAACAATGTTGGATTAAAAACTGGATTGCCAACGCCTCTCACCGTTGCAGTTCTCTTGTAATTTATGTAAAAAAATATTAATAATAATCTGTCTGAACTAATATTGATTGCGCTCTGTCCACACATTTTATATACTTATGCTACGGCACGCCTATGAAGTTATTTAATTAAAATAAATGATCTTTGGAACTATAAATGAAATTCAAAAGTGAATATATATATATGTATAATTCGTGAATATTTTACCGTTTTATACCTATACATACACAGATAAAAAAGAGAACACTGAATGTTCTTATAAAAATAGTTATTCTCATAAAAATATTTCAGGAATCATCGACTAATCAGTTGCCTATTGTTTTGTGTTATACATTCGTCCTAAAGCTAGTTTTGAAGTTATTTTATTTTCATGTGAGAAAGTTACAGATTAACTATCTAAATTGATTGACAAACACAAGTTGCCAGTCACAGATAAGTATAAACCAACGAAATCACTTTCGCTGTAATTAATGGTGGCAGTATTATTTTACCATAATAATTTAATACAGATTTATAAAGCATTGTTTATTTGGACAAGATTCCCTAAACGCTATCCTACTTACAACAATAAGGAAGTTATCGTAAGGTCCGATAAATATTTATTGAACAAGTAACTTTACCAAGTATTATTTAGGTTTGTTTTCAAACGAAATTATGACGAGTTCAGGTCGAGCGTGAATTTATTTTGACGAAGTTGCCAAAGAGGATAGAATTGTTAAGTTGCTTCCGAGTTGCTGTTTTTGTTATGTCCGAATAACTTGATGAGAGCAGACATAATAAATGTATTTTTTAGCAAAGATAAATTAGATAAATTGATTGTAAACCAAATAATATGAACATCTTACAGGTACACCTCTTACATTACTACGATACTGTGTCGTAGAGAGGCAGGTTTTTCCGGGGGTTCTTGTTTTTATGAAGAAATAATCGGACAAACAACACTGTGATTTATATGTAAGATATGTTTGTGGCTATTAAAATGTAACTGGCTTTCAAACGAGGCAGCCGAGACACACAAGTAGGTGCTAAGTGCTCAAAGCAAGTTATTTGACGCAAATAAGAAGAACAAATATACATATTAGTGCTATCCTCACAGTTGGAATAAGTGCCTCTCTTACTGGGCAAAAACGCTCAAGCTTAGATCATAATGATCGCTTATATAGGGCAAGTTATGGCCAAGCGCAAGCACATTTCATTTCACATCGAGCTTAGTTAAGTGAACTGTATACATAAGTTACATAAATACGACATTTGTCACCTGTAGCGACACCGCACTAGGAAATATCTAAAAACCTAAGACATTAATAAAGATCTAACATGAGTCGAATGTGGAAGCATGTCTGTACTGTAATCGAATTGAATATGTGAAGTATTGATTTTCTCTGCACTAATGAATAAAACGGATACGGCTAATGAAATCTGTAATTACCGCGACAGTTTACATCAGCGATGTGCCAGAGAGGCCCAAACTCCGAAAGAGGGCGCATGAATAATTTATATCTAGCTTAGTTGAGCGCGCGGGTTGGACTGCCTTTCAGGGGTGGGTTTTGGACAGTTAATTCAGTCTTTTTAATTACAGCATTCCTAAAATTACAAAGTAATAATATTATAAAATTAACTATTAATTTGACTTTTAATTCCGTATGTACTTTTTAACTGTATTCCAAAACTTAACGATTCTGATACATTTATTTCCTAAAATCATAACAATCTTTATTTACAAAAACGTATGCGCATTTTTCTACAAAATTACAAGATGACTCATTTTCTTGTTCGGTATCATCGGATATGAGTTATTAAGTAATAAGTATACAAAATAGAGTAAGATTACTATGAACAAACAACTATGATGGCTTGTAAAATAACAGTAAAGTTAACCAACAATTTATGACTTTGTATCCGCCCAAAGACAAGCCAAACAATACACGAAGAGATTGTATTATGAAGGTAAACCTTTTGTATTAAATTTAATCACAAGATTAGTAAAGTTTGGTAGTTTTGGATCCCTATTTATATGGTAACGAAAAAGCCTATGCGTATGTATAATATGTACATATATCTAGTAAAATCATACAAACTCATACCACATACGAACAGATGCAAAATAATCAAAAAATATCGTTCTTAATTTATCATTCCATACATGCACATAGGCATACATATTTCAAAAACATTTATCCTTCACTTGATCCCAAACGTACGTTTCCAAAGCTTTTTATTCCTTGAATTTGCATACTCAATCCCCTTCGAAAATCTAAATTGTTTGATGAATCTCGTGTGACATTTACCCTTTAGATGTTAATATATTTATCTGAGTGCCGCAGGGTGAACTAAACATAACCTTAAACTCTGTTTTACACCCCGATTTAACCATAACCAACTTATGCTATACAGAACAAGCAGTAAGGATTCTAAATTATTACGATAGATAATGTTACTTGTTAACTGTATGTAATTATTTCAAATTTGAATCATGCTGAAATTACTAAGCGTTGTGTTTGCGAAACATTTGTTTTTTTATTATTATTTCACAAACAGAAAAACAGAAACATACAGGTTATATTATACAATACATAATTGATAACAAATTACAATTCGTATATTTCCTAAACAGTGAACCTAGCTTTTTTAAATTCTATGTTTTAAAAATACCTTCCGATAGTTTGTTTATAGACAATATTAATTGCAAAAGAGAATTATTAATTAAAAACAATCACATTACTAATTTTAACAATTGTGATTTTACAAAGGACAATGAGTTATTTAAAAATATATCAAAATTTAATCCGATGTTTATTTGTAATCACTTATCTTCGGTAATATAAACTTTAAACAGATCAGGATCAGAAATTAAACACTATATTATGAGACAAAATAAAATACCAAATTCAGGCGACACTATTGTACGGGCTTAAATTTATGTACCGAGTTAGTGAAACTATCCTGCTTTATGTAAATATAATAAGATAAGTTAAGATAATCGTTTATTCATCAATCGAAATATGATTGCTTAAATAGATTAGTTATTTTATATCAAAACAAGTAGTTAACATCATCAACCGCCAACCCACTATCTCTTATAGTTTTCAAGATCCCCTGGGGTCAAAGTGATGGTGATGGTGAACATGTTAAGTATGTTAAAGTTTTGCTGATTAAAAGAATACTAGTATTTAATCATGTGTCTTTCGTGGAAGGATCTGGGCGCCCACCACGATGTATCTGCTCAAGAGAACTTCCCTAACGAATTAATTCTGCGGGGGAGTCACGACCCTCAGTCATGAGGAAATACGACTTAAGAGAGAGTATTATAATAGGATATGAAAACGAAGGCCTACCGAAAAAATCTACATATACAAAGAACCTAAGCTATAGCACGAGGTAACATATCCCTTACTCGATATAGACAGGCCATAACCGTAGTCTTCCATCTAGCGAGTCCCAAAGGATGTAAAAGGGACAGTGCTCATAACGGCTACGACAGTCATTATTAGTCTAACATAAATCGATAGGCCTGCCCGATTACAATTTATAACCTGAAGATAGTGGCCATTTTGAAAGGCGTTACAAGAGAGCCTTCAGGGCATCGTTTCAAGACGTTTTTCGGATGTGGGTATGGTTTCGATAGTTTATGGGGCGGTTTTGGGAAGTTATTGGATCTTATTCGACGAAGGGCTTAGAAGTTATGAGCTTATGAGTTTGTGCCAATGTACTCATGGTCATAAGTTTTGTGAAGTTATACGTACGATAAAAGCAACCAACGTTGATTGCTTAAACTTTTATAAAAATCAAAATATTAAAATAATATCAGCGTTGGTGGCACTGTTATACATAACAAGGAAAGCTTTAGCATATTATCTAAATGAATAAAGACGATAATTATCTTTCATGATAGGTAATAATTGTGATCTTAATTGGACTGCTGATTAATATCTATATAATGCTAATATTTATTACATGTTTAGCTTTGTGAATATTCTGCTAATTAGATAGATAGATAGATAGAAAATTCTTTATTGCAACACACGATAATAATTACAAAGAAAGAAGAAAAA
Organism: Macaria liturata; assembly: GCA_964023185.1. Lineage (NCBI taxonomy): Eukaryota > Metazoa > Arthropoda > Insecta > Lepidoptera > Geometridae > Macaria > Macaria liturata. Next base: position 8,827,098 of record OZ026828.1, on the reverse strand, counting down.
AATAATACTTATACTAGTGCCACAAGTGGCGGCCTTATTGCTAAAAGCAATCTCTTCCAGGCAACCATTGGATGGAAAGGAATAAATAAGAGTTAACAGAGGACGTGGTATACAATAAAAAGAAGAAAAGATTAGCTTAAAAATACATACTACAAACCTACTTAATAAACTATACATATAAATCATACACCCTAATACATATAATAACAATATACCAAAAATAAAATAAATTAATACATATTGTTAATATATACTGATTAAGTATACACTATACACATACATAGATGATAGCAAAGGAACAACATAGATCTCACTGTATTGATGACAAATACCATATTTTTACTTGAGTCTTGAAGCTTTCTATGGACTGAGCTTTTTTGATAGCAAGAGGTAAAGCATTCCAGAGGCAAACAGCCTGCGCGGTGAAAGACTTGCTATACAGAGTTTTCTTACATACCGGATACTGCAGAGTATATCTGTGTGATGAATTAGACGACGTTCTTTTTCATGTTTGCTTCGTTTAGGTAATACTTTGCTTAGACTATCTTAACATAAAGCAAAAAACATGGTACATGTCATCTAATAAGTTTAATCATTAAATTTTCTTTTTGTTAACTCTATAGACGATAAATTAATCCAGTAACCGGCCGCGGCGCAAATATTTAAATATTTCAAGGAAAAGGTGAAGAAATCGGAATCGCCCGCTTTATCACGTCCTAAGTACGAGATAAAAAAAACATAATTTATTTCAATTTAAATTTGCCTTTGGCCGTTAAAACCAGGTCACCGTGAGAGCACTTAAATACAGCCTGAAAAGACGGTAGATGTTGACCTATGTACCTAGAGGGTTCATATGCACCTAACTATACGGGATCTACTCCAGAAAATTCATAGAAAATTCAATATATCTTTATTGTACACCAAAATAAATTAACAATATCAAAAGGACTTAAACTATAAGTAAATGTACAAGTGAGCGGCCTTATCGCCTTGAGTGATCTCTTCCAGGCACCTGATGATGAGCTGTAATTATGTATGACAGTGGCGTATGCTTAGTCTAACCGGTATTTTTTTTACTAACCAACATTCGTGTCATATCATCGAACTATAAGACAATTTCAGGTGACGACCGGTGTAATAGACATGCTTCCTAATTCGTATGATGTAGGCGAGTACTTATAGGTAATGCGAGTTCAAAGCTCCAGCTTTAGGGATAAAGGTAGTGCAGTTAGAGGTAAATGAACATTTGGATTTTGGGACGAATTGAAGAGTTTTAGATACATTAGGCAAGGACTTAGCAGAAAATATTTTTCACAAGTACTCATGCGGTTATCTTAGTTAAGTATCTACAGTTTAAATTTCTGACATCTTCACACAAATAAAACAGAAAAGATACACGCAATGTATATGAATGTAAAATATTGTTAATTTCATATCTTACTACTACTACAGAAAAGTTAGTTTAGTTAAGTTAAACTAGAGAAAACTGTTGTTTTCTTTCTAGTCTGTCTATCTACATGTCAATTACAAAACGATTTATCTTACACAGAGCCTATCTGTCTATAATATCCTTATCAAATTCAGGAGCCAGAAAAACAAAATACGACTATCTCCGAATTGTCTAGATTCGTGTCACGCAGTTTTGCACGTGATCGTGACATTTGTCACTGCGTCCCGATGTCCCGATATAGGTATATGTACTCCTTGCCGCCTTTGATCTCGTTACAGTGGCCAAAGGTCTTACGTTTGAAGGTTTTTCAAGGAGGGCGTAATAAGGGAAGGCAGGGTACAAAATCAAAACATAAATACGTTGCATTTGTTCGTTTTCCAAGGAAAAAACTGCGGAATACGTTTAAATGGAAAGCACTGGGGACTCTGAAAAAAAACTACGTTTTTAATATATGTGTGACGCTTAAAATTTGCTTCCTTCCTAATTCTTAACAGCAGTCATAAATAAATAGTCGTTCCATAAAGCCCTATAAATCGTTCTTTCAAATCTTCTCCTTTAATGATTGTGACTAATCCACTCGTTTGTCACTGTTTCTTCCTTTATTTCAAAACAGTGTTTATTATTTTACGTTGAATAGAATGCGGTAGTAGTGTACACGTTAACCTAGAACTAGTTCAATACATTTCAATGTTTATAACATTCTTACACCCTTAAATTTAGTATGTTTATATCTTAGTCATGGCGTGTAATCAGATACAGGTGAAAAAGAAATCTGAAGACCGAGAATTGTCTCGGCAGAAGCTTCATCGACGTAAGCGAAGCTCTAAAGATAAATAAGAAAAAGATTTATTACTCCCTGTAACTTAGATTAGATTCGTTTATTGTCAGTTATGTCATATTATGTTATATCAAGCGTTTGCTTAGTGTGGGGCTAGATGGCGCTGTGTGCAATGTCTCGAAATATTTATTATTATTATCTCCATATTCATTTATTTACAACTATTTTTAATTTTTTTACAATATATGTATAAAAAAAGAAACAAATATCATAAAAAACTTAAAACTAGTGATGCCGCCGGCAACGGGGCAGGACCCAAGCAACCGGTGGTAGAGGCTACAAAGAAAGGAACCTCCGGACAATACGCGCCGTGTCAAGGATCACTGCCTTCTGTATCTGTCCCTTAACCCAACTATTATTATTACAAGTGGTTTATAAAATAATAATCCTCTAGTACATTCCTAACGTGCTCTAACTCCTTCTCTACATACTGAGGATCACACAATCTCAAAGCACGGTTAATTAAGGATCTCGGTACTGAGGACAAGTGTGCTGGATGGATGTGTGTGTCGGTTTACGATATACAGTACGTGACAAAGTGCCGTCCGAATTACGAAACACATGTACATCCAAAAATGGAAGCGCTCCCTCTTTCTCCTGTTCCACGGTAATCGCAATCTTTGGATGTATTTCATTGAGATGCTTTGTAAACATTTCTAGCGCGCCTTTGTCTATAATCGCAAAAATGTCGTCCACATACCTCCACCAATAGCGCGGCTTCACCTCAGCTGTGCTCAACGCCCTCGACTCCCACCATTCCATAAAAATGCTGGCCACTACTGGCGCTATAGGAGAACCCATTGCCACTCCATCCAATTGCAGATAAAATTCCCGTCTCCACATAAAATACCCGCTTTTCAGACACAAGTCTACCCATTCTAAGTACTCATTAGGAACTGTTGAGTTATGGATTAGAGTGTCTATTAGCTGTATAGACTCATCAACCGGAACATTTGTGAATAATGAGGCAACATCAAAACTCACCATAACTTCTTTGGGGTGAATTTGAACATTATCCAGAAGTTGCACAAAATGTTGGGAATCTTTTACAAAGCTATCACTTTTTCCTGTAAAACGCGATTTACACGTGAGTGAAAACCGTTTAGTTAATATACAGAATACATAATACAAACATTAGTAACAACCACTAAATAAGAACATATGAGTAGTCCTGAGTACGTCCCCTCAACTCTTGACTATGATCCGACCGCTCCTGTCCCGGCTTCCTTCCATTCGACAATGGGACGGCCCCACTTTGCTTACTTCAAAAGATCAGATAAAAAGAAACAGAACAAACACTCCAAGGATTTCCGACAGATTTTTGTTTTGTTATGTTATTTATTTATGTTATTTGGTTTATTGGTTCGTAAATGGATGATAAGTTTTGCGTAAACTCAACGGATTATCAGAGTTTTTTCGTCGTTTGTTTAAAAAAGATACAAAACTACATTCATCATAATCAATTCTTTTTTACTAGAGTTTATTCTATATTGTGTAAAAAATATAAAATGAAACCCATCATCACTGCAGCCATTATTATTTACGCACGCCATACGAGTATATGCCATTCGAATCGTTTCAAGCGGGCCTTTCATTGGTTAATTTTCGACTGCTCCGTTAGCTTAGTTGGTAGTGGCTCTGCCTTCTAATCTAGGGGTGCGGGTTCGATTCCCGCATAATACAAGTAATTATGAATATAAAAATTTGTAATCACTTGTATTGAGTCTGGTCGTTTCTATGTATAATAAGTATGTATTTACAAAAGAAAAGTATATATGTATTATATCCGTTATCTAGTACCCATGATACAAGCGTAAGCTTAGTATGGGGCTAGATGGCGCTGTGTGATATGTCCAAAAAAAAAAAAAATTCAAATGCAGTATAAAAAACGCCCATTGCGAAGATAATCTGCAAACAAGGAAACAAGCAAACGAATACTTGACAATATGGTGCCCTTTGCATACAAAAGATCTATACAAATATATATGATATATAATAATATAGATATATAAGATACGAGTATATAAGATCTATACCGTTCACAGTAAATAAATAAAAGTGAAGATTTTAGTTAGTATAATTACATGTTAAACATTTAAAAATCAATTTTCTCTGAATACATAATTTGTTGATCAGCCCCTTCTTTCCCTGTGCCCTTCAAATGAAATTGTCCTATTGGGCGCTTCCGTAAGTCGCATAACACGTCAACATTTAATTCCTGCTGTCATATAATAAGACATTCATAAAGCCATGTCACAAGTTCTAAGGATGGTTTAAAAACTCTTGACACGAGAGTCGGCCACTCTTCTACATTAACGAGACATTGTGAAATCAAAAAGATTAGTTTCTATACATACATAGGTATATCTCATACGTTAACCCGCCCCTAATTCTTTCCCCTAATTTACCAATTTGCTGTTTCCGAGGTCACCGGTTAACTTAACCTTCTTCTAACATAATGGCATCATAACCAATAGACATCTTATTACGAATATAAAATTTTAAGTGATTCGTCAGTGTCCAATATCACGTGATTCATCTACTTGCTGATTAGTCAGTTATCAATGACGCGTACTTACTTCAGCTGGTGCTGCAAATTAGATGGATTCTGTCATCCCTTACCACATTTGGTATTACCAAATGATACCACGGTCTTGGACAAGAGCCTCTCATTGGAAGGAAATGACGTGTGTCACTATCCATAGTACTGAATGCTATTGATCCAAAATAATGTAATTGAAAAAACTGTTCGTATAATAAGAACAAATTGTTTGCGGAAGATAACTAAATAAACGATTCGTAAATTTTTCAATCAAATCAAATTACAACATTTGTTAGCGAACATAGGCTATTGTCATATATTCATTATTCACATAGTGTACATAAACTTTCACATTCCACCCTTCGGCGAGCACGAATGTGGTTCAAAACTTTATTGACTTTGATTAACATACCCTGCTAAGTACCTATTTTAGTTAGACGTTTCTAAATACTATTGTCTACGGTCGAACCTAATCGAGACCTCAAGGGAGTCGTTTCCCGAGGTGATATTCCCTTTTTTGGTAATAGAATATGAAATTGCAAAGGAATTTACTCCAATTTTTTACTGTAGTAGTTAGAAGTAGTATGTTTAGTTTTTCTTCCCTTGTTTTTATATTTTATTATTGTAAATAAAGCCTGTAAATTTACTCCATATTACGTTATTAAATTTACCAGTTATTTATATATATATACCTATATATCTATGAAATCTATATGAAATCTAACTTTTACCTCTATTTTGACTAATTTTTCAGTTAATGTTATTAATTTTATAAAAATACGATGTATAATTAAAGTCGTAAATTAAGTGTAACTGGCAAATTTAATAACGAAATATGGAGTATTGTAAGTATATTTGATTTTTAGATTTTGGTAGATGAAAAGTACAATATTGTGTAATTTTTTTCACTGGACATTCCATCATTTTACCGCCAGGTCACTAACGGCCGTTAATAACCTACCTATCTTTAATCTCCGGTTGCTATCTACAGTTCTTTGAAGATTAAACGCCTATCCATACTTGCATTTCAATAATCTATCTGCAAAATGTCTATCCGAGTCAACACATGCATGCAAAGCAACACATGCATAAGTGACACTACATATCAAAGTGAAGCATACTTATACAGGAACGGAATTGGTTCTCAAACGTGACTGCTAAAACACACTGAATCGTACTCATACCTACTATCTTTTATAATCATTTTTATTGCGCATTTAATTAACTAGTAATAACTACTTATAACTGAGTAATAATATTTCATTTTTATACATTTACTAGTGGGTGCTCGCGGCTTCGCTCGCATTAAGAAGTAAAACTTGCATCCCCTATTTCCTTTCTTACCCCTTTTAAAGTGGCATTTCCAAAAATCCTTTCTTAGCGGATGCCTACGTCATAACATCTATCTTCATTCCAAATTTTAGCCCAATCCGTCCAGTGGTTTGGGCTGTGGATTGATAAATCACTATATCAGTCAGTCAGTCAATCAGTCAGTCACCTTTGAGTTTTATATATTTAGATTATTTCTGAGTGTGACAATACGGTTTCCGGTTCTTATTGGGTAGGCACGGTCCATCTTAGGCCTTGCTTTCCATCAGGCAAACTATGGACAAGTGGAAACTCTTTCTAGTTTAAAAAAATACCTATAACTAGGATACCCCAGAAATGTGTGTCCACTTGGCCAGAGTTGCAGTTAAGTGCACTTTTGAAACCATCCTAATCTCTTAAATTTTTAAAAGTACCAAATCCGCAGCAGCGCTTGCATATTGGAAACTTGCAATTCCGTAATAATATTCACCTGCGCTAAATGATAAATCCGCATTAAACCTCGGTGTCGTTGTAGTGAAACACCAAATTGAATTTCACCCCCAAGGGGTGTATTACATGATTTTCCGATCAAACACGAACTTAGGGAAAGCAGGGGCTAGTTGCTGTATAAAATAAATAAAAATATGGGAAATATGAGAAGCCTTTAAGCCAGTTTGAAAACTGTAACACCAAATTTTGTGTCTCTCGTGCTTAATATTTTTTTTCTGCAACTTACTCTTTTTGCGGGAAATGAGTGTGGATTTTTTTACCAGTCTGTGGGTCGATCCGGCGTTTCCAGAAAGATGTAGGTTCAAATCCAGCTGATCAGAATGATATTAGCTCACTTTTAAATGAATCAATTAAAACAATAGACAATATAAAATTATAGCTATTTTGAGCAGGTAGCAATTTCAAATATTAAACTGATTTATTTTCTTGGTTGCCCAAAGATGCGTTCAAACTTACACCGTTCATTAATTCGAAAATAGGAACGGACCTAATTAACGTAAAAAAAAACTTATAGCTTTTCTTCTACAGTTTTTACATTTACCCCACGATTTATTCCTAAATCCGGCCCCGTGCAACGATGAATTCTGGGGCAGTGTGATTGCAAATTGCAAAACCACGTTCAGCGGTCGCGGGCCAATATACTGTCAATATTATTTTACAATTAACGCATATTCCTGGTCTATCACAGGGAAGGTAATAGAGGTTATGCTGTAAATTTGCAGGGTTAGTTAGTATTTGGTACATTAGGTTATGTTGGGAGATGGACTCAAAAATTGGGAACGTGTATAAGAGGAAAAACAACAGTGACTAGACGAAGTGCAATTTTTTTTTCAGATGGGTTACCGCAAAAATTACTAGTAGAGATATAAGATATATGTATCTCTTTCTCTATATACAATTAATTCATATTCGTGCTTTGTCTAGGTAAAAGTAATATGGGTTACGGTTTTTATTTATTCTGTAAGTAAAGATATGCAAAGATTCTTGTGGTTAGCTGTAGGATGGATTGGTAATCTTGGCTTGGATTGGCTGATCTGTTGCGGCAAGAAGATCTGCAACCTTGTAAATAATACCATCATAGTCTACTAAGTGCATTGTTCAGCAATTCTATTATCGTTTAACACCTCTTTAGTCTAAGGATGTTTATAATGTTAGTTAGTTTGCTTACCTAGTAAAAAAGATGAGATTTTTTTGAAGTTTATAATATAACTTAAGACGCTTTATATTTTGCAATAGGTACCTGAAGTTTCTTTACGTGGCTGCAATCATTTTTAGCGTAGAAACAAAATTATGTACATAGCACTAACAGAAGCTAGCATATTATATTCTCTCAGAATTCTTCCGTTTCCACGACCATGTTTTAGTTTCCTATAGCACTGTACATATTTCCAATTCATCCTTCAGTCTTCGATCTTCCGTGTACCTCCTCGGGGACGGTCCTCGATGAATATTTACATCTGCCCAATAACACCAATCGGGCGCCGAGTCAACTGCCGATTTATGTACGGAGAGAGCTAAGGATGGGATACAAGGATTTAGGCAGTTTTTGACAAGACAAGCTATTGGATGGGTGAGCAAAACGTGGCATTTTATTGGCCGATGAAATAGTAGGTCTATGCATTTTGTCTTAGTAAATTAATCGGTATCGGAGTGACTGGCGTGAGGCGGCTGTCGACCAAGATTCATGGATGGATTTGGGAGAGACCTTTGCCCAGAAGTTTTGCAGCATAGGTTAATAAAAAAAGGGTAAATGTAAATGAAGAGTGGTTTTGTATATTCTTGTCTTCATAGTTGGCTACTCATACAAAATAATTATCTTTTAGAAGAAATGAAAACTGGGCAAAGATTTAACACGTTTATGTCTCGCGACAAACAAAATGCTTGTCGCAGCAAGTATTCGCACGCGATTACTAAAGTCTAGTTGGCTTGTTCAGCCCTTAGTTTGTTGAGAAAAAAGTGTCATACATCTCGGTATTCAAAATACCTACATATCTCTTTCAGACCCGTGATACACGTTCTTGTAAATTTCACAACAGTTGCTGAGATCCAGGCGCTTAAAAATGATTTCGCGAATTCACGATTATGATACAAGCGTAGGTAGGTAGGTACACAAATATTTTTATTTTTGAAAGCTTTTTCCGATTTAGCTTCGATTGTGTGTGTAAAGCTTTATCTCCAGGGTTGGCATAATTGATTTGTATCGGCCGATCCGGCGCATATATTATCAACGGAGCCGGGGACGAATTTCAAATCAATTGATTTATGAGTGCTGTTATCAAATTGTTATTCAATTTTAAATGAGAAAAATGTTTGGCTCATTTTATTTTGCATAGCAAATGTCTTCTACTACAATCAGAGTTCAAACTAATTGAAAAGTGAAATCTTTTTCAAAACTTGAGTGAAATTCATACTGATGTTTGGAATCGGTTCGACGCAATATTATTTGTGTTTAATAAACAATTAGCCACAATTAAAGAGATATAGATCTAGACAGACCTAGAATTACTTACACCTACTTACAACGAGAATACTTAGAAAATATCTGTAGTAAGTATAATTGTCTTTTTTTAAATAAAACTACGTATAAGAAACAATAAGCTATATTTATTTAAATGCCCCAACATTACTCACACCTTACATGAATTAAACTTCTAATTAAATTAATAAATATTTCATTACATTTAAATCAAGGAAACAATGAACTTTGATTCATATTTACAAGTTTGTATTTATTAACCTAATAAATATATTTTTTACAAACAATTTAAGCCTAGCTTGATGATTTAAACTCATCGATATGGTTTTGGAAGATAGTTTTTGATATTTTTTTTCTATAAATTCTATAGTTTAGCTTATAACTAATTAAAGGTATTACAGATAAACACACTGATCTGAGCGATGGCGGTCAAAACTTGTAAACAAGGCACTGACAAATAAAATAAAATTTTACTTAATAAGTTAAGACATCTTTTAAATGCACCGTTCGATATTTGGGTGTGTTTTAAAAAAACACTGTAAATATTTTTCATAATTAAGTGTTGTAACTCCCCAGCAGAATTTTTCTATCGGTCTTATGGCCATAATAATTAAAATTATTGGCTTTATAAGATTTTGATTGCACTTTGTAACCGCCAACGCTAAGTAAGTGCGCCCATCTATTCGTACCTTAATATTTGTTGGCATTTTACGGAATCGTACTTTTTAATGTCTCTTTTATTTACACATCACTTTCACCAAACTCCTTCTGCTATCTCTGTGGTACCTGGAAACAAAATGAACAATTATTAGAAATATACATATATATATATAATATCTACAGCCGCTATCATAAGTACAACATAATCAATGTACTGACAATTAATTAAACAATGTATAAATGTTTGTCTAACTTATTTCAGATCATCATCATTGTCTACCGGCTGTCACATCCCACAGCCGGGTATAGGCCTCCCTTTGTATGTCCCATCTGCGACGGTTTTGTGCAGAACTCGTTCTTTTCAGAAACCTAATATGAGCAAGAACTATTATTTCTTTTCATCACACATATTTCTTGTTTTAAAGTCTTCATAATATACAAAACTTTATTACAAAAATTCATTCAGGCAAACCCGTTTTCTGTTTAACCGTAAAAATTATCTCTTTTTGTTCATTTTATGTCGTTTTTACACAGCTTTTATAAGCTCATTCCGGTGTTATAATATCTGGCAAAGCTAGATATCTCCGTACCGAGTGACCGTTACTGGCAAAGCGCCCAAATTTCTTTGCTTACTATTAATTTGTACGTTAAATGCACTTTATTTTGGAAATAAAGAATGTAGATTGAAATTGCTGGTAAGGGGAGTGTTTAATTTGATTAGATGATAGGTATTTATTTGGCAAATAAATGATTTTGTATTTGTATTTATTTGTATTTGTATTGTTGTTATTTATACAGGGTTATTGCTTACTAGAAAACGTCATTTCAGAGACAATATGAAAAACTTTGTGTTTAATGATTTATGTAATGAAAACTAGCTCTTCCATGTCACAAAAAATAAGGTTGATTTAAACAGCATAAAATTTGAGGCTTTTAACAGCTTGCAAAGAAAACTGATTCGTATTTCACACACTATAAAGTCGTTATTTCTGTGTACTTACCACGTCATCGTCCTGGTGTGGTGGGAAGTAAGGGGGCTTGTGGACCTCGCTGGGAGCCTCCCTGATGGTGTAGCTCTTGTTGTCCGTGGACTCTAACACCACGCGAGGGGGTTCGCTCTCTGGAAAGAATAAAAATTAGATTTCAAAACCGACGCAGATTAATATGCTACGCAAGACGCAAGATTGTTTTTATAGTTAATTTTAAAATCAAAAAATAAATCTACATTATGAAAATATTAACAACTTATTCTTTTGCTATAGATGCCGCTTGGCGCCATAAATAGAATTTACTGACAATAATAATTTGGCCTTGGCACATTGTAAATATAGTACATTTAGACTATTACAAAACAGAAAAAAAAGAAGAAAATACAAAAGAAAGAAATAAAAATATTATGTGTGTATGTATTGTAATAATATGAATATTCGTAGAACTTTATTTTTAATTCGTTCAAGAGTTTAACTATTCACATATAATTATATCATATCATCATATCTTCACTGAAATTTTTGTTTTTATGATTCTCACAATTAAAAGTCTTTCTTATAACCATTTCATTACATTATTACTAACACATTCATTCACAACATTTACAATCAGTTTTCATATACAAGTACAAATTTTGCATGTGACGTTTCTAATAAACCGATCATAAAATCTCATTACGTCTTAGCAAATGTTCAGCCAGAAAATGTCCTTGACTCATGTTGAGGGAAACAATGGTGGAACGACAAAAAAAAGACTATTACAAAAAATGAGTGCCCAATTATCAAATATTTATCATAAGCCGTTCAAAAAACACTCACAAAACTCATAAAATAAAATAATTGCAAAATCCGGCGAGCAGCGCGAAAAAGCTTAACATCGTTTAGCGACTCAAAATAATAGCTCACAAATTATTTCCAACTATGGGCCGGTGGAACAGAAAATCCGATTTTATAGCCAAATATAATTTCACCAGTAACCCATTTATACGGCTAACTGATATGTCGACGCAAACAAAAACAATTTTTGCTTTTATAATCATTTCTGCATAAGAGTGGTTACTATGAGTGAAACAAATAATAAATAAGCGTGACATCCTTTTGTAATCGTACTCCTCATTACGGAGGGTAGTGACTCCCCCGCAACTCTTAGACATATAGTACTCACTGTTGGTGCGGTCTTTTTAGCCATTTAAATAAACTTCGTGACTGAGTCGAAAATTTGAAAACAATTTGGTTTAGTTCCTACCAGATAAAAATAACTCAGGTCCTAGTAATAAAGTCAGAAACATGTTTTGATCCATGACGCTACTACATATGTAAATATTATTGTAACCCCTCCATTGCTTGTGATTGTTATTCCCATTTTTATACCTCTTAGCTTTTTGTTTACAAAGGAAATATTCAATATTTATCAATTAACAAAAAACTCGTTTAAAAAAATCTCAAGTTTCGTAGTTTTGTTCGAGTTATTATTCTTTACAATAAAATAACATAATGTTTGTGGTTGAGAAATAGGAGTTTATTTCTTAACTAAAACAGGTTTGCACTTGACCATAGTTTGCTGATGGTAAGCATTAGCTATGGTCTAAGATGGATCGTGCTTACCCAATAAGAACACATATACTTCATAATCTGGAGACTCATAACTGTAAAGCTTTTTCTGTACAAACCGTTCCAAAGACCCTTGTTTTCCTTCACTATTAGGCAAGTGTAAATTCACACATAACGTGAAAAAACAGTCATTGGCGGTAGGGAGTCGAATCATACTGCGTCTAAGTGAAAGGTCTGAGTTAAGGTGATTACTTTTCCTTCTGCGCTATAATAAAAGAAGATAAATGTATATCACCACCTAGCGTGTATTGAACATTCTTCTCGCTCGAATGGCTGTACTGATTCGGATGAAATTTAGTATGAAGATATATAAGATTCTGGATTAGGACATAGGCTATTTTTATCCTGAACTATCACTGGTTTATCTTCGAGACATAGCTAGTTTTACATATGTGTGGATATTTTTCTCCACAATAAGGCGTCTATGAGGTATTTAGTTGACTTTACACTAGGAAATAAGCTTAGTGCCGCCATAGAACCAAAGTTCCTGACACTAAACTCGACATATTGAGTAAGTCAAGTTCTGCAACTTGTTTCAACTTGATCGGGCATATTAATCCGGGCTTAACTTGAATGTAAGTAATGGAGATTTATAGTGGGGATATTGACGGGTGAACTTGAGTCTTTCCTTTTTTTACTCATGAAGAAAGGGAGGTACAAGTCAGGCATTTCAACAAAACTTTTTGCAGCCGAGCTTTTTTAAATGTCTAATATCTAATGATCTAGCGACGATCCTGCACTTTTCTTCATCCAAATACTAACTTATTATATTATTCTTAATCACATTGTATCACATTATGTCACTTTGAGCGAGTGTGTCTCGGTGGTGTAAATATCTGCTTTACAATCTGACGTACCCTGGTTCGAATCAAACCCTAAGAAAATGACTTGTTATGTTTTAAGACTACAAAATCTCAGAATATGTGTCTCCCGAGGAAGGATCTAGGCACCCACCACGATGTACTTACCCAAGAAAACATGCCTGATGAGTAAATGAGATAAACGATGCAAGGAGAAAGAGGTCTCCTTAAACTTCAGGTATACTGACCAGCTTTAGGGTTGAGTATATCCGGCTTGGCGTCAGGCTTGTCAGCTGGGTATGCGATGAGGTAGCGGCGCCCCTGCGCGTCCACTTGCACCACGCTCTGAGACGGACGCTTGCTTGATGTGTTTGTATCTCGTCTCCTACAACAGGTTTGTAAGTTATAGAAAGAAGTTCAAAGATATTATATTCTACTCGTACCTACAATATCAAAATTATTATTCGATCGATACAGGCAACTAGCCTAGTAAAGCAATAACTAGATACCTATGCCCGTAGCATTTAAACCCTTTTTTTACATGAGATAGGCTCACACTTGACTACAACTTGCATGATGTTAAGCAACGTTATAATCTACGACCTAATCTACCTTTTTCGTAAATAAAGATATTTATCTTTTTTTCTTATTTATAAAGAATATTGTGCTACTTTCCTGTTTCTTTTATTTATTATTATTTTATTATTTATTATATCCGTTATGTAGTACCCATGATACAAGCTTAAGCTTAGTATGGGGCTAGATGGCGCTGTGTGATATGTCATGAAATATTTATTTATTTATTTATGGGCAGAGTATTAAACCTAATATGATACATACACTTATAGAAATGATGTATAGTTTTATAGTGTAAAGCGATGTATGAAACCTATTCAGTCTTAGCCTCCAAGAGCCCCAAGCGGCCACGGCTTGCGGAAAACAAGGACATTTGATTACTCAGCCACTTCAATTAAACGTTCAGAAAAGAATATATCTTTATATATTAAAATTTAATTAATCTAAATCAGGGAGTAAAAACATCTAAAAAGACCTTACCTTCGCAGCACCAATGCTACAATAGCTCCCGCCGCTGTAAGCAGTGCTGCGAGCGCAGCAAACGCAGCCGCTATCGGGAACTTGCTCTCTGCTCGGGTTGTACTCTCTGGGGACAACAAATAATTTTTAATCATCATCATCGTCGTACCTCTTCACAGAAATTAACGAGACAATGGAAAATAGACCCGGGCAACTGAAAGGTTTATTATTAGGTTCTAGCTGTTCAAAACTATTGTTTCATGCTAAGCCAGCTATGTCGGAGTCTTCAAGAACTAGTTTTTAACTTGGAAAAGAGCTCACTGGCTCGCTTAGTAGTTTTTCTTACTCTGACTGTTTAGTTACTCTGCGTAAAAACTAATTTTCTGACAAATCAGATCAAATATACATCTTTTAACCACTTCCAGAAGACTCAAGACTTATTCTATATCTTTATATGACCCTCACCAGCTCGTTTAGCAGTGTTCCTGTACACCAGATCTCTCAGCAGCACCAGGTCGGAGGCCCCCTTGCTGTTCCGCGCCACCACCGCCAGCTCCTCCTCCTCGGAGAGTGACTCCAGGACCGACCAGCTGATGTTCAGCCACACTATCATATCTGGAAGAAATAGGTTTAAGGTATGTCCTCATTGGTTTTTTAAAAAAATGATTGTCTATGTACCTACCATCTAAGTCTACAGCAGTGCATAAAATCGCCGGGCTGTAGCAAAACGTAAGATTTCCGTGTTGATTTTTGAGAAGTGCGGTGCGCCATACAAGTGCAACTTCTTTATAGGATTTGTTGATAGCGATCCATTTTACGAATCCTATCACAATCCTGTATATTTCAGGTCATTTGCCGGTCCAACGTGGACTCATTCAATTCAATGATATTAATTAAGGTTAACGTGGCTAAACATAACTTAGTTTGTTTACATATTACCGATATATGATGTACCTACCTACTAAAATCTTCTGCTAAGACTTCTTCTTATCGTAGAATAATAAAATATAGGTATATCAAAATAGGTAGATTATTAATGATTAGTTTTAAGGTTTTGTTTAGACGTCTACTTTCAAATCTGTAAATCTATAAATATTTTTTTTTCTTTCTCTCTTTTTTTTTATTCAACTCTGAACACCCTTTCAGCCCTAGCAATGAATGTAACATGTTACCTGTGTGTCCCGCGCTGGTGTTGGCCAGTACCCTGTGTTGGTCTCCCACGGCTTCCAGCGTGAAGTGCTGCGTCAGGCCCCCGTCGTATCCAGCCATGCAGCGGACTGACAGGATGGGCTCGTTGTTCTGCAGGAGACGAGACGAGGAGCAGTTCCTGGGAGGTGAGGGGCGGGCTGTGGAAGATAAAAAAAAGAATACATAAAATGAATTAAAAAATGAGAATACATTTTGTATATCACACCGACAAACCTAAGTGCCGGGTTGGATCTTACACTACACAACTAAATGCGTCGAAAACAAATCTATACGAGTACATTATAATCTGAAGCACTTTAGTATGGGGTGAAAAAACTATGAACAAAAATTAGGATAATATTGCGGAATGCATAATTTATCAGAAATGGATAATATTGTCCATCAGCTAGGTCAATGTTTATATAAAAAATCCGCAAACTTCTAATATCGCTCCGAAAAACATCAACAATGTAATATCAAGTATACAGTCCTGCGGTATCACAAACATTATGCAAACGTCACTCCTTTAAAATACGGCGCTCGCCTGTCTCGCCCCAAAATTTTAATTTCCTGTTAGCGAAAAAGCAATAAAAACAATCCAGAAAGCCATCGAAGCAATGAATCAAACTTGATCAAACCACCAGCAGATAACCGCGAACTTCCAAAATCGGGCAAATTAATGATTTGCCAAGTTAATTAAAACATTCCAGCAGCCGATCGGGAATATTCTAGATTTAAAATACGGGCAAAGTTTGCACGTCCCAAATCACGACCGAGCCAATATACGGACTTCCTAACGACTAACGAGTAAACTTATGTTACAACTTCGGAAGTTAGCCATTCGGCTGTCGCGCGCTTTTTTATGTGTCCGATTTTAGAACGACGATTTGGTACAAGTTTTAAAGAGGCAAGTTCCACCGGAATGGTACTAATTGAACTGGGGGCTTAGGTACAACTACACATGTCGATATGCATGACGGTATAAACATTGTTTTTTTTAACAGACTTCAGATAACAGCAAGTCAGCATATCGATATTGTCACCGAATTCGAGACGCCTATCATAGGCAGCTGTTGGATTTTCTATCTAATAAACTAGGTGTAATTGTGTATTTTTTGTATTATGATTGTTTTTTGTTGTTACATTAATAATAATAATATAATAAATAATATAATAATTTTTTACATAATTTGTGCTAATAAGGAATGTACTGCATAGTTAAGTCACCGACGTGACCAATTTAATGTTTTATTTCATTAGAGTAACAACATAAAATACAAAGCGAAATTGAATCAGTTCGTACTGGATGAACCCGTTTTATCTTAGACTATAATCGCCTACCATTAGAAAAAAATATGCTCAAGTGCAAGTTCCATTTCGTTCAAAATAGACGGCCGTTAGAAAAGATGGTAGTTGCTGAAGTTAGCATTGTGTCAGCAAAATACTTGACCAACCTTCGACGAAACACAAAAACTACTGCGAAAAAGTTACTAGATTAGTCCAATTTTTTACGAAACATGTTTTATTTACTTGCTGAATCAGATGAAAAGTTAAAGGTCACCTGTGAGTTTTATCTGTTAATATTTAGTATGAGTATTAACACAATGAAATGTGTCAGTTTTACTATTTGATTCTATGTTTTCTTTTGCCTTTATTATGTTTATTTGTTTGGTTTCAGTTTTGCATATTGATATACAATGGTCAAATTCACTAATAGGTAATTTATATTAAAGTACTATATACTGTTTATATACATTGGTTCTGTGAACTTGGCACCGGAGGTTTGAAATGTAGTTTAGTTGTATTGCATAGTGAAACAAGCTATTTTTATGAATATTAGAATTGGTGTAGGATCAAACCAGGATGCGTTAGTTAAAGTCAGAAGTTTTCCCCACAACCAGTTGTTTGCTAAAAATAAAATTGTAATTTAGTTGACCGATAGAATTGACAGCGTTCTATCTAAAATACACCGCGTCAGCTCAATATTGAAAGCTCTGAACCCTTTACTTCTGCCCCCGATCTGGCGACGGACAGTTTTTTAAACCTTTCCAATTTTACGTGTAAAACTCAATGGTGCACGAAAAATGTCAGATAGGAGTTTTTTTCGCGTCGAGAATTTCTAAAATTTGCGACAGCATAAATTGTGAAATAAAACTTTTGGAAAAATGTTCGGTAGTCACTGCTCGTACGAAATGTCCAGGTTTTGATCTCCATGTCTAGAAAATTTAACGCAATTATAAAATAAGTATTAAGTAATACGTATTTTCTGGCCCGTTATCAAGCGATGGATCATCGTAAATTTGACAGGTTATAGTATAGGGTGACATAGGCAATCAATCCCGAAATAAAGCTAGTGGAGCTTCGTGTTTCTTATTTTGAATAAAACTGTCATTAAAACATTTTCCAATACTACATTAAAATAAATAAACAAAAAATGAAACAGAGCATCCAATCGACTGTAATCTGTAAAAGGAATATACAGCGTTGCAATAAAAGTGTTAATTTTCAGTATATTTGCAGGTCGGCGCGCCTCAACCCCAACATCATCGGCCACTCAGATATATACAGTAAGGGTAACTTCTTTTATACAATTTAGAAACTAAAGAGAAAATAAAGTATGTTACAAATGTACATGCATATAACATTCTATTTTTTTTTAGGCGTTGATTTTATGTAGTTTGTATGAATGCTGAATTCATTAATGTGACACATGATATTAGTAGGTACTTAATACTTGAAATCAAACTAAACATTATTTTTCTAGACACCATATGATACGATACGTGTGATAATGTAGATGTAATTATGTTTATTTTTATAAAATTGTTTACTTAGATGTTCATAAATTTTCTGCTCACTCTCTTTATGACAATGAGTGGCGCGTAGTTGGGACCTTAAATTATTTATTCGATTCAATTCAATGTCAATCACATATTTATGTTACAATTAAATGCTACTTATGTGCACCCTGTGCTTATAATCTAGATTAGGTTAGGACTATACTTACTACTAACACTAACCTAGGTTTATTTAATTTAAATACATAATGTTAAATGTATCTTTGAAAATATATAAATATTTATGTGTTACATACCTAATAAATGTAACTGAATATAAATTTTGTAGTATATTTTCTTTAAAAGATAACTTCGGAATTTGTTTGGAAGGGTTTTCACTATTTTTTGTACACTTACATTATGACGACATGACGTTTTCATAAATCGACTAGCACCGTCCTTACTGTGAGTTAAAGTAAGTATGCTGCAACAGATTAGCCAGGAGCTAGTCCCATCCCTAGGGCCATAAACTCGATTAAATTCCCTTTTTTACGAGGACGTCTCTACGTGTAAGTAGTTCGCGGGTATTTCGCTTTTTTACGGCGAGAAATGCGATCGGATACTATATTTTATTTATATATTTTACATTCTTGCTTATGTATTGACACTTATGTATTTATTTGTTACATAGAAGGATTAAGAAGTATGAATGTTCTTGGGTAGGTTCATGAGTAATCATATATTTAACCGACTTCAAAAAAAGGTGGTTAACAAATCTTCTGAAAGTTTTTTTTTATATAATTATGTTAAAATGTAAACTTGAATTTGTAATAGTCGGTCTGCTTGTTCCAAGTTCAAGATGCGATGGAGCGACAGACGACAGATCACTACGGTTTTTGGTATGGAGACACTATGCAGTCTTGAGAATGATATTACAGAGCCACAAGTAGTTGGCGTTAGTCGAAGCGTCCCTAGTTCACCCAGCGTCTAAGACGTTGAATTCGTATGTTTTGATTACTAACGCGGTCAGTCTTTGGATGGATGACCAAAAAGTGGTGTTCTTTATTCGTAGACTTCCGTGGGTCCCATGACTCTTTTAAATACCAGTAACAGTTCCGCAGCCACGTCAGAGACTTTACTATATAATTTTAGACACCAGAGTTGGCCACTTTTACACAACTTACTTTACTTGTCGCCTAATAGTCTAAAGCAATCCAAACGCAGGCAGAAGTCTTGTAAGTAATGGATTCTGGGTTTATGTGGTAGAGTTTATAGTTTGACATAAATTAGGTTTAACTGCTTACCTGAATGCGAGACTTACAGGTAAGTTTACTTCTTCTCAATGTTAGAACTTACCTAAACTGTTACTAGGGTACTATTTGTTATGAGGATTTGTAAGTCTTTTATATATACGTATATTTTATATCGAAAGGTTACTGGTAACTTCAGGCGAGTTTTAGTATGTGTCAAATGTATAAAAAAACTAGTGCATAATCTTGTAAGGGCTTTTGGTACGTTAAAAGCAGCAATCTTTGATTCTACTACTTTTGAAAATCATCGAATGTATGAAGAACTGTTTTTTTTTTCGCAAATTACTTAAGGTTAAAACCAAATGACTTTTTAAATCTACCCGTCAATGGTAAACTATGAACTTATCAGAAATTAAGATTTGGTCTATCGCAATTGTTTTTTGAAAGTTTTTAGTCAGAACTCCATCTACTAGATGAGAAGGAATAAATTTAAAAAGTAATTAATGAGAAAGTGAGTGAACTAATTAAGTAGTTATTTCTTCTGACCTGCCGACACAGCTTGACACTCACGGGCATTTCTATTGTCCTACAAATCTCGTTGCTCGTCATAACAGTATAGGCAAAAAGTAGCCTACACGTTAATCTATGGTCTAAATTACTTATTTTCATATTTTCTTTTATGAAGCTTTTCCTAAGGAATAAAATGCTTATTTATTTTGTTGTAGTTAGAAGTAGACAATAAGTGTGCAGTTATTATAAGTTTGTCGTAATTATAATATTCATAATTACTTGTGTTATGCGGGAATCGAACCCACATCCCTAAATTAGAAGGTAGAGCCACTACCAACTAAGCTAACAGGCCAGTCATACTGCTGATAATAAGGAAGTATTTATTTTTCTACTAACCTGCGGGTACAATCTGAAATACACACGGTCGTTTCTGCCTTCCAACCGAGTTGGTGGCTCGACACAAGAGGGCACCGTAGTCGCGCTCGCTCGCTGCTCGGTAGCGGAGCTCGCTCGTTGTGCCTCCTGCTGATACTGGGATAAAAAAATACTTGTTAGTTAGTCATACCATTATTCTAAAATAGTGTAATTTTTATTCCGATACAATGCAAGTTAAACCATGGGTATCCATTAGCTGATAATCATTTACAGAAAGCATTAATCCGATTGCAAAAATTCCTTGCTTTCATTTATGCTTTGCTTTCATGGCAAGACGAACATGTTCGTTTATTTAATGTAGCGTGGAAGATCTACACTCCAAACAATAACATGCTGTCGTTTTGCAATAAAAAATAGTGTGAAAATAATTTGTGTTTAAACATCTTTAATTTTTTTACAAAGACGTGCCTTGACAATGACAACTCACCATATCTAGCCGGCGAGACTTGGAAGCTCTCCCCGCTGTTATTGAACTGCCAGTAGAAGCTGACGTCAGCCGGGTCAGCGGACACAGCGCACCGCACGCGGAGCGGCTCGTCGAGCCGTGCACCGAGCAGTACGGGAGACGCCAGCACGCACACCGGGGCGTCTGTGTGTAGTCAACGTTTGTATTAGTTTTATACTGCTCAGCTAGCGGAGGCAATCGCATGCGATTACCAATGTTAAGCAAAGGTCGACGCGGTCAGTCCTTGGATGGGTGACCGGAAAGTGGCATTCCATTTTGGGCGCATCCGTGAGTCGGATGACACGTTAAATTGTAGGTCCCAGCTGTTTGACTAGTAGGGCAGTCGTGAAGCCATGTCAGAGGCCCTTAGGGCGGTTTGAAACTCTAGACACCAGAGTTGGCCACTCTCATTCGATAAGAAGAAAAAGAAGATACTGCTGTACATTAAAAATATCGGTTTTGTGTATATACCTAGTGAGATATTAGTTTTATTTAATAAACAACAAATCACATAAGAAAGACTCTTCGAATATATAAAAAAAAATATTAACACGTTATATTCAACCTAATCTACTTTATTAAAGGCAGCGTATCCAAAATGCTGGCTGCAATTCCACGTTGAAAAAGCTAAACTAACCTTTAGGGCAAGGTAAAATCTAATCTTTTGGTCACGCGAATATTTCTTAAATATTGGTCTATTACCTATATTATAATAGCTATGATGTATGTGTAGAACATCAGATATGTTCGTTTGTCATTTATGTAGAAGCACCGCGAGTTCCCCAACCAGTGCGTCTGTGTGTAGTGTGACTCATATTAGACGTAATAATGTTGTTATGGTTAGAGTAATTAAAATTTTGAGTTTGAGGGCAGTTTTTCGTTATTAAATTAGACTTAATTTTGCCCCTAATTTGATTGAAATACGATGTTTACTTATTTTATAATAGACACAATTTTAATTTCTTACTTGTTGTTGAATAGTAATGTAAGTTTTTAATTTGTTGAAATTATAGGTGAAAAAAATACTTTCAGAAGACTTGATAACCTCATTTTTTTGGAAGTTGGTTAAAATAATGGAATAAATGCAGATTTTCATCGGTATTTCGAATAAGTAGAGATTCGACACAACAGATTAGCAGAACTTTGTTTAGTAAACAACCTACATACTTACACCCAATAGTAGTGCAACTTTTTAAATTAAAGCCTTTACTTCTGATATACTGGTAGACTAAACTCTCAATTGAGAATAAGAATAAAAAACCTTCATTCAGACTCATTAATATTAAATAAACATAAAACGTACTTTATCCTGGATTATGAATGTATCTCTACTGGAATGCACTAAGTACGTAATAAAATAAATAAAAGACATTTATTTAGGCTTAACCCATAGTTACTAAAACTAATTTGGACACTGTAAATATAATTAACTAGCTGTGCCAGCGACTTCGTCCGCATGGAATAGTTATTACCATAAACACGGTTCTAGTGAGTTAATCTTAAAAGATAGACATATATACTAGACATACTATTGCAGACATTTTGTTAGATAATTTCAAGAGGAAATTTTTTTTACTTATACATATTTTATTGATATCTTGAACCGTTTTCGCAGCGCACGCTACGGAAGCCCTCAAAGATGAATAATTTATCCCCGTTTTTTTTCACATTTTCCATTATTTCTTCGCTCATATTAGTTGCAGCGTGATGTTATATAACCTAAAGCCTTCCTCGATAAATGGTCTATCCAACACAAAAATATTTTTTCAATTCGCACCAGTAGTTCCTGAGATTAGCGCGTTCAAACAAACAAACAAACTCTTCAGCTTTATAATAGTAGCATAGATAAAGAACATTAACAAAATAAAGAACATTGCTCAAAATCACTTTAAAAACAACAATACTCACATTGCACTCTCAAAAAAACTGCCTGACTGCTCGCCTCGCCCATATCATTAGCAGCTCTACAAGTGTACAGTCCTCCATCCAGCTTCGTCACTTTCTGCAGCACCAGGGACTTGGTGCTGATGAACACCCCTGACGACATGTTCTGGCTCACTTGCTGGTCCTAGAAGAATATATAGATGTTAGAATTTGATAGTTGCTCTCTCTTGAGTCGTATTTCCTCATGACTGAGGGTCGTGACTCCCCCACAGAATTAATTCGTTAGGGGAGTTTTCTTGAGCAGATACATCGTGGTGGGCGCCCAGGTCCTTCCACGGAAGACACATGTCCTCGGATATTGTGGTCCTCAATCATGTCGGTTTCCTCACGATGTTTTCCTTCACCGTTAAGCGAGTGTAAATCCACACATAAATGAATACAGGTCATTGGTGTAGGGCTGGATTCGAACCAGGGTGCGTCTGAATGTAAAGCAGACACTGGAACCGCTAAGCCACACTCGCTACATAGTTGCTAAAACTAATTAAAGTATTTGGAGGAAGATCTTTATCTTCAGGCCATGAGCTTAATATATGTAGTTATTTCAGCAGACAGGAGTATAACCAAACAAATACAAACTAGTTTATGCAAATTTCTAGTGTTAGTCTATTTTATAACGTCTGCTGTACTATGAAGATATGATTAAAAACTATTTACGTCGAATGATATATTTCCATCCACTTAGCTATTGCATTAAAATAATTACAGCTGAAACAGATTTAGAAAGTTTCATGAAATAATTCTTTTAAGAGTACCTACGGAGGTACCCATAAAAATAATCATGAAAATGAGACATACTGATAAATTGTATTCCTGGGACACTTACCACGGCGACAGAAAGAAAACAGATACAATACAAAAGTCTGTTAATCATGAACGTAGATGGCATCACATTTTTTTTAACTAAAACTTAAATCAAATCATTTATTTTGCGAATATGCACAAATTGTAAGATAACAGCAGATGGAATGCTTGATGGTAGGTACATACATATTCTGCCTCACGGCAAGCAAAACTTACATTTCAATATAGTCACGACTACACAATTACAATTAAAACTTTGGGGAAACACTGATCACTCACTATTTGATATAAAATAACAACAAATTCATCTAAAATCATTAAAATCATTAAGGTTTGCACTTGTCCATGGTTTGCATGATGGTAAGCAATAGCTATGGCCTAAGATGGATCGTGCTTACTCATAAGAACCGGTTGACTTTTGCTTTGAAAATCGCTAGTCTATCTACAGTTCGTGGGGAACAGGGAGTCAAGCGGGTAGGTCCACAACTAAATAAATACGTGATTGTTATTTACATAATGTTACTGGTAAGTGAGAAAGAGACAGAGAACAGAAGACTCACTCACGTTATGGTACCAGGATATCCTGTGTTCCTTGGGGTTCGCCTTGATGTTGCATTCGAAGTAAACATCATCCCCCTCTTTTATGTCGTTCGGGTTAAGGGTGCTGCCTAGAGACATCGTGAGGACCGGCTTGTCTGTGGAGAAATAATATAAATACAATATTATTTGGATAATTATCATAATATGATGAAAAACAATACTTTGAGAAGACTTGATAACATCCTATTTTGAAATCGGTTGATAAATAGACATTAGACATTCATACATACATACATAATTTCACAGTATATATTTTTAGATGACGCCCAAAAAAGGAGTGTCTTTTTAGTAGCCATCTAAAACATAACGATCTATGATTCGGTTTAAAAAAAACCATTAAACAATTTAACAAATTTTTAGAAGTTGTAGCACACAATTTGTTGCTTATAATTTTAAAAGTTCAAGCAAACATAAAAATCAAACAGTGAAAAAATGTTTGGTATAAGTAAATAATAATTTCAAGCACAGATTAGAAAAAGACATACCAACAACATGTATCTACAACAAAAAAATACTAATCTCATCGACAAACATATTAAACTCACAAACAACGCTCATCCGGAAGGAGTCCTCCAGTGCAACCCGCAGCACCGGGTTGTCAGCCCGACATCTAATCACTGCGCCATCGTCTTCTGGCTGCGGCAGCATTGTCAGCCGACTCACTGTCATGGTTTCGTTAGTGAATTCTGTATGCTGAATTAAAAAAAAAACATTTTTTATTAAACCACCAGCTTATATCCGAGATCCGAGGGCATGTGCCTTCCGTGAAAGGACTTGGACGCCCACCACGATGTATCTGCCCAAGAGAACTTCCCTAACGAATTAATTCTGCGGGGGAGTCACGACCCTCCGTCGCGTCGTGAGGAAAACAGCTCAGAGAGACAATCCGATAAAAATAATAGCCAATGTGTTAATCCAGGTTCTTATCTACCTTCCTACTATCTGTTATTCAAATTGCTTCAACTGTTTGAGCGTGCAGAAGAAAAAAATATTCACACAAAAGGTTTTCTCTTCTAACTTTAGTAGGTACTTAGTGTGGGATTTACAATCAATTATTCTTTCACGTTGAAATAGTAAGTAGGATTTGGGACATTGATATTAACCAATTAGTCACAAACCTTTGTTACCTAAGTTTTAGTTTCTTTAGGAATAAAAATAAAATACATTTAATAAGACACGAAATAACACGAGAAACAGAACACAATAAAAAAGAAAGGGGTTACAAACTTTAGTATATTAATTCATCATTAATTACGCTGTTCTAACTACGAACAACAATACACTATAGTTTCCTTTAAACCCTACACCTGCCATTCCTAGAGCTATTTCTCGGCAATAAATTCCATCAAACACTAGCTCCAAATACAACCTGCCATTAAATACAGCCCAATTAATAATAATAACAGCATACATTTTCAAGATAAATGGCAAAATAGGCTTTATATCAATACCCATATGACTTAAAACACTATATTTATAGCTGGTAAGCTGACGGACTGAAACTCATGCAGGTATAAAGTTAAGTGTCGGTATTGTTAGTAGGTTTATGTTATTATAATTGAAAACACAGGTAAATTGGAGTTGTAATAATTGATATGGGGATATTTATGAAATGCAGTGGCCTAGAAAAAAAGGCTTTTTTTTATAAATTTAAAGGTTTTATGTCGTATGAGTAAGGTGATTATTATATTAATATAATATTAATAGAATAAATCAGTTTTTGTTAAATAGGAGACGTTGGTTTTATAAAAAATGACGCAATAAAATGCTTTTTAAAATACGCACATACATAATTGCAGGAATTCTTCTATGTGCGTGCTTTTTACACAAACAATTTTCATTCAAACTTGAAGAGTGGAATTGAAGGAAAACAATAAGTATCAACAAAATTGTTGTTATTCAGCGTTTTTATAATATAATCAGTAGGTATCACACAATGATTGATGTTAAGACACCATCTTTTTTACCATGACATAGCCGAACTACAAGGCTCTGGTTCTCAATATGTTTAAATGTTTTTGTTTATGTTACTTGATGAACTCTTTACCAATTTTGATTATATTTTATTTTAGAGTAATAATAATAATGACCGTAATAATTAATTTCTACAACATATTTGACTAAGGGTACCGTATTTTTGCTGTACCTGTGGGCTTTGCACTAGGAAAATCCTGTGTCGTAGAAACCACGGTTGATTTTTGATAAGAAGTTTTTAAATAGTTTTTGAATGTATTGTTCAATCACCCACCTTCCCCCTAGTATATCTCCTGTTCTCCCGGAACCAGGTGAGCTGCGCGGGCGGCCGGCTCCCGCGAGACACGCACACCAGCGTCATCTCACTGTCAGCGGACATCTGACCCGGCTTGTTGGTTATTGAGACTGACGTTGGACGCACTGGGAGAGGAAACAGTCTTAGTTAGAATATGGAAGCTTACGTGTAGAACGTGTAGTCAAGGATGGTAAAGTCAAGGAAATAAATTAATAATTAAATAAAAAAATATATTAACAATTATTTCCTAGAGTACGAGCTACTTTCAGGATATGTTCGGAAATAGTAAATAGTTTTCTTTTGGGAATGCGTGTACATTTTTTACTATACTTTTCATCAGGCAAGATAACGTCAGACGCAGGCCCTTTAATATTTAAAGAAACTCCAGCTTCCTATAGCCCTAATCTAAACATAATAGGTGCCAAGGATCCAGGCTTTGAAGTGGAGGTTACCTCACATCCGATTGGCGCTTTTTAATGACGGTCCATTAGGTTGGATTTAACAAAGATGTGACAGTTGCTTGGTCAATTTTAGCAACTCATGGTACTGTTCTCAGTGCTAAATAGTCGTTTGTAAACTTAAACCTTATATTAAACAAGATAAGGTTCAACTTACAATGCATCTCAACCCTAGCAGTACGTTCATGAGGACTCAGCAATGGTGTATTGGTCGCCTGACATCTAATACTGGTGTTCAGCCAGCTCCTCTCTGCTCCTCCGATACTGATCCTGCTGATGATGACCTTCCCGTCGTTCTTGAGGATGGTCTGGTCTTCTATCTGCTTGTCGTTGATCAGCCAGGTCAGGGTGGGGCGGGGACGACCTGGTGGAACACAATAGACATAACTAGGTATATTAATTATGTTTTTGTGTTTAATAAAATGTTAAATACTTATTAATGTAATTACATAAGCAAGCTAGACAAGACTTTGGATACTGTCCAAGGAACACGGAAAAAAAATAACATAAGCATATATAGAATAGTAAACACAAGCTACATCTTACAATTTATGGCATACAAATACTTCAATGGATACAAAGAAACAATTGGTCAGATAGATTGATTGACATATTACTACCATATATTGATAGTGTATGAATAAAAAAGTAATTTTTGAATGAGCGAAAATAATTACGATTGGCACAACACGAGTGGTTAGAATAATAAGCTTATTGTGACATAAGCCAAAACAAAACGACCGGTAGGCGACACAATAATTTTTAACTTTGACTTTGACATGGTCTACGCCGTAACGTCAGAATGAATTTAGCAACACGGTTAGGTACCAGGAGGGATGATATAAAAAATCCTTGGGTACCAGATACTACTTTTGACCATTGTGAAGCGTACCCACATTTCTTCACTTTTTTGGTTTTTATTTAAAACGGCCTATTAATACAAATAAATTTAAAGAACACAAAATCAACCACCACAAATAATCTACACTGTATTTTAAATAGAATTATAAACTACGATAGTATGTGTATCAACATCTTATTCGTTATTGTATAACGAATAAGATGTTATGAAACCAATTTAAGACGCTTATAAATGTTACAAAAATCTAACTAAAATTTGTTATACAAACAAACCCCAATTTGTGTGTGCAGATAGGCAAATGCCTTTTTGTAACAATGTGTTGAAGGGCTACAAAAAATTCGTTACAAAAAGGCTTCCGCCTATCTACACGCGCAAAGAAATTAATATTCACAATTCTATTCAGAAGCAAATGTGGCTATCGATAGCATCAACAAAAAAACTCACATCCGGAACTCGCGTGTGGAAACACACAGCGCAGGATAAACGCTTTGTGGTGTGATTTGAATAGTAGTTATACGGAAAGAGGTTTATAGGTGAATCTATTGGCTAATTGGTAACTAGATAAACCGTTTTTGTACCTATAAATCGCGAATAAATGAGAGATTTGTAGAACCTTAATTATAAACTTAGTTTATTCACACGTTTTGAAAACTAATTGTTGTAAGAAAGAAATAGCAGAACGATAATTTTAATAACTGGTTGATTCAGGTTTAAAAAGAAGGCGGGATAGTTTAAAGTAAGATTTGTTATTTGCTAAGTCAATTCTAGACAAATTTTTAGTTGGTCAGATTTCTAAGTTCTTAACATCAGCTATCAACTTGCATTTGTTCATGTGTTTAGATGTGGTGTGTGTTCGGTTCCTGTATGAATTTGGTATAGATTTTCAGATGACTAAATAAATTAGCTTAGGCTATCTTCTGGAAGATTTTGAAAGCGACATAATACGCAAATTTTTAACTCAAAATGCGAACAAAACCGTGGATCACAACTAGTTCTCCATAAAGCCAAGTTGCTCCAGGCACATTCGTAGTGTTAGTTCCAACATGAAGCCTCTTTTCCCGAATTCAGAGTGCTGACAAAACATTGATAGCGGTGCATCGAACCAGGGGCGAATCCAGGAATTTGAACTGGGCGAACTATTGGGACGCAATTTGAAAGCACTTGTGTCGAGTCTGGTTGTTTCTATGTATCATAAGTATGTATTTACGAAAGAAAAGTATATATGTATTATATCCGTTATATAGTACCCATGATACAAGAATAGGCTTAATCGCTAAAAATGGGACTAGATGTCGCTGTGTGATGTGTCCCGGATTTTTTATTACTTTTTATTATAAAATACCCATATGCTCAGAGAGATGCCAGACATAATAGGTTCTAACTGGGTAAACATTGTGGCAATAAAACAAAGCTTAAGTTGGTAATCTTTCATATAAAATGTGACAATTTAAATCAAGCAATGTAACCCCAATCAATAGTCGCGTCACTAGATTCGTCCCAGCGTCGAGTTCGCGAGAATAGCCAAATACCTGAATAATTCCTATTCATTCGGATGTGAATGTGTAAACACTAGATACAGCCAGTTATGTCCGGTTTTTTCCGGATCTGCATAACTTGTTTGTCGGGCGAATGAATTTTAAAGTGCGCCCTATTTTGAAGTGAAAGAGATTATATTCAAAAAAACAAATGCTGGATTTGAATAAGATCTTATTTGGACACAAAATGTTGGTGTTTTTCGTGGTTGTGTTTTTGAATTGCTATAGTATTAATCTGTATGTGTCATGTGTGGAGCATGTTACAGTTATATCTATACTAATATTATAAATCTGAAAGTTTGTTTGTTTGAACGCGCTAATCTCAGGAACTACTGATGCGAATTGAAAAATTCTTTTTGTGTTGGATAGACCAGGAAGGCTTTAGGCAATATAACATCACGCTGCAACTAATAGGAGCGAAAAAACAATGGAAAATGTGAAAAAAACGGGGAAGATTATTCATCTTTGAGGGCTTCCGTTGCGTGTGCTGCGAAAACGGTTCAAGATATCAAATAAATATGTACCTATGAAAGAATTATTCCTCTTGAAATGATCTAACAAAATGTCTGCAACAGAATCTTTTAAGATTAACTCACTAGAACCGTTATTATGGCAATAACTATTCCATGCGGACGAAGTCGCTGGCACAGCTAGTTGTTTAATATTTTTATGGATATTCAAAATGTTCTGCTAATATAATGTTTCAAAATTTTATTTAATTACATATACTCCACCATAAGCTAAATAAAGGCCTCTGCAACGCAGGGGGTATTTGGTGAAGGAGGAGTATAAAAAAAATTATGTCTATAAAAATACAAAAAAAATATAACTACACTTTTTAGTTATACTTGACTGCCAGCTAAACTAAGTGACCACAACTTAGACGATGGCCCTAAAAGCTGATCATCAAGTCATAGTCAAACTAAGAAAGTGCACCAACCAAAGTAATAATAATTTAATAATTTAGTAAGAGTAATTTCATAAAGCAAATTTGAGCTTCCTCAAATGAATTTTTTTTCCCAATTTCTTCTGCAAAGTATCCCTTCAAAGCATTGTACATTAAATTAGTTATAGAGTTTAGATCCTCCTACAATACATCGGGATTACTATAAATGAATCCCGTTTTTACGTGCACTGAATACTAGTGGGTGCAATTAGTCCTTTATGAATAAAATATGGTGGATGAAAAATATTAATTTATTACAAACTAAAAACGCATAAAATATCCACAACAAAGCCGGCCGTTTAAGCTGCAAACGCTAACGAGAATATTAAAATTAGGTGCGCAACAGACGAAAAAATAAAAGGGAATTTTGGTTCATCATTACTCATACATCAAAAGGTAGCCGAGGTACCGCACGGAAAATAAATGAATTATGTATAAGAATGCTAAATTAAGGCATTTTGTCTGGAGCCCGATTCAACGGGGTTTACGCAGCCCCACCAAGTTAGACGTACTTCCCGCTCCGAGGGTAGATTGGAAAAAGTTTTGGGGATTACAAATTTTATGGAGAGCAGTCGCATTTTGGTGATCGATTAAATTTTATTGCCGCGACTTTGGAACGTCAATCAGGAAAAAGTTGGGCTGTTGACAGAATTGTAGACATGGGTTGTACATTTTTCGATTTGTTTTTTGTATGTACTTGTGTTATTTTACTGTATCCTTGTTACCCAGATTTTAAATAAAAAGAACACATTTAATCGAAAACATATAAGTAGTTATCTTGCAAACATTTTATGAATATCATTAATATCGTAATACACAGCTACATAACGCTTAACTTTTCAATGTACATACATTCAAAAGAGAATGATAATTCATAACTAATCAAATTCTACCTATTTACTTGAAATCATCTTTGAAAAATACTGAATAATGAATAGATTCAAAACGATATTTTACCCCAAAATGGATCTAATTAATCACTACTGTTAAATTAAATAATGTCAAAAACGGTAACCCTATTATGTCAAGTAAACTTTCATTAACAAATATTATAATGTCAATCATAGCAACAGAAATGTTTTGCCAAAGTAAAGTCCAATTTGACATTTCCTCCATCAAGCTTGGAATAGATTTTCTAGGAACCAGATTGGTTGAGTAAACGTTACTTCGATGAAAATGTCTGTAACAAACTTGACTTCTGTCTGAAATGGTCTGTAAGACTTCAAACCATATTTTAGCGGAGTAAAATATTTTTATAGAAATACTAGTGGACGCCTGCGGCTTCGCTTTTGCATTATTTCAGAATAAAAAGTAGCCTATGACACTCCTAATACCTCATTCTACCTACACACCAAACATCATGATGATCGGTTTACCCGTTTTTGCGTGATGAGCGTTTAAATAAACAGACAGAGACACAAAAAAAAACAAATAAATCGAGAAACAGACGAAATTTATAGAAATTGTTGGAACGTGTTCTACTATTTATTCTAGTATTTCCAAACTATTTTTTAACGCACTAGTCCTTTGAAAAACAATACAATAACGGTTAAAATGTGTTAGTAAGTTTGAAGACTTACTTGTAGTTACAGTATAATATTAATATATGTACAGTTATATATATTTTATTATGTAGCATGTAAGCCAAAGTAAATAATACTACAACAATATCTGACCAGATTCAAGTAAATACTTAAAATCTTTGTAAGAAAAATAAGCTTTTATTTGAAGGAAAACGCATTTATATTCCTTTTAGAATTACCGTCTCATTACAGTTTGATCTTTTCCTTTGTATATAAGGAAGTGTTTACATCAATTTTACAATGAAGCCATAATGGTTGGTTATTAATATTTGTGCTTAGTAATTTTACTTAAATCCAAATATGTACATTATAAAATATATTATTTTTAATGGTAAAAAGTAAGCTAATTCTATAACCAGCATCTTAGAAAAGCCATTTTTTTATTTTCCTAATTAGTCACATATCTGTCACTAGTTACTGGCTGGGAAGAATTTTATTGTTGTGGCTTCCAGGCACGCTGTTATTGATTGGTAATTTCAGACATTGCAGTAGCAAAAGGTAACACCACAAATTCAATTAATTAATTGAAATTGTAAGGTCTATATTTCTAAAATGTGTTTCGTAATTTTCTTTTTAAGAGATATAATATTGAGAAAATTTGCAAAGGTATAAATAGTGACCAGAAGAAGTAGAAGTTAATGTTATCTTAAAGTATTTAATTTCATTCTTTATTTTCCTGAATTTCAGAGCTAAATACCTTTATACCTTTATGTTCTGTTTTTCGTGTTCTTTCTTTATATATCTTGGTGGATACAAGAAAAAAAGAACATTTTAGATAGACAGTTAGAAGTGTTGTGAACACAGCTTACCAGTTACGTTTTTATTGGTGCGAAGATAGGAAGAGGCTAATTTTGCAGAGTTGTTGTTTCAGTCAAACGACTTGAAAAATTTGCTTAAAGGTCGATTATTTCAGAGAAAAGACTCTTTTAGGCCCGAAATATGTATTGCGTGAATTTTTCTTATTTTGTATATAAAATTGATGCTGCTCTGGGTTGTCTATTTTGTGATAAAAAAAGATAATCTAGATATTGCCAAATTTCATGCAAAGCGGTACAGCTGTTCATCACACTTAAACAGCTTGATCGATTTGGTTGAAATTCGGTTAGTAGATATGATATAATACTGTTTTTTTTCTCTTCTTCCTCATCTTCGTATGAGAATGGTGAAACCGCCCTAAGGGCCTCTGACATGGCTTACGGACTGCCGTACTATGCCAAACATAATCATAATGTTTAAACAGTATAAACAAACGGCTTGTGGCTAAAAGGATCATGACCTGAGATACATTAAGTAATTGAAATATTCATTTCAATCTATGTATTATATCCGTCATCTAGTACCCATGATACATGCATAAGCTTAGTATTGGGCTAGATGGCGCTGTGTAATATGTCCTGAAATATTAATTTATTTAAACAATCAATATAACCTTATATTTGCACCATGAAACACAAAAATACCAAACAGACAGAACTAATTATTACTTTATCTAGGTACATTGCCTTATCATTTACTTCTACAAGAAAGATTTAAGAAACTAAAGTGAGTTTATTCTTCCAGAATCCCGTATCCGCAAATATGATTACTTTCATAGTGCAAAAAGCAACCACAGTTCCATACCCATTTACCGCTACGTTGAGAAATACTCCGTCGCTACAGACGCATCATTTGTAACACTAATAGTTGTTTTCCGATTTCACTCTCGCCCCCTTTCGAGGCGGTTCTTTCTGCCACCCCTTTTAGTGCGGCGCAAGTGAGAAACTACGCCGGAGATTGTGGTTAGTGTTTTAGTATAGGAAGGAAAAAACGTAAAATATAACCTCAAATAATGTTAACGGACTCGAAACCTATGACAGTCCATAGAAACATAGGTCGCCTACCAACGCGGTGGGTTGACGACATTAGAATAACTGCAGGAAGCACATGGATTCAATCTGCGCAGGACCGGGACGAGTGGCGTAAAGGAAGAGAGGCCCATGCTCAGTAGTGGGCAATGACAGGCTGATAATGATGGTGGTGTTGATGAGGATAATCTTAAATAATGTTCATATCGTTCCACGTATGTTTTTGCTTAATTATAATTTTAATTGATGAAAAATAGTTTTCTAGATAACCAATTTTTACTATTAGAGTCTCGTAAGTGATAACAACCATTAATAAACCTGGTATAGTTAGCCACTAATAATTAAATCACTATCAAATAAGTTAAATGGTGCTTAAGAAATTGGGATGTGAAAAAAGAAGTCATAATTGAGCGTGTCATATTTTTTTATATTTTTTTTTACATTATACAGTCTTACGCTTGACTACAACTTGCCTGATGTTAATATAAACCTATATATGTAATGTAAACCTAACCTATAATCTGTTGACGATTTTTTTGCTAAAGACAGTTTATTTCATGTCGTTTCTATTGGGCGCCAACGTTTGAGCAGAGTTCCTTCACTATAACCGCTGCAGCGATATTTCTTTGTTTGAATAATGTTATAAAAACATCACGTTTGTTATTACGAGTACTGCTGAGGTCAAACATTTATAAACTCTGAAATAGTGGCACTTCAGTCGCAGAAATTATTTCTAAATGAAACATTTGTACTTGAATAGTATTTTAAAGTTTACATTTTTGTTTGATTGGCCAGTTTTCAAAGAAAATAAATAAATAAATATTCCGGGACATTGCACATAGCGCCATCTAGCCCCACACTAAGCAAACGCTTGTGACGTGGGTACTAGATAACGGATAAAATGAAAAATAACTTAGTCTTATTTTATGAGAATAATACAAATTTATCAAAATTATCACGAACTTGTATGATCAGAATGGCAAAAGTACATTACAACAATAAATGAGTAAATCGCTTAGCTAGCAAAATAATGATCTTGTGACTACTTACATGACCAATTAATCTATACTAATATTATAGAGCTGAAGAGTTTGTTTGTTTGTTTGAACGCGCTAATCTCAGGAACTACTGGTGCGAATTGAAAAATTATTTTTGTATTGGATAGACCATTTATCGAGGAAGGCTTTAGGCTATATAACATCACGCTGCAACTAATATGAGCGAAGAAACAATAGAAAATGTGGAAAAAACGGGGAAAATTATTCATCTTTGAAGGCTTCCGTTGCGTGTGCTGCGAAAACGGTTCAAGATATCAAAAAAATATATATGAAAAAATAATTCCTTTTAAAATGATCTAACAAAATGTCTGCAACAGTATATGTCTATCTTTTAAGGTTAAGTCATTAGAACCGTTTTTATGGTAATAACCATTCCACGCGGACGAAGTCGCGCGCACCAGCTCGTCTATGTACCAAATGCTCATGTGTTCAAAAGATCAGGATAATCAAGCTCATAATTTTTCACATATAAGTTATTGGTAGTTTACCTATAAACTTATAACACTTAAGTTATTCCACACACCGTATTTATGTATGTACATATTGTACCTACATAAGGTATTCTTGTAACACAAACTTTTTTTCCATATCACTGAGCAAACAACACTGTTTCCATCTTATTTTCTTGTAAGTAAAAAACTTACCGGAAGCGAACTCAAAGCAACTTCTCGTTTAAAGTCCCTTTATCTTTCAGGATAAAGACTGAAATTTATTCATAAACTTGTAGACGTGTTGCGAACAAAGAATTAGCTGCTCCAAATATAATTTACTTAGTTTCTTGTCTGTTGCTTCGCGGGATATTATAATTATATTTCATAAACAACTTTGAGTGATGTAGGTTCAGGTTCAGATTTAGCTGACTGAGTTATTTTGTTTTCAATTTTGGTTATAATTTAAATGGCTTTCTATGGCTTTTGAATGACATATCATCAGGCAAAACGATTATAAAATATATGTAGCTTAAAGTATGAGTTCACTGACGAAAATCAAGACAAAATAAGGTTTCTATATGTACATGTACATTAAGTAAAAGAATTTTATTCCTTAATTTTTTATTATTATTACATATTGTTTAGGAAAATATTTCTGTGTTATGTTGTATTCATATTATCCAAGCACTGAGCACGTTGATAATCTCTTTTATAAATTGCATACGAACTTCATAGTCAGCTCAAACAATATCTCGAGAAAAATGTTCCGAAATAAGTCGCATGACAAGGCTTGTTCACATAGCGAGTATTTTTCATTGAAGTGATCCTGACAGACGGTCACCTTGTCTGGTCATCTCATCACGCTCCATTTGCGTCCTACAAATAACTTTACACCTCATAGATGTCTCATTATTGAGGAAATAAGTCCGACAAGCATATGCCAAATGAGGGTAAATTACCATGTACGAGAGTGCCAAATTCTGGTATCGAAAGTTAGGAAACAGCTGCAAGATCTTTAAAAATGGCATAAAATTTACTTTTACTTTACTGTTATCGTTACCGTGGGAAACTACAATTAAATGCGTTATACGTGCCGTAGAAGCGCCTAGACATGCCACTTTATTGTATCCAGCATATTACTGAATGCAATAGGAGTAGTTGCTTAGTTTTGATGTTAACAAACATCAAACGTACATTTTTTTTATATACATGCTACGAAAAATTAATTTCTTAGATTGCACGCGTGATAAGACAATATCCTGATTGGCTCCCGCTGCACATATAGTTGGTGGATTCTTGTAAAGAGAATAAGAAGGTAAATAGGTGTCTATAAATTTTATTATCTACATGCCCTCCAAACACCCCACGATATTAGAAACCAGTGGAATTTATCGTTTGAATCGAATAGTGGTTTTTGTATGAGTGGCCGAAAAACTGTTATGAGGTTTGAGAGCATGATATATAAAGAAAGAATGGACTCTAAATTAAACGCTGTGGTTATGTTTTATTTGTTTGTAAATGTAACGTTGTGGTTGAACCTTATTTTAGGTATGATGTCTGTGGCAAGATGTAGGTACTGTATGTTATGTACTGTGTACATTTTGAAACGACAAGATATAAATAATAATTATAATAGATAATTATATGATATATAATAATAATGAAAATTAGTTTGATGTCCTCAATGTTTTCTTCATTTCTACTCCTATTTTTATTGTAATATTGGAAGGATCTTATCATCTTATTTTCTGCTGAACATCTTCCATCCAGGCCATTGTAGTTTCCTATTACTATTTAATTCTTGTGAGCGTGTACTTGAATCGGTTCGCTTAGAGTTTTTTTACTAGGACAGTATACGTTTTTTATATATGTTTATTCAAAACAACTTACAAAACATAAAATAACTAATTAAAAACCAACTTTTTCAGGGTTACTCATAAATGACGCACAACACTTGAAGGGTGGTTCTAGTACCTCTAAAGCAACAACTTTTGTTCTGCGACTTTTGGAAATTCGCAAAAAAATATACTATTACATACAATTTGTTAAGGGGTAGAACTTTTTGTACGGAACAGCTGATTTTTATTTCGCGAATTTCCAAAAGTCGTAGAACGAAACTTTTTTCTTTGGACGTACTAAAGGTTATAAATGGGTATAAGGTAAATGGAGATATAGTTTATAGAATGTACCTCCTCCTACCTTTAGTCACATAGTGGTGGTCTAGAACTGGCAGGCGAGGAGTGGGTCGTCCGGTCGCGCGATGGGTCGACGACATCGTCAAAGTCGAGGGTCCAACCTGGATGAGGTCTGCACAAGATCGACGCAGATGGCAC
This sequence comes from Macaria liturata, assembly GCA_964023185.1. Classification (NCBI taxonomy): domain Eukaryota; kingdom Metazoa; phylum Arthropoda; class Insecta; order Lepidoptera; family Geometridae; genus Macaria; species Macaria liturata. Next base: position 8,789,610 of record OZ026828.1, on the reverse strand, counting down.
ATACAAAGGGCCTCTACCCAGCCGTGGGATCCCAAGGGCTGTGGATGAAGATGATGATGATGTACCTCCTCTTAGCTCGCAGAGCAGAGTGAAGTTCCCCCCCTCCTGCAGCGGGCCCACCACGCCGGCCACGTCGCGCCCTGCCTCGTCGTACAGCAGTAGCTGGTGCGGCGGGACTGTGGAACAAACAAACATCAAGCTTTCAGAGCTTTTCTTCAGATGAACACCAATCATGTGATATGTTTTCATCCTGGTATCTTTGCCACCTACAAAAAATCTGTCTTTATTCACCCACCAACCACATTAAGCTTGATCTAAAAGTTCCTATTGGGTGAGTTCTTCGTCTTAGCCATGCTCTCAACATATGAGGTTGTATTTTTGGAGTTTATTTTGTAAGACATTAACTCATCCAACTTTGCTAGAACTTACTATTTTTATATGACCCAGGAAAACACTTTATAGGTACTACCAGTCCCGGGGAGGACATATGTACCGTTTAACTCCACTATCCCCACATATATGCAATCAAATACTATTAACGTATACATTTGTATTGTATGTAAACCATTCCTCAAGATAGACAAAGCCTTAATACCCAAGTAGTTAATTTCCATTAATAATCTTGTGAGTCAACATACGCGCTCACGTCTCTGAAAACTTTATAAAATCCGCTCATGTCGGAGGAAGTCTGATTGCATTGCCTTCACAAAACAAACACCTACATAACCCCAAACCTGGAGGGTTACTATAAGTTGTCTAAAGTCATAATGGTTACAATGTTACTTATACATTTCTAAAGAGTACAAATGATATAATTATGACAAGCACACACATTGTATCAATCAAATAGTCAATGTTCACAGAAATTAAGCATTTTAATGGTAAATATCTAGTTGTGAGTATATTTAAAATGTAATCTATGCATGCCGTGTGGCAAAATATGATATAACATGTAATTAACAGCCTTCCATCTGCTGTAATCTAATAATTGTACATATTTGCAAAATAAATAATTTGAATTTAAATTAATTGTCGATACAATCAATCTCTGTTTTCAGTCATATCATATTGTTATAAAAAAAGGGGAAGTTAGTTTGTAGGTATGTGTATTTGTTATATTTCGAAACATAACAACATACAATCCTACATTAAGTATTCTTTATCACGAGAATTACGAGTGAATCCGCAGATACACAATAATCCATCACTTGTGATTAATAGAAAAAAGAATTGATAAATCTTTTAAAAAAATTAAATATATGGTGTTTTTAAATATTTTGTGATTGATAATCTATAATATAAAAATGAATCGCAAAATGTGTTGGTAAGCGTATAACTCAACAATGCCTGGACCGATTTCGCCAAATCTTTTTTTTAATGTTCGTTGGAGTTCAAGGATGGTTTTTATGGCGAGAAAAATTCGAATGATTGCCGCAAAAAACCTTAAAACAGCCCTTTTCTTTTTCCCATACAAACGTTTTCTAACTAAAACGTAGGGTAGGGTCAACAGACAGGACGAAGTCTGTCGGGTCCGCTAGTTTAAATTAAATTGAAATAAAGAAATTTCCAGACAAAGTAATATTGAAACCACGATGGTGACTTGCTCCTGACAGTGCTCAGTTCCAAGTCCAATCCAACAAAAATCAGCCATATAAATTGGCGTCACGGAGCGAAAAGTTGGGCCAAGCAATTCACCAAACAGATCTTCAGAAACTTTGCATATCACCAACCAACCGACAAATCAAATCGGCCAACTCCTTTATTCAAAAGGCTTTTGCCCTCAAACGCTTGGGTTCGCTTTGACTCAAACTTGGAGCAAAAAATGTGCACAGATTGGCTAAGAGGTAAAAGAAGGACAACTTGAATCTTTAAATTACAGTTTGAAATCATTAAAAATCACGCGAACTTTAAAGTTTTGGAGCACAAATATGTATTGAGCAATTTATTCATTGAGTTGCGTCGGATAATAAACACCCGCTAAACAAAAATTCGCTAAACAGAATTTAAGACTTGATGACCTCCTTTTTCTTGAAGTAGGTTAAGAACTAAGTCTTCTTAAGCTTGATCGAAAGCATCACAATGACCACGTAAGTTCAGGATTTTTATATTTTAAATCCAGCATATCACTGTATTTACGAGACATGGGATTTGTAGGTTTATTTTACTACGTTTTGCTAAATCACTTTAATATTATACCTACCTTCTAATAACGACATTTTTATATAAACTGGTTACACATAAGTGTTGCAAACCGCAACATATTTTACTAATATACTTTCCCATCTGCCTATTCCATAATCAGCGCCCATGCGGTCTAGTGTCCAAAGGAAACTACTTCTCTGAATGAAACCTCATTTGCGTTAACAACGCGTTGATTTTATTTACTTGTGTGTGTATTAGGTTTAAGCTCGGTTGTGGTACTCTCTAGCTTTAGTTCTCGTGTTGTTAGCTCAAGTATAAGTTTGTCTTTTAGGTCGGAGCGGAATGGGATGGACTAGGTACTTTAGACTCAAGTGTATGTCTGGTTTAGGTGATAATTTCTAGGTTACTTTTGTAGAATTTACATGTAATTCTGCAAGTTGATTAATGTAAGATATTTTATCAGAACACATAATCATCAATGATTTGGGAATGTTAATTTGCCTTGTAGTTATATTGTTTTTCTAGTGCAAATCACGTAGACATGTACCATTGTGTATTAGATAGTAACTTCTAAGTCTTTCCGTCTTGGCCATGCTCTCAACACTTATCTTTATCTTCTTATGAGGTCGCATTTTTGGAGTTAATTTGTAAGTCATTCTATACACAAACTGCTGAAGCGATTTAAACGAAATTTGAGATAGAGACAGTTTAGTCCTCGAAATAATACTGAAATTATTTTGTTTATCTTTAGAAATAACTTATCTGTAATTGAAAAATTGTTTATTTCACTCACCAACCACATTGAGCCTGATCTGAAAGTTCCTTGTGGGTGAGTTCTTGAAGTCGACCCTGCAGCGGTACACCCCCTCGTCGTCCAGCTGGACCCCCTCCACATTCAGGGAGGAGGGCCGCGAAATGGTGACGAAGTAGGCTCGTCGGCCAAATGCCATCGGGTCCGACCAGTGCAGCGCCTTGTTGAAGCTGCGCCCGCGCACGTCGAAACTGGGGACAGATGAATGTATGAATTAGCTTACTCTTGTAGAGTTATTTGCTTTCAGGTTTCAATCAGTCTAAAACACTGTCTGTCTAGTCTGTGAATCAGGTCATCCTAGTGTGGGGTACAAAGCATAAGATTCAATGATTGAGTACATATTTACGAAATAAAAGTATACATGTATTATATCCGTTATCTAGTACCCATGACACAAGCGTAAGCTTAGCATGGGGCGCTGTGTGATATGTCATGAAATATTTATTATTATTATTTAATCAGTAATCAATTGTTTATCTACAATGTTCTAAACACAATTGTGGGACAAGAGTTGAATTGATTTCAGACAAGCAATCGAACTCTCTACGACCCATTCTAATAACTCACTATAAACTTAAAAACCAACGTAACAAAACATATACGGAACATAAAAATATAATATATGTACATTACACTTGCTAGTTACATACGACCCTTATAATGATTGTGTATGTGTCGCGTCAATTTTCCCTTGCTGTTGCTGTAATGTTGGCAGTTCGTCATCATTATGCATCCAACAACTGTCACAAACATCGTCTACATTACTACATACACGAGCGAGATATGTTGGAAGGTAAGGTAACTTGGTGAAGACTACCTTCTGAAGATAAAGAAGATTTCACGTTAAGAATTCCTTAATTAATAATGCTGTTTACATTCTGTACCCACGTTTTTATCTTGTTACTTTACACATACTCACACCGTAATTAATCTATACTTAATCTGTACTTAATATTATAAAGCTGAAGAGTTTGTTTGTTTGTTTGAACGCGCTAATCTCAGGAACTACTGGAATAATATAATATATATAATATAATACAGGAATTATTCCTCTTGAAATGATCTAACAAAATGTCCGCAACAGTATATGTCTATCTTTTAAGGTTAACTCACTAGAACCTTTTTATGGTAATAACTATTCCACGCGGACGAAGTCGCGCGCGCCAGCTAGTATATAATAAGATGATAAATGATCTCTTTTTAATTTACACTAAAACAAAAACGTTTTTCACTTTCTAAAGCCACATTAATTTGTAGCTCCGCACGCTCAATAATTTCACGCTTTCTTTGAAACAATGTTAGGTTATATGGTTCCAGTATCTTTCTCTACAGCAATGTTGCCAATTTTCAACCTAATTTGGCTGAATTAAATTGAAACAGTATCTGGTCGTTTGTATGTATAAGAATGTATTTACAAAAGAAAAGTATATACATAAGTATTATATCCGTTATCTATTAGCCACGACACAAGCATTTGCTTAGTGTGGGGCTAGATGGCGATGTGTCAGTGTCCCAGAATATTTATTATTTATTTATTTCATTTTTATATAAGCATTCGCTGTGTTGCAGTATCTTCAAGCAATAATCCGTGTTCATCCCAGCGCACATCTTGCTACAATTTATGCGCTCGTCAAGGCATGCCCCGCGGAGCCATCATAAAATGAAGTGTGAGGTAAGCGGCCGTACTTACTTAGCTCCGTACTTTGCTTAATAAAATTGTATTAATATAGCTGGTGGTAAGGAAATAAGTAACTGCGTATGAGTGTTAGAAGTTCTGGTGTCAAGAGATATTAGACTGTCCTAAGGGCCTTTTGACATGGTTTAATGTCTGCAGTTCTATAAAAGTCGACCCCAGAGCGAAAAGCGCCCAGATGTAATATGTCACTTTACCATTTCTTCTCTTTTGGAGTTTAGCGTATTACTAAGTAATCATTAAACTAATCAAAGGAACTATAACATGACGTATTAAAGTAATTTTATAGTGTTTATTCTCTAACTGATTCTTTCGCCAGATCTGGGGCGAACATAGTTTAATAAACAAATCAAGTAGGTACTTGCCTAATTAGCACTGTAGTGTGCCACTTAAAAACCGTTATCTGTTACGTTTCAGGTAAAATCCAAGCTTTCTTTCTCAAAAAACCACAAATTTTCGTTCATTTCTGACCGGTTTTAGCTCTAACCCCAACAAATTCAGCAAACAAGCCTCATAGCTCAGCCTCCGCCGCGTCGCCGGCACGTACAAACCTCGCTCGTTTTTAAAAATGCCGCCTTATCTCCGACACTAAATTCGCTGAGTATTTATTATACTGACACAGTTGTATGAGTTCAGAAGGAAAATAAATTGATGTTCATTTTTAAAAAATATAATTTTTAATAATATGTTTATTGTTCCTTGAAATTTTGTACAAGTATTACACCATTAAGAGTAAAATGTGAGGTATAAAAATTTGGTGGAGGTGTACACTGGGCTGTACACTAAGCTTGCCTGTGTGAATCCTTCTCCGTAAGCAGAGTAGCATTACAGACCAATAAATATATGCACAATATTGTTCCTGTTTCTTATTTCCATATAAAATCAAGTTAACAAATTGTCTAACGCTATATTGATGATAATGATGATTTTTTTCCAAAGCAATTCGGCTATGGTGTATTGTTGTGAGAAGGTAACTTTAGTAAGATATAAAATATTAACATAATATAATAGATATATAAACAATTAAAACAGATTTTGACCCCTGGTCCTACCTGGTGGAACCTACTGGTGGGACAGGAATTGCGATTCCCATTAGTCCCATGACTCTAGAGATTTATAATTATCAATCTCATCAATTATCTTCTCTTTTTACGGATTAAAATCTGTAGAAAGGACCCGCTTCGTTGGATGAAAGTCCGGCTTTACATCTCGAGCCCACTGGTTCGATTTGGGCGTATAACAATGAATTGATATCCATCACGCTATGTGTAGATTGGCCCTTGCTTGAAAGTGAAAAAAAAACAGCGTTAGGACAGAGAAATTTATCGAAGATTATGAGAATATCATCCACGGCAATATTTGAGGACCCAGTACAATATATTTAACTAACAGATTTATTTTAAATATATAATTCTAAAATGTGTATAAAATAATTCTGAGAGCACATCTAAGCAGAGCACACAATTTAAATTTTCAGATAATATTGAAGTGTATGTTCAAAAAGTTTTCTTTCTGTTTAAATTAAACTGTTACAACATGTATTTTGCAAAAAAATAAATTCGTGATAAAAATAATAACCTAACATTAATGTTTGAGGCGAAACAAAGGGTATTAATTTAATAATCAAGTTGATATGTAATGTTGTAGTTGAAAGGGCACCAATTTTTTAAGTTAATCTGCGAAGGTGAGAATCAATACAATCCAGGGGTTTTCAAATCTAGAATTAATAGGTATCTTCTAGGTAAACGTGTTACTTCCTAGGCTGCAGCAATGCTTAACATCAGGCAGGCTGTAGTAAACCTATCCCAAGTAAAAAAAATCAAGCGAAATGTTTTATACATGATCTTAATTTCATACGCACCTTAGTACAGATTGGAGAACACACATTTTATTCAGACCTAGAAAACTATACTAGAGGAAAAGCTATATCAATATAGAGCAAACTCAAACTTTCATCCATAACACAATTGTTGAAGACGCAGATATCGCTCTCTAAAGCCGGCAATTCGCGTAAATCTGAAATATGTACACAATACATCTTTGCTTAATATCTATACGAAGGCTATTAGGATTTATGTTATTGAATACCCTACTGGATATATTTGTCACTTAAATGTGCGCACTTTGGGTGAAATGTGGCTGAATCTGGTAGAGCTGAATAATCTGATCAGCAAATGGGTTTGGGATATATACTATGTTTTTGAGATTTCTAGTTCTATCGTTGTTTCAGTTTTGTTTAAGATGTTGTTGTAATTCTGTGGACAGTAGAAATTTAACACAATTACTGATTTTTGAGACAAAAATATCTTACGTTTTAATAAGATATGTATTTGAGTCATTTTATTTTATCAGAAAATTTGATACATTTGTAAATGAATTCAAATTCAAATTTGAATGTGTAGTGTTCACATGAAAGTGAGTATGGCTCGGTGGTATAAGCATCTGCTTAACATTCTGACGTACCCTGGTTCAGACCCGGCCCTACACCAATGATTTGTTTTTCAAGTTATGTGTGGATTTGCACTCGCTTAACGGCGAAGAAAAAACATCGTGAGGAAACCGACATGTTTGAGGACCACAAAGGGGGACATGTGGTCCGTGGAAAGTTTTATGCGTCCATCACGATGTGTTCTTCTTATGCAGGGGAGTCACGATCCTTATTAATGAGGAACACGATGGTAGGAAGGTGCACATACAACCTTTAATTACACAATCATAATAATAACACTAGATGATACTTCTAAATAAATTAGGTGCATAAAAATGGTTTATATATTTTCTTTTTAATTTCATTGTTTAGAAGTTAAACTTTGTTCACAATTAAATACATATTTAAAAGACATCTTTAATTGTAATACAAAGGTAACAAAAAAACTCTGTTTTTATGTAGGTATGTACTTAGACATTTAGTTTTTACATTAATAGACGATTATTTATTATTATTTATAATAAAAAACATTTTCAGTCAACACAAAGATATTTCACTCTCTCCGCTCGCACACTCCTCACACCACCAGTACACAGAGCACGGCCTCCACGGTTAGTTAGCGCGGCGGGATTATGGCGTATCAATATACAGCATTATACAGCTTGCGGTTGGTTAGGTAATTATTACTGGAGATATTGCGAGGTACTCGTCTTGTATTAAATGTTGGAAAGCATTGATGGGTTAATAACTTGATATTATTTTGTTTAATACTTAACAAACGTCTTCTAAGTAGAGAAAGAGAAATAAATAGGTTTCTCGTAGGCCAACGTGCAACATCTTAGACTACAGTGGTGCTTAGCATTAGCCAGGCTGTAGTCAAACGTTGGCCTATTGCGTGTAAAAAAAAGTGTAAACTGGTAACACAAATATAAAGTAAAAATGAGTAAAAGCAAAGTATGCTACCAGAAAAAAAATGTTTTACGTAATCTTTGGTCAGTAATAACTTTCCAAAAGAAACAATGTTTTTAATTTATTTATAACACTTTACTGAGTTGCTTTTGTGAATTATAAGTCACAGCACAACACAGGTCTTCACTGCTTTAGTGTGTTGCGCAGTGATTCAAAGATGTACTACTATCTAAAGTAAGTTAAACTAAGATTACTAGTCTTAAAACTACGTACAAACATAATAAACAATTAATTTTTATTATTTATTCTAAGTAGGTTGGCTAAAAAAAGCTCTCAAAAGTGAATCTGTGGTCAAAACAGTAGACACTGAATTGAATTTGGCTCCCACATGAAACCGCTTAAACATACCACAGTTCTGCAGGTAAATAAAGATTGAATGTGTTATAAGTAGAATATTGTTTCCTGTCATACAAAGCTGAGAATTCACACCTTAAATTGTAGAACACATCTATATTTATTGGGGTTTCACATAATGAGTCAGAGCTGCACAGATTAGTTGGAAACTCGACACCAGGGTAGTTTAAGAAACATAAACTCAACTATTTTCGAGAGTTCTTTACAACACGAGAAAACAATACCTTATTGTTAATTGCACAAACTATTACAAGTCATTGACACTAAAGAGCTTGTACTAACCTATCAATCACTCTCAAAAATTCATTACTCTCACACATACATACATACATGCATACACACATTCACAAGCTTGTAACATCCGCACTCCGCACTGCATATTCATTCGATTCCCTTTGATCATACATCAGGGACTAAAACTATCTTCCCACTCCAAAACGAACTTTATTCCCTTGAGATATAGCTCAGTTTAACCCCTACAAATGAAGTTAGAAGTTAGATAAACTTTATCAGATTGAAATAAAGCTCATGTTTGCGAAAACTGTATGTACTTAATGGTTTGATTTGAGCATTTGACATGATAGTGTTTTCTATCGTTTGACTTCAATTCGCCAAATTGTAGTCTACAATGTGGCGTACCTACTTGTCAAAAAGGTAAGGCTGTTTGTTAATATTTGCCCAAAAAACACGAGGCTAGTTTTCAAGCTATTAAAGTAAGCTATTGGTAGAAAGCTAGCAAGTTAGTGTTCATATTGGTAAATCTAACTTCATTTCTAAAAGGCAGATCTAGAGTGTTCCTTTGTTTAGCTAGCTTACTTAAGTAATCTTGTATCTTTTGGGCAAAATAAATATGTATATAATATATTCAAATATAGAGAAATATTGAGCGTCTATTTTACTATATGCTCGCTAATTATGTTTTAAAATCGTCAAAATAAACAAAAATAGTAAGTATAACACAAAAAAATATTCATATCATATCTATACTAATATTATAAAGCTGAAGAGTTTGTTTGTTTGTTTGAACGCGCTAATCTCTGGAACTACTGGTGCGAATTGAAAATTCTTGGCTTTGGCTTCCTCGACTAATAGGAGCGAAAAACAATGGAAAATGTGGAAAAAACGGGGAAAGTTATTCATCTTTGAGGGCTTCCGTTGTGTGCGCTGCGAAAACGGTTCAAGATATCAAAAGAATATGTATGAAAGAATTATTTATCTTGAAATGATCTAACAAAATGCCCGCAACAGTATATGTCTATCTTTTAAGATTAACTCACTTGAACCGTTTTTATGGGAATAACTATTCCACGCTGATAGAGTCGCGGGCACCAGCTAGTTAAAAATAATTGTGACATTCAACCTTTTCATGAAATCAGGATACGTGAGTAAACTTTTTAATTATATTTCACTTTCAATTAGGAATTTAAATCAAATAGTATTAACATACATATGTAATCAGTATTTCGGCGAATCAGGTCGCTTGAGATTTCACGACTAGCTTTTAGCAAATTAACTCAATAAAACATATTTCAGTGACGTAAGTCATAATGTAGTCACCGTCATATTAATAACGCTGAATTAGTCAGATAATAGTAAACATGTGAAATGTATCTTTTATTCCGTTATCTAGTACCCACGACACAAGCGTTTGCTTAGTGTGGGGCTAGATGGCGCTGTGTGCAATGTCCCGAAATATTTATTTAATAATTTATTTTATTTATTCTATTATCCGTGGTAACAAGTAAGTAAGTATTCCTTGTATATTTGCTAGATGCTGTACTGTGGCCAAATTTCCATATTAAGCTTCTTGATGTACCTAGTAAGTACCCTTGGTATCACACTAAATATATTTTAATGTTGCATAAATTTCAAATCCATAACTTGTTAAGTTCCTAAACACCATTGCTATTGTTTACAACTAGGATTAGTTTGTAAATATATTTTCACTATCATTATGTACTTATTGTAGTAATAATAAAATTGTGCATGCTGTGCTTAGCTTCAATAGGTAATACATTTTGTATATATATACAAAAATACTAGTGTAAGATAAATGTATCAATGTAATTACCAATGTTAAGCCAAAATAAATAAAATAAAAAAAAAAACAAGTAAAAAAGAAAAAATAGAATAAACGAGGTAAAATTTTCATAAAAAATGTGTTGTGAACTCAAACTTATAACCACAGTACTTTATATATCGTTTTCATAAAAAAAAAGAAACAACAAAACAATAAAATTCATATTCATTCTGCCTTCTAATCTAGGGGTTGCGGGTTCGATTCCCGCGTGACACAAGTATTTATGCATTTTAAAAATGTTTAAATACTTGTGTTGAGTCTGGTCGTTTGTATGTATAACAAGTATGTATTTACATAAGAAAAGTATATAAATATTATATCCGTTATCTAGTACCCACGACACAAGCGTTTGCTTAGTGTGGGGCTAGATGGCGCTGTGTGCAATGTCCCGGAATATTGATTTATTTATTTTTATTTTTTATTATACAGCAAAACCAACTGTTATTTATTTTTACGCTTCACTACAGTTACACTATTGTATCATGATTGTTGCCAAGCATGTACTAAACAATAATTCATTAAAAATCATGTTAGTAATATATAGTATAGGCTGCAGCAATGCTCAACATCAGACAGGCTGCAGTCAAACGCAAACCTATCCCACGTTAAAAACATAGCAATTAAAAATATAATAAATTTATTAGTATAACACTGTACAAGTAAATCAGCAGGCGATGCTAGTCTCTATATAAATAGAGCAAGTATTTAGTTTGCAGACGACAGATAATTTCTGTGGATGCTAGCTCGGAATAGAAACAGGAGAATTGTTTCCCCAAAGCTGTGGGTATATTTTCCGGGAAACTAAATTTAGGGTTTATATTCCTTTCTGGGAAGGAAAACATAGGTATTGTATAATGTTAAGTCAGATTTCCATTACAAAGAAGGAAAATATGGAATGAGTATAATTGTTTGTTTTTAAATTACTTATTTTTATCTATCTTAGAAAGGAAAGCGAAAAGGATTTTTGATTACAGCAGCAACTTTATAGGATAGGATAGATTTAAGTTTGACTACAGCCTGGCCGGTGTTAAGCATTGCTGCAGCCTAGGGTGTAACACGTTTACCTAGAAGATACCTATTAACTCTAGATTATTTATTATTATTTATTCGTATTTTCATGTAAATTTAAACTCAGTTAGATATAGCCATAGAGATACAAGGAAATAACAAACAATGTACACAATGTAAACTTTAGAACTCCTTGCCGGATTTTTAATTCTCCTTATCAGTTCTGAAGCTGAGAATCAATCGATTTATTTTTCGACAGAAAATTGCAACGTAGTCGCTCAACATCAGGCACGCTGTAGTCAAGCGTGAACTTCTTCTATAAAAAAATCCAGTCCCTACATAAATATGACTATTAATTAATAAGTGTACAACAAGCTTAACAATAATAATCTGAAACACTATGTCTGGTCTATTTTGTCGCACGGTTCATTAATCTAGTGTACGTCTACGCGCCTACGCCGTAGACTTCGTAGATGGCTCTACGACGTAGTACTATCTCAAGGTAAAGAGGTAGTAAGGACTAAATCTAGTATTTTATTCATACACCTTTATTCTGGAGTAAAGTTTCTTGAACGCGTACAATTTATTAGACTACCGCAATGCTAAACATCAAATGGATTGTGGTTAAAATTAAGTCAGATAAGTTTTAATTTTTTAGTTTTGGTGAAGAAACTTAGTTTTTTCTACTGATGATGTAGTAATAGAATAATAAAAAGAAGGTTTCTTTATTCAAAGATATAATGCTATACAGGCTGTGCAAGCAGACCTAGTGCACGCCTCAGAAGCCAAGGTACGTGAAAAACATGTATTGTTACATCACAATTAGTAATAATAATAATAATAAATATTTCATGACATATCACACAGCGCCATCTAGTAGTCATTAGTGAACACCAAATGTAAGTTCCTAAGTAAGAATTTATGAAATTAGCAACTTTTTACTTTTTTCACTATAATAAGCTACCTCTCTCGTAGAACATCTACGTTTCGTAGACTGTCTACAAATTGTAGCTTCATTTACAAGGCGTAGCAATCTCTACGCCTACGTTTACCAATGCCTTGGAATAGATAGATATTCACGTCAAATTATAGCGTAGTTATGTATATGCATATATATTTGTATATGTTCGTCTAGATGTAGGCTTTGATGTTGATTAAACAAACGGAATGAGGGTAACATATTTCTGTGTTACATAGGCTAAAATACTTTTTCGACGATTTGTACTTTTACGAAATAAAAAGAGTGGAATGTATACATGGAAATGTAATAATATCGTAAAATTTGCTAATTAGTTAAAACAAGTGTATATTGCCAATTTGAAATGATATAGAATAGTTTATCAGTAATCTTCTAAACTTCTTTAGCTATAGGCTAAAGCATTGTTTAGAGTTAATGTTTTATAAGTAAAACGTTTTTTAATCAATTCCTTACAAAATCACTATTTTAATATATATTCTAATACTGGCCTGCATCTTATCAATAATATAGCTTCAAATACCAGTGATTTGGTCAGGTAGCTCTATCTATTATTACGAATATTGGTCCGACGCTCCGATTGGCCCAACCTCAAACATTTGCCTCGTGATTGGACCGGCCGTTATTTCTGCTTTATTACTGCGTTATCTACCAAAATTGTTGTATGCTAGGTTATTTCTACTTGTGATATATAAATAAACCTGAAAACTGACAGATTTATCGTATGACTTACTAATAAGTATTATGAGTCATCAAAGTTTTCAAAGGGAAAATGTAAAATAAATACATTACGTCCAAAAGCTGAGTTTAATTCTCTTGGAAAGAGGCATTGTGGTAGAAAATTTACAAAATTTAAAACCAAAACATTGGCCAAGATCAAGTTTGGAAAAACCAGATTGTAAGATTGTCACTCTCCCACCGAGCCTTATATTTGCTTTTACTAACAATAAAAATGCAGTTTTTAGGCAGAATTAAATTATATGTGCTAGAGAATAGACCTATACTCGTCAGTGGATGGACACGGGCTAATATGATGGTGATGAATAAAAAAAGTTTTTTGAACCCGCTACCACTTGCACTCGCACCACGCCCCATGCCCAACGAAGCGTAGTGACATCGCGCCTGCTCGAGGCGACTCGGGACAACTATTCCTGATATAAATGCTAATACGTATGAAGCGTTCACTCGCTTCTTTTACTTTATGATTCTTTGGCTTCCACGTTTTTACGGGTCTTTAAAGATTTCGGGCACAGAAAAAATACTTGTGAATTATGCTTTAGAATGTATGTTTTGCTCATATTATTGTTGTTTACTTACTGACGGTGTTAAAGTAAAATTTTTAGCCTTACTTTCTTTTATTTAAACACTTAACGAGTATGTTCAAAAATTTTAAATTTTTATGTAATCGATATCAAGTAATCATAATATGCTCATGTATGAACATGAATCGTAGGTAGAGCATTGCTGTGTTAATACAAATTTTAACCTACTTGAGTAATCTGGTCAAGATATACTTATATATAAATTATAATATTTGTATACATGATATAACTAAACCTAAACTTATGAAGGATTTTTTGAAACGAAATAAATGTGTATAATACAAGATACTATTACATTTCGTTGTTGGAGGATAAAACTTATAACATTACAGTATCAATAAAGATTCTTTATTTCAATGTTTTTATCGCACCTCCCCGCTCCCCGTAGCCACTAGGCCCCACCCCGCGCGGGCCCAACGAGGCATGTCGCAGTTCCCGCTCTGTCGCGTCACCCTAATTGATAATTTATATCGATGTACAGTACTCGTGCCACTCGCCTACTGGGCTAGGTGATAATATATTACAGCTGGGATCTGTTTTTCAAAACATTACGAGATGTAGGTCAATATTATTGTACAAAAATATTTTGATTGACACCAGATATGGTCACTCTTATACGAATTAACTTACATATTTACTTATTAATAATAGCAATAAATATCTTTGACTTTGACTTTGACTTTGACTATTTTTGGTAAGACGATTAAAATTATGTATTTGACTTAGTAATCTAATCGGCAAATTATCATAGTCATATTCATAGGCATTTATTTGCAAATTGTAAAGGTTTAAACACTGAACAATCACTCTGATAGGGTTAATCATTTTAAGGACTCATATTGATTTTAAAAGTTTGAGTACATGCTCAATACATTACATTATGTAAAAATAACGGTCACTGCAAGTCTAAAGACCAATTTGTTTTATATTTTTTGATATACAATTTTATTGCTTAAAAAAATTGGTTGCTCTTTATCTGTTACCTTACAAGTTTTGATTTATCATCAACATAACTTCCTGACTAAAATAATGTTTAATTAAACACAGAGATATAACACACATTCGCTATCAGACAAGTAGGCAAACAGGCAACTCTACGTAAAAACTGTTTATACAAATAAATAAACACTATTACAAACTCCCTGTTCCATGTAACCCATTATAACATAATTACAAAACGCATCACGATTTCAAACTAGCAAACAGCGAACAGCACTTCACATCTGTTCAAACATTGTCAAACAATTAATTTCAATTTGATCACAATGAAACAAATTATCAGGAATTCAGTTAACGCTTGGCTTTGAAACGTTTGTTTTCATAGTTTGGGAATAATTAGCCTCGTTCTTTGTGATTATTATTGTCATCGCCTATCTCTTATAGCCTATATTATATCTGTATAAAATATTTTATGCAACAAATTTTGACGTAGGTTTTTTTTTTCATCAGACATATTGTTTTATAAGGAAGATTTTTACGCTATCATTACATGCAAATGTGAACGTGCGAAGCTGGGTCAGGTCACTAGTAAATAATATAGTAGTTATGGGCTTTAAAATTGTATCGCTATTATGTAAATATAACAAATAAATATATGCTTCGTTTATATGTTCTCTACTAAATAAATATTTGATGAAACAAAATAAAAAGCAGAATTTCCACATTCCTGCTACAATTAGCCTGAAATAACACATAAGCGTTTCCTTTGTCATAAATAAGAATATTTTTGACTAATTACAAGTTTACGAACAAAAGTAGTAAGTGAAAATATGTGGCTGGCTGTTGTTTGTATGTAGACTTCGATCAATTAATTTTCTAATCACTTTCACGTGGGAAGCCACGGATGTTGATTATAATTGTGTCTAATTATAGGTTATTTGTTTACAAAGAGATAGGTAATTATTATAGGTATATTCTACTGGAATGAGTAATTTGAATTTTTCTAGGCAAGCGCGCAGACGAGAGAGTTATCCTCTCGCATTAAAAAAGTAAACATAATTACTAAACAGCGACACAAAAAAGCGAGTGTGGCTAGGCGGCTCCAGTGTCACCTTTTCATCCAGACGCACCCTGGTTCAAATCCGGCCCTACACCAATGAATTGTATTTTTGAGTTATGTGTAGATTTGCACTCACTCATGGTGAAGGAAAACATCGTGAGGAAACCGACATGTTTGAGGACCACAATATCCGAAGACATGTGTCTTCCGTGGAAAGACCTGGGCGCCCACCAGGATGTATCTGCCTAAGAGAACTTCCCTAACGAATCAATTCTCCCGTCACGACCTTCAGTCATGAGGAAATACGACTCAAAGAGAGAGAGAGAGAGAGAGATTGTACTAAAACCACGCTATACATGCAATGTTTACATGCTATGAATCTAGTGGGAATGTATTTTACTAGTAGATCTATTTTATGGATAAGGGCTATGAATCTAGTGGTCCGATTTTAGGTACCTATCGATAATTTCGCACAAAATCGTTAACTTGCTTGAGCAATTTCAAATTCTAAAGTAAGTTGTTGTGAAATTAGCAGTTGTTTATAGATGATTATATGGTTCTCATTCATATGTAGGTACCTATTTCAAACTTCAAAATAACCAAGACTAAAAACTAAAAAAAAACTCTATTACTATACTACTATTTTTACCAAAGCGATATCGATAAAATCTGTAGAATTTTCATGCGAAGAGAGTGACAAACACTATCAACTCTTTACTCACCCACCTGTCAGAGGGAAACCAATTGAAATATAAAATATGGAAAAAATACATTGAATCAATTTGTCCAGAAGAGTCACAATTCTACTATACGCAACTTATATTTATTTTACGACGCTATTTTTTGGATATTATTAGAATCAACCAATGAAAATGGCTTCATTTATTGCTTGTAACTATTATTATATATATTATAGTATTGTTAACAACAATTTGCATAATTAAATATTTGATTAAACTGTAAAATGTGCATGTAAATAATGAATAAATTATTAGAATTATTCACTGATTTGATTGTCCTACAAATCCTACTGCACGTTTAAATTGACATTTTGGGAGCCGTCCCTAAAAATAAGTACCTCTACTGCAGTACGCGCCTAAATACCTACTTCTTATCCTTGTCGAATGAGAGTGGCCAACTCTGGTGTCGAGAGTTAATCAAGCCGCCCCAAGGGCCTCTGACATAGTTTAACGACTGCCGTACTAACAGCCGGGACCTATAATTTAAAGTGTCCGTGCATCCGACCCACGGAAAGCAGTACCTACCTTAGGTAGGTAGGTACTGCTTTAATAAAATAAATAATTTGGGATGTAGAAAATCAACCAAAAATGTATCCATTACGTAAAAAATACATATCATATAGTTATATTCTACTTTAAAAAGTTAATGGTTAATTAAGTTTAGCCATACTCAGTCTCTGTGCCACTTCCACGTAACTATCTCCGAGGTACGAATGAAATTTTCATCGGCATCTGTTCGACGCGAGCGCTTCATAGAGCGGCGCGCGGCGGCTGTCGCAATGTCCCATGACATTTTAAAAGAGATTTCTATTATTTGGTCAGCTTATTCAAGACATATCAGCTAAATAATATATTTTAATGGTGGTTTGTGGTATTTCTTACATGTGCTACTGGATGTCCGGGATGTTCCTCGTGATGCTTCGAGATAAAAAGTACCATATCAATATCAGGTACATTATCACTATCACAATCACCGTACCATAATTAAAAATGCTTATATGTATATAGCTTCATTATGGCGTAAAAAGTGGGACAAAAATTAACAAACAAGCTCTTTTCGATAGTTGTAAGATGAGTTACTCGCTAATAATTTTATAGAGGTGAAGCAGAAGATATGATCTACTTTTGATCATGGCAATATAAAATATTTTTACCATATATCATCGGACTAAAGACTTGGAGCAAAACAAAATAAATACAATAATTTCAATGGTTTGCCATAGTGCCGATTCATAAAAATAATATGTTGGTTTTGTGAATAGAAACTTGAATACATATTAAAATTCAAATATTTAATATTAATCCGTCCGATAAATAAATAACTGACCAAATAATAGATTCTTTTCAAATAATTCCACAGCATTTAAAAACGTTTTGAAGCATATTTTCATGCGCTAAAAAAGTTGTTAAGATAGAAAGTTTTGTGAGAACATTAAAATCAGTATTTTTATATTATTTTGTATCGGTACTCCTCAAAATTTATTTGTAAACGTTTGCACTTCTACGTGGTGTATTTTTGAGAAATCATTTATTTATTTAACTTTTAACATTAACATTTGTAATAATAACATAATTGCTTAAAATTTGTACATACAATAGTACATACAATAAAATTATAACAGATAATATAGGTTAATAGTAGATGTCGAATCACATGTCGAAGTTAAGCACATTTAGTTCTATTGCTAGGTCAACAAACAACCACAACCCAACAAGTCTCTAAATTAGGACACAAGTCTCATCGTAATATTTTTCCCTATACAACATTTGGCAATGGTTTTCTAAGTTTCTTATTGAATTTACAACAATAAATGTTCAACGGCTCCAATTAAAACGCCATCGCTTGTACAACAGCCAACAAAAAAAAAAATTTTAACTACCCGCTACCGCCTATACGTCGCGCACGCCTCACGTCGAAGGTAACGAGCCGTAAGGGTGCTACGTCACTTGTCTCGCTTGCTTCAATGAAATTTCAATATCCACCCTAACAAACTCCACGCCAAAACAACCCTTGTTTATAAGAAAATAGGGGTGATTTTGGCAAAAAGTATACCAGCCAGGTTTCACCAACATACGCTGCGCTGTCAACTATTTTTTGAAGACTTTTCTCTATATGGTTATTTAGATTTCAAGTACGGCATCAATCTTTTTTTCGTGAAAATATGTGAGGGTAGGATATAAAATATTCGGGGAGGGCGTAATTCGGTTATAGATTTATTGGATTTATGAAGGTAGTCAAATAAAAGTGGATGGTTATGGTTGCTTCGATTATCTAGACGGGATAGATTGTTGTTAGGGTATTGGGGCTTGGGTATTTCGGTTTCTAATATCAGGTAATATGATTTATAGCCAAAAATGAAAAAGAATTTCGAGTTGACACGATTGGCGTTGGGTATAATTTTTCATCTAAGTAAAACACATAATTCATTATAATAAACACACATGCGTGAGATAGGTTTGTGTTTGAACACAGCCCGTTTGATGTTAAGCAAAAGTTGCTGCAGCCAAAGGCTGCTTTCATATAAAGTACCAATTATCTCTATATTTTCACATTGTTAGGCGCCAATACTATAAGATAGATGAAACTCTGATACCCTTGATGATTAACGCATCTTTATTTGAGTTGTATTTCCTCATTACTGAGAGTCGTGACTCCCCCGCAGAATTAATTCGTAAGGGGAGTTCTATTGTGCAGATACCGCATAATAGGCGCCAAATGTTCTCAGATTGTGTGGTTCTCAAATAAACAAAAACATTCAAAATGTATTTGTTTGTTTTTGTTCGAAACACATAGGCTACTTTTAATGCAGGTAACACCGCGAGGCACCACTAGTGAAATATACTGAAAATATGTATGTTCAGATGGCCAAATCTATCGTTAACCATTTTTTGTATGTCTTCAAAGCGAGCATCCATTTTATTGTACCATTTAAATAAAAGCGTGTGACGAAACTTTGCGAGTTCGGAAAAGTCATTCTAAGTTAGTCGGCCATAAAACAAGCGTCGCGCTTGAGATACACCTAACTTGGGTATAACTTGAGAGGTATAAGTCAAGCTTAACTGTATAGTTTACTAGAGCTTTAAATTTTTATAAAAGCGGAAGAATGGGGAGGAAATTGCAGGAAATTTACGAGAGTAGGTAAGATTAGTTGATGATATTTTTGTACTTGATATAAATATTCCGGGACATTGCACACATCGCCATCTAGCCCCACACTAAGTAAACGCTTGTGTCGTGGGTACTAGATAACGGATATATTACTTATTTGAAAATACATACATATTATATGTACATACAAACGACCAGACTCAACACAAGTAAATGTAAATATTCAAAATTCGTAAATACTTGTGTCATGCGGGAAACAAACCCGCAACCCTTAGATTAGAAAGCAGAGCCACTACCAACTAAGCTAACAGGCCACTTGATATAGGAAGAAATGTTAGGGGTGCGATGATCGGACTACCTTCACGTTGGGTAAGCCCAACTAATTTCATCTCTCCATATGGTGATTTGGGGTTAGTTGGGGAAACCTGGTGCACCCCGTCCACAGGTTAGTAACTTCCACAGTCCGGTGGATCTTGCTAGCCTGTGTCCAAAAGTTCGATCGAGTGGGGGCCCTCGCCTATACCTCCCCTTCGAGAGGGCTGGTTGTAGGGCCCGAGGCGTGGAGCTCGCCGCACCTCGCGGTGTAGGTGGAGCTGGGTGCTCTTTAAGAGCACCCAAGGTGGTCGCCGAGAGGCGAGAGGAGTTCGGTGTACCGGCCGAGTAGCGGCGACACGGGAACCGAACTCCGTGCGCAGAGGGCGCATTGGAGGAGGGCGACCGCTTTGGCGTGCGACTGCCTGACTCCTGGGGGCTCTGGGTGGCAGGTCGGGGAACCTGTTGCCCTAGAATGAGTCCTCACAGGATGCACGACGTGTCCCGTGTTCTGACACGTCGTCCATTGAGGGTTGAGCTGAAGCTCCCCGAGGCGGGGCCCGATGCCGGGCCAGCATCACCAGGGCTGCGGATGTATGCATCGCGCCCTCGTGGCCCTGGACCAACGATGCGGAGGTGGAACAACCCAGGTTTTTAGTGGGTATGCCGCCCTTATGGAGTGGGGCGGAGACTCCCACATAACCATCCGCCCTCCCCGGGGTTTGGGTGGTACCTGTAAGGGGTTTTCCTGGGTCAAAAAAAAAAAAAAAAAAAAAAAGGAAGAAATGTTATCATTAAGTTGGTTGAAGTAACACGTGGTCACGTGATGCTGTGGTCAAAGATTTTGTTTGTACTAGAAAAACCAACGAAAACTTTGCCTTTATAATCGAATCAAAACGGTGCTAGTAAACTAGTATTTGTCTCTCAAATAAAAAAAATTATAAATATGTGAATAAAAATAAACTTTCATTTCTTATATTCTGTACCTACTTGTTACTATGGTAAGCAACGACAAGTTTCCTATACATTTTATAGCAAAGATAAATAATATTGCTCCACAACTTTCAATTTACTTCTCCGATAACTATTTGCATGCCCATACTTAACTGCAAGTCTCAGATACACCGTTATTTTGACTATTTATTGTTAAAACAAACACCGGAAGTTAGGTAGTATAGACCGGAAGTTACGCCACTGGAACTGAGATTCGAACTTTGAAGTTTTCTTATCGATTTATGTACATACTTTTGCGGGTACATTTTAGAATATATCTTTGTTTCATTCCGTATTTGTGCATTCCGTATAGTAAATTGTTTTCAACGTATGATAAGTAGCTTAGCTGTAAAATAAAATAGTATTTTTATTGTTGTTGTAGTTTATGTTCGACACTTTTTGAATGATTAATACTATAGGTAAGCCTACAACTCTTTTTTTTAGTTTTTCAATCTTACTCATTTACTAAAGTTTCAAAATAATAAGTAATTTAGTACATTTTCTTAATAAGTACTGGACGCTTCTAATTAATGTGTTTTACAGTAGAGAATCCTCATAATATAGTCATACATAATTATTTCAATCAAATCAAGTTTATCAACCTTCTGTTATATTAACTAACCAAAACTTGCAAATTCACAATCAAATTATATTATTATATAGAATTCCTAGCGGCGTAACGGCGACATTCGCTATAAAGGCCGTTAGCCCGCGGCGCGTCGCACCTCGTTAGCGGTGGCATGCAGTAACGACGCCGTTAAACGGATTATTTGATGCCTGCACCCAGCTATTGATAAATCGATTTTAAATTGGATGAACTCGAATTTGGGTCCATGTTTATAGAATTTTTGGGTACAGGTATTTTGTTTTTTTTTTTTTTTACGTGGGATAGGCTTACGTTTGACTACAGCCTGCCTGATGTTAAGCATTGCTGCAGCCTAGGGTGTAACACGTTTACCTAGAAGATACCTATTAACTCTAGATTTGAAAACCCCTGGATTGTAGTTCGCAGGAAACACAGCTTCTGACTGGCTTTTAACTAGTGTTTTTTGTAATTTACAAACGAACGATAGGTATTTGTGTATTCTGTGTATGTGTATTCAAGCTTGCCTTGCATAAAAAATATTGAAAATCAAAACTTGGCTAGCTTACAATGAGAAAGTTTTAGTTGAGGTTTTTTAGTTTCCTTGAAGGTGATAATCCGATCGGACATACCAATAATTATTAAACTAAATACAATTTGTATATTCTTAGTAACGAGTCTTCCATTTGAGTTTTAAATATTGTGTTAAATACACAACATACGTACAATATTGTTTGTATAGCTAGCTGTATGCATAGGAAAGTTTGGGACACGTCTTTAATACAGATATGTTATAGACTTTACAAAACCACCTCAGCAAGGAAAGGTTTCTGCTGATAAGCCTGAGAACCTTTCAAAAGCAAACGTCAACAGAAGTGCAAAGTCGCCAGCACAGCCAGCAGGAAGTGACAATACAGCCTGTGGGTTGTAAGTAAGCCTCCACTAAGTTACTTCTTTATTATAACGTCGGAAATTTACTTAGGTTTAGAGGCTGTATCACTAGCACTATTCATACTGCACTTATATTATCTAGTACACATGATACAATCGTTTGATTAGGGTGGGGAATATTTATTTATTTACTTATGTTAATTTTGAATGTATGTTTATTTGATTGTTATTTCTACATGATTTAAAAACTGAATCACTTGGAATGAAATTTGTAGTAAAGCATAATCTTAAAAGCAAAAAAATATCAAAATGCTAATTCCTTTTGTATGTCGGTATGCTGACAACACATTGAAACAGTTTTAATTCTACAAGCTCTCATTTACGTCATTTGTCCCATAAGCTCTACTAACAGGTTTATTTATCTTGATGACCGAGGTTACTAACTTACCTTTACCAAACTGCAACTTTTTTTTAATATGAAGTAATAAAAACCGTCAAAACAGAGTATATTACAAAATACATACCAAAAATATATAAAAGAGGATACATTGCAGTTTCTGAACAAAAAAAGCCAAGATAACGGTACAAGCCTTCAGATTTGAGTCCCCGAGACGTCCGAGGTCCGGTATGCTAATGCGAGGGGTAAGAGACCCCTCGGGCCCGTATTATACCCTTACTTGCCCTTACTCGGCCCCTTAGGCTGGAATTTACACGGCTGTCATATACAAGTTCCGACTAACGGCGGGATAAATATGTTTGGATATTGTGGTTAAAGGATTTAGTTAAGGACGTTTAGGAAGATTTTGTATTGAAATGTCATATCTTTTTCTAATAATATATCTTAATCATTATTTTCGGTGTGCAGTCGCATCTTTTTCATGAATTATCTATGATATATCTTAATCATTCTTTTTGTTGTGTAAAATATCGTACAAACCGATTCAAACAACGCAATATTTAACGAGGAAAAAATCTGATTTTATTGTAATACTTTTAATAGATGCGAAATTTTATGCGTAAATCCACGTATCTATACATTCCATATCCATTTTGGGCGCTTCCGTGGGTCAGGTGAAACGTTAAATTGTAGTTCCCGGCTGTTTGTCTAGTACGGCAGTCGTTAAGCCATATCAGAGGCCCTTAGGGCGGTTTGAAAACTCTCGACACCAGAGTTGGCCACTCTCATTCGATATGAAGAAGATAGATCCCCCTTTGTGATTAAATTTCAATTCTATTTCTTGATCAAAAGTCATCTGTTCAAGCTTTTAAGCGTAAAGAAAAGACAAACATACACACTCGCAAGCTCTCTCTCTTAGTTAAGTGTAATTTTAGAGTCAAAAAAATTATATCTACATTTACACGTACAAAGTATATACATAGGATAGGTAGAAGTTAAGTTTAGGAAGGTAAAAGGTGTAGCAATAAAAAAAACTCTCTTTGAATCGACTAACAAAATAGCTTTTGCATTAATATTTATTGATAATCATTTAAAGAGACAGATAAAGCCTCAGTTCATTTGATAATAAGTAAATATGCCTAAGTTCCTAACCAAATTAATCAAGGGTTATCTACTTGCAAAAGTGACAGTTTACATACGTATACACGTACAAAGTACATAAGGTAGGTACATAATAATGTTGTTACACGGCCGCAGTCACGCATGGCGGGAAGTGTCGCACATACTTGACACGAGCTTGTATTACTTGGAGCTGTTAGGGTCAGGACAAATAGGAGGATATAATTTGTAGCAATGTGAAATAAAAAAATAAACAAAAAATACAATTTATGAAGTATACAGAATTTTTTGCAGTCTTGACTTTATGTTTCCATGTCAAACGTCTCGTATTTATATACGAGTATCTCTCTCTCTCTCTCTCTCTTGAGTCATATTTCCTCATAAATGAGGGTCGTGACCCCCCCTCAGAATGAATTAGTAAGGGGAGTTTTCTTGGGTAGATACATCGTAGTGAGCGCCCAGGTCCTTCCACGGAAGACACATGTCCTCGGATATATTAAATACGAGTATATAACAAATTAATTGAAGAAATACACTATATACCTACAAATCACCCTTTCCGGGAAAGTAATCGATAACTTAATATTAATTAGGTTAAAAAAAATCGTATAAACTACTTATTTTTTTGTTCTAATTCTTAAATTCAAAATTGTGCGATTACCAATATGTGTTAGCATTTTTCCATGGTATATCAAAGAAATAATGTCTCCTACATTATTTCTGGCACCTAGGGGAGGAGGCCTATACCCAGCAGTGGGTCGACAAGGGCTGTAGATGATGATGATGATAGCAAAAAAGGGTTTAAATAATTGTATAAACCTAAGCATATTCAAATAACATTATTTCGTGTCGTTGGAACCGGTGCCTTATCCTACCACACAATTAACTTTACTACGGTATAAGAATTTAAACGGCTATATCGACTCAACGAAGACGTCTTTACTGTAATTTTCTTACTCCTCGCTTGCTTGCAAATTGTACTTTTAGTGTTATATTTACCCGGTTTGTTTTTATACAAAATTATAAGCTGAGTGAACTGAGACATTCTTACGTGGTTATTAAAGTTATTCGTAGCCATAGTTAGTCCTAAAATTATGTATTAAACATTTTTAGACACTTTAGCGCCCGTAGCTCAGCTAGCGGAGGCAATTGCATGCGATTACCAATGTTAGACAAAGGTTGACGCGGTCAGTCCTTGGATGGGTGACCGAAAAGTGGCATTCCATTTTGGGTGCTTCCTTGGGTCGGATGACACGTTAAATTGTAGGTCCCGGCTGTTTGTCTAGTACGGCAGTCGTTAAGCCATGTCAGAGGCCCCGGCCCGGAGAGGGCGGCTTGATGAACTCTCGACACCAGAGTTGGTCACTCTCATTCGATAAGAAGAAGAAGACACTTGCGTCGGTTGAATAACGTATATTTTATTTTGTTGTTCCGTCTTTAATACTCCCTCCGACAATGGCCGTCGAAGAAATTATTAGGTTAAACATATTGCTTACACAGTTTACTTATAAGTTATGAATATCGCTACCTCTAGAAGAAGTAACATAAATCTGGCATTTCTGTGAGTAGGAAGACATGTCAGATATTAATTTCCAAATATCTTATCAGCGGTCTCTAATGTGGTTTGAAAACCTTCGACACCAGAGTTTCCCACTCGTACAAACTTACTAACTGTAATTTTCTTACCCCCCGCTTAGTTGTTGGTAGTGTATTTGCTCACTTTTGTTCTCTCTTTGTTTGTTATCACTAAAAGCTTTTTGAAGAGCGCGGCAGACTTGACTGATGAGATGCGATTATCTAAGTTGTGCAACGGACAACGCGGTTAGTTCTCGGATGGGTGGCCGGAAGTTTGCGAACCATATTTACTAGCAATTCTTTAATCTAATGTATCTGTTGTTTATTCATATTACAAATATATTATTGTTATATGACAACATATAAAAAATCTTGGCGATTAAGTACTTGAAAATAAAATTCTTAAATTTCGTCGCAAATCACGGTTACGTTCTTTTGTTTTAAGTGCCAAAGATTTATGTCAAAGTTTATAATTTTTCAAAATTGGTTAAAAAATATGTTTGCTTTTTGTGTATAAACGTGCAAATAGGTATAGCTTATGGCTAAAATTTTCACAGTGTTTTTTGTTTTTTGGTGTAGTACTAGAACAGTGTGTGCCAAAATGGCAAAGTTTATATTAATAATAACCTCAAATAACGCGAACCAAGCCACGAGCATCCTTTAGTTCACACGCTGGCATAATAAACTCTATACCATAGTTATAATGAGCCAACATCGAAATTATCTGCGTGTAGCGTCAACTTAAACTTACAAGTAACAAGTTAGGAATAAGTTGCGCGTTCATCACGCTCGTGCCAATAAGCGAGATTGTTTGCAAGTGACAACAGCGTCGCTTGTGTTAGCAACAATATTACTTTGTGGGGAATTTTGGAGGAATTTGTGTTGTAGCGTTTATCAAGGTGCTAGTATATTGGTACGTTGTGGAAACATAAATATATGTATCTAATTACGAGTACATATCGTATACATATACTCGTATATTAAAATAATTATGTTTATTTCTTCGTTTAGCATCAGGCAAACTAAGAATAGGTACAAACCCATTTTAGATTGTTTTGCTTTAATGTTTTCACAGTAAATGGCTGATTAATAAATTATTTATCTACCTAAGCGAGGTTGCTATTGCTCTTGAGGTCACTTTATATTATAACATAGATATTTGTATATATAAAAACACTCACCTATAAAGCGGCTTGCCCCCTGCATGCCGGAACCACAGCACCATGTAGACCCTATCTTCATTGGAGTCAGGTTCAATGTCGCATGGCAGGCTGGCCGTGCGGCCCACCACCGCCTCCACGTCCATCGTGGACACTGGAACAAAGTCCACTACATCTGAGTTCGATCAGCCCTTTACATTTAAAACTAGACATACTATTTAGCTTAAATAAATTTAAGGAAAAAGAAAGTGAAATTAAAATGATTTTTCATAATATCTTATATTAAAATATCCTCAATGAAAAGGCTTATCCCACCATAATATGTACATATATTTGAGACCTAACAGACCAACTTCCCATTAACGAATTCTGCGCGGGAGCTTCCAGCTTGTTTCTTAGAGATTCACACTACAGTTAACGCACATTCTAAACTGGTCGCCGTAGAAACTTGAAATTGATAGGTAAAATTCTACGTTGTAGAACGATAGATCCTGCACTGATATCCGCTTTGCGTATTGTGCAATTCTCCCTTACCAGACTTACTCCAACCAAGCGAACTAATACATAGGTACATCTTACATTGTTATACAGGCAAAAGCCTCTCTCTCTGCGAGTCGTATTTCCTCATGACTGAGGGTCGTGACTCCCCCGCACAATTAATTTGTCAGGGGAGTTCTCTTGGGTAGATACATCGTGGTGGGCGCCCAGGTCCTTCCACGGAAGACACATGTCCTCGGATATTGTGGTCCTCAAACATGTCGGTTTCCTCACGATGTTTTCCTTCACCGTTAATAGGCAAATGTATGAATGTATCTTACGAGTACTTTCTTCTTCGTCAAACTATAATATTGAACACAAATCCTATTGATGATATCAGATGGCAAACTGGCAAAGCAAGATAATTATTAAATATAACAATACAGCTTTTAAGAATAACTACCAAACGCTATTTTAGCCCTTACAAATGAGGCATAACACCAACCTCTGTATACAGACAAACACAAAGCCGTTATCCTATTATAGCTCCACAAAGAAAAGGATAACCCTCTTGGAAATCACTCAGCTGAATTAAAGGTGGTTCAGTATTTGCCTAATCCGATTGAGTATATTGTTCTTGAGAAAAGATTGTGCTTAAATTCGATCTTTTTTTAAGTAAGCGGAATTACATATTTCTTTAATAAATGTTTTGTTTATCAATTGTCTTGCAATGTACTTACTGGTTCATTTATTTCTTTCGATTAATGACACGAAAATTGCAATTACAAAGTAATTTCGTGATTAAACGAATAATAAAAATAAGCATAAAAGTTAATTCATCCCCGAAAAGCGTAGCAAATGACGTTTTTTTTCTATGGTTAAATATAAATTATAAAAATTATATTAGCAAACATCAACCCTTTTCTTTACATCAGGCGGGCTATAGTCAAAAGCCAACATATCCCCCGTAAAATGTGTAAGTATATGCATATAAGACATGCATTTTCTATACCCGAAATTTTTATTTCGTTTTAAACCCTAACGACAATAGTGGCACGAAATAAAACTGCCTCCATTTCCTACTTACTTCCAAGTTCCAACGTTCTTACAAAAATATTACATTTCCAACATAAAGTAAACACTCACAAAAGACGGATGTTTTTGGGCAATTTCTTGAGGAAAATCGTCTTACCGCCATAAGAAGTTGTTTTATCATATTCTCTTTCAATATTTTGCCGTCTGTTTATTGATGTGAAGGAATTCCTTGGCTATTATTTTGTTCCAGGAAACGTGTTGCTTAGGACTGAATGCGTATCATATATTTTTTATCACATCTTACGTATCATAATCTAAATAAATAAAACGCAAAGGTGGCTGACTGACTGATATAGTGATCTATCATCGCACAGCCCAAACCACTGGACGAATTGGGCTGAAATTTGGAATGAAGGTAGATGTTATGACGTAGGCATCCGCTAAGAAAGGATTTTTGGAAAATCCTCTTTTAAAGGGGTGAAATAGGGGATGTAAGTTTTACTTCCTAATGCGAGCAAAGCCGCGAGCACCCACTAGTAATAAATAAATCTCTTCATTATCTGCTCCTCATTGCCAATCGACAGTTTATTCCCATTCTTCTTCGGCCACCGACTTAATAACTACTTTGCCTTGAAAACGAATTCTGACAAGACGTCTAATTGGTAAATTGAGAGAAAAAATATTGTTACTTGTATGCTTTGAAGCCTAGGCTCTTTGTATTGTATATCTTGATAAGATCTTGTAATAAAATTAACAATCTTAGGATCCAAATTACAATAATTGGTTCGCTAGTCTATCAAGGAATTACTACTATAAAAAAAAAGTAAAGTGATAAAAGTGAAATGAAATACTTAACTTGTTTTGTAATAAAAAATTAAGTACAAACTTAAACATACAAAATTTCCTGTCACAAGCCGGCCTTAACTCAGCATGTGCATCAGCACAAACTCTTCGCTATCAAGCGAACAGTCAGTGTTGGTCTTTCCTTGAGACCGACGGGTGACGACACAACAATCGCATGTCATGTCGATTGATCTGCCCCTTAGACAAGAGGCGGATTTTAGTGAGCGTACTGACGCATAGGTACTTATGGAATAAAAATACCAATGTTTGGGATTGACATAACAATTCCCCTCGCGGAGCGCATTGTGATGTCAATCCCATACATTGGTCTTTCTATTCCATCTTCTTCTTATTGAATGAGAGTGGCCAACTCTGGTGTCGAGAGTTTATCAAGCCACTCTAAGGGCTTCTGACATGGCTTAACGACTGCTGTACTAGACAAACATCCGGGACCTACAATTTAACGTGTCATCCGACCCACGGAAGCGCTCAAAATAAAATGCCACTTTTTGGTCACCCATCCGCATACTGCCCACGTCGACCTTTGCTTAACATTGGTAATCACATGCGATTGCCTCCGTTAGCTGAGCTACGGGCGCTGCATTTATTCTTTTCCATAACTATGCGTCAGTAAGCTCACTAAAATACGCCTGTTGTCTTGAGACGAGTGTTTACGATTTTTTACGATGTTTTATGTTTTGAGACGAGTGATGTGCAAGTAGTGAAATTTGTATATTGAGCTGTGGTGGTTTTTCCCGAAACCTTGCTTCACAGGACCTTTTCGGTACCTAGTGCAAGTTTTCGGGGTTACCTGATACTTGACTGCACCTAGCAAACTGTGTTCCCAATACGTGTAGACCGAGTACGTGTTAAACTAAGTATTTTTTGTCAATAAAAAATTTGAATTTGAATTTGTCTAAGGGGGCTGTTCTCTTCACTATGGTGCCCTATATCGTGAGATACAAACTCTTCCTTATTAAAGGATGATGTAATAGGTACATGTATGCATACGATTCGAATCCAAATCAGCTAATCAGCAGTCACACAAACCTTGCTAACTCCGTTTATCTAACGTCTCAGTTTAAACTGCAATTTGCACAACATATAACCAGCTATCTCGAGACATTGAGTAATGGCCGCTGTCGAGACGATCGCCGTGCTACGTATCCATTACCGGCCTTATTTGCATGGGAAAACGCAGTGTGCTAAGTGAGCCGGTAATGGGTTGCGAATGTGGTAAAAATACAGGTTTGGAGAAAATTTAACCTAAATGCATAGAATACGGATTTGGGATCGCATCACCGTTGTTAATTCAAGCTATAGCATACTGATGTTATAAATTTCAAATCCTAGCTTGTTACTATATATTATTATTACAAGACATTCGTAGATAATAGATAGATACTAAAATTCCATATCTTAACATCAACTTATATCACATGTTATTTAACCTTTGCATCAATTAACATTACGTATAAAAAGTGGTCCAAGTCATTCCGAGCAATATTTTTTTTAACATCAGCCTTATCTAAAGTGCTCCATTTACAAAGGATTAAAGCCAACGATAGGGTTGTACATAACATTAGTCATCATAATATATAATTATCTACCTGACCAAAGCACTCTGGTCCTTCTTCTTCTTCTTATCGAATGAGAGTGGCCAACTCTGGTGTCGAAAATTTATCGAGCCGCCCTAAGGGTCTCTGACATGGCTTACGTACTGACGACTGCCGTACTAGACAAACAGCCGGGACCTAAAATTTAACGTGTCATCTGACCACGGAAACGCCCAAAATAGAATGCCACTTTTCGGTCACCCATCCAATGACTGACCGCGTCGACCTTTGCTCAACATTGGTAATCGGTTGCGATTAATACCATATTACACACTACACATGCATTCTTTTCAATTCTCCAGAACAACATTTCCCTACAATACAAAAGCGTTCAAGAAAAGAATCGCTTGAAGAAACTGAAACTGCGAAAGTATCGGAAACTAACGTAACGACTTTTAAATTCAAAATGCAAATATATAAAACACTAAGAACAGAACGACAGACATTCCTATTCCGATCCGGACAGGTAGAATCGAAGGTAAATACAGATTTAATCTCGACTTTGTAACAAACGATTCTGGCCCCTATTTCAAGGGTTTAAGATTCAAAACAACAATGCAAAGGTTACAGATATTCCTGCCAATAAATGCGGGTTACGACAATTTGTTACTGTCGTGACACACGGCGGTTAAGTTTGGTGAACAATAGCAGTTCAATTTGATGTGACGATTCAATTTGCTCCCGTTGTCTAGTATTGGATTGACATGTGGCTTGTATTTTGTGCAATCAGTTTACAAGTTGCTGCGTTTCATTGTTGTTTGGCCGAGCATGTTCGTTATTTAGTCGCGTAGTTGGGTCGATTGTGTCTAGTGTTCTGTTGGAATATTGAACAGGATTTTGTAAATCAGCTCAGTACATTACACAAGTACACAAAATGCGAGGTGGTATTGCTGTTTGATCCTCCTTTTCCACCGAAATGTTTAACAACAATAAAGAATCGAAACGTTAACTATTATTTTATCTGTGTTTAATTATATGAAACATTTGTTTGAAGTTTAGTTAATAAGGGATTAGAAGATTTTAAGATTAAAAAACAAATTATTTGAATGGAGCCCTGCCGACCTCTGGTGGTGGTGGTGGTGGTGTAGTGGCTTTCAAACCATTCTACCCGTATGTACCCGCGCTATCTCAATCGTTTTAGGTGAAACTCATTTCGGTTCCGGTAAAGTCTCATTCTTATTTTAGTTTTATCGAGTGGGAAGTGGGTGTATTCATCATTGATAGCCATTACGTAATGAAACCGATTAAGGGTTGAAAGGAGATTTATGGGGCAACTAAGTAAAACAATTGATTGGGAAAGTTTTTTAGCTGCTTACTTTGCGTTTAATTGAGTTGAGAGTCTTCAGATTTAGAATGTTATTAAAATTATTGAAATTTCAAATTATATCTATCTCTATTATACTTAATGTAAAAAGCTGAAGAGGATCAAAAATCTGTAAATAGAAAAAAATAAAAAAAAAGTTTGGGTATATTTTAAATCGATATTAAAACACGGTTCACCAGTTCTTACAATTTTTGTTAGTTGATCAGCTTCTTTGTTTATTTGCGTCTCTGTTTGTCAGTTTATTTAAATACTCATCACGCAAAAACCGCTGTACGGATCGTCATGTTTTTAAGTATGTAGGTAGTATGAGGTCTTACACTCATAAGACCTTATACTACCATAGGCTACTTTTTATTCCGAAATAATGCGACAGAAACTGCGAGCGTCCCCTAGTTAATAATATGTAGGTAGAAATAATGCGAGAGAAACCGCGGGCGTCCACTAGTTAATAATATGTAGGTCATTAATAGCGCACTTGTCCAGAATGAACAATGAAATTGTATCAAAACCATGTACGTATGAATTATACTAGTTCAAAAGGAGCAAAGATATGATTACAATCCAGTAATATCCACTTTGCCCTTGATACTATTATAAATTTACGTATACCGTATATTTACAGTTGCAGTTTAAGCTTTAATTTATTTTCACGCTGAAATGCATAGCAAAGCAAACGTTCAGTGAATTTATTCAGCAATGTGTACTATCGCTGTAACATTCTATACATCGCGACTCGCGACGTCGCTGTAATATCAGCCAGTAGGTAGTGAGGAGGAATTCTTAGGAAACACTCCTAGTTTCTATAGTACCTTGTTAAACATTAGTATATAAACAAACAAATTTATTGCTTAAAACCAGCGAGGATAAGCAACTGTGGAATATCAATAAATTGGTCGTCCTTTCAATGTTAAATTTCGCCAGAATCTTTGTTTTATTTTTTAAATATTTGTATAAATTAATAAGTTTTTAACTGAACATGTTTAGTTTCTAAAAGAATGGTAAACTTTTGTCTAAAATTTTTAAACCAAACTAAGAGACCAAGAATTATGACACCTATTGTTTTGTACACGGAATGGCTTTGTACTTGGCCATTATACTTGTAAGACTTTTTCTGTTATTCTATACACAAATATCTTCAATTTATCTGAGAGTCTGTGAAGTATCAAATCATGCATTATTCGCGTTTCACAACGGATGGCTGCAAATGCAAGGATATCGGTTTCAAACTGTTGTGAACGCTTCAAAGAAAGAACGTAAATCCGCGCGAGAACTTAACCGACTTCCTCAAAAAAGGAAGCTATAAATTCGACTTGTACGTATTTCCTATTGTCAATATTGGATAACATCAAAAGACTATCATTGCAGTCACATTCTTCATAAATATATACCCAAATACAATAGCTTAAAGAAAATAAACAATGAACAAAATGAAGTTCTTTTATTTTTCTCAAATTTTATTGTTAATCCTTGGGAGATCCTCTGGCGACAAAGAAATGTTATCTTGTCCCGAGAAGCTTGCAAAATACAGCCTAATCGTATTTTCTTTTGTAAGCAGCGTTTAAAGTACATAGATACTTAGAGTATTGTTGATCTCTCTCTCTCTTTCTTTTTGTAGTTATTTTCAACTACGAAAACTACATAAAGTCTTTGACAAATTTCCATTAACATTTGTAATCATAATAGTACATACAATAAAATTAAAACAGACAATATAGGTAAATAGTTGATTGTACACAAATACATAGACAAGCAGGCTTTTAAGACCCTGTTTAGAGTTAAGGGACCAAATATAAAAGGCACTAGACAGACAAATATTAGGCAAATCAACTCCCACAATAATTCGGAGCAATTTCTTAGAAACATATTTAATATCCTACGTCAAAAAGTAAACCAATATTTTTACAATACTTGAGAGCTCCGTAATCAGCAACTTTCCATATTTATTCGTCCCGATCATTTCAAATGTCGTGCGCAAATATATTCAATCAACTGTACCTTGGAAAGCGAAAAGTAAATTAGGAATCGGTTCTGTGTATAAAAAGTATATTAGAAGTACATTTACACAGTCAAACTGTATAGAAGCAAGAACAGAAGGAAGAAAAAATGAGGATGTGCCGATGGAATGATGCAGCTTGGTTATAATTTAAAGTAAATTAGTTTGTTATTATTGATAAGGTGTATTAAAATATGTAAAGTAAAAAGTAAAGTAAAAAATATGTTTATTTACTTATTGAAAAACTTAACCTATATATATTAAAATTCATGTTTTGGCTATTATCAAAACTATGTTACATTCTTAACTATATCACGCACATAAGTGGGTAGGTACGTTAGAATTGTACTATAGATTTATATACATATACTACTTCTACTAATTCTTGCTTTACAAATTGCTGTTAAAAGATTGTCAAGTTGTTGAAGTATAATTTTTTTAAATGAGATCGGCTTGCACTTCAATATAAATTTGCCTAATTGCAAACAATCATTTTGATCTAGGATGGAAATTGCTCAGCCAATGAGCAACTCATTATCGCTTAAAGGAATAAACCAACTAAAATTCACGAGGTAGATGGTAGCTGCTAACGCCTATAGAAATCAAGCTAGCAACCTGACAGAAAAAATAGCAACCAAATAATGTCAACAGCGTTATGATTACTTCACCTCGTATGACTCACACTTTTTTTTTTATCAAAACTGCGTGTGAAGTCGTTTTAAATGAAATACTTATTTAGTCTTCGAAATACAACGTTTCCAGCATATTTCCTATCTATTTCCCTGCTCCTAGCCATGGAGTCATTTAGTCAGGCATGGTTCGATCGTTACATTTTACGAGTACCAAATGGGTGTTCGCTCAGGCAAGAAGCATTGGAGCTTATTTCGTGCACTTACTACTGTATACTGTGATAGAGGTAGTCAAGGAATGCGGTAGTGACATGCGATGGGGTGGGACGGGTTGACGATTTTGTAGGGACCGAAGCGAATATTGAAATTGAATTATTTTTACTTATTATTGAAATATGTTTTAGCTGTGTTATTCGAGTATCTTTTGAATTAAATAATATATTTGTTAGTAGGAAATGATATGACGGCATTAAAGCCTAATTTTTAAAAGATTACTAATAACAAACGCACAACCTTTTTTAAGCGCAGCTTTAAAACCCACTACAAACAATACAATTACAACTGACTGACCTGTTAGCTTAGTTGGTAGTGGGCTCTGCCTTCTAATCTAGAGGTCGCGGGTTCGATTCCCGCATGACACAAGTATTTATGAACTTTAAAAATTTATAATTACTTGTGTTGAGTCTGGTCGTTTGTATGTATAATAAGTATGTATTTACAAAAGAAAAGTATAGAAGTATAATAATTAATAATAATAATTTCGTTTATTTACTGTTCAAAACTTAAATGGTAGGCTACAGATTATTAGAAAATTGGTCTTAGTACTATCATGCATTATAATATACTTATAAAACTTAGGGCTAATTGTAATGAGCAATACATTCCATAATAATGTGTTAGAGAGTGCAAATATAATACCATTTCTAGATACATATGAGTCCCTAGTTCCCACAGTAGGATTCCCTGTGTTTGTGGGAGCTAGTTCTCTTCCAGGGTGCATTATAATTAAAGTGAGAGTAAAGTGTTCTGAGTGTATAAGTGATGAAAGATGGCGAGATTGAGGATCCCACCACCAAGTGTGTGTGTTTGTTGTGAATAAGTTATGCTTGTTTTGTTTTAACTGAATTGTTAGATTGACTAATGTGGGTACATTTACCTACATATAACTATGGTAGGGGTCTGAGTACCACCAGGCATTTAAGCTGGGAGGACAGACCCTACACGTGAGTGAGATCTTATATGCGTGGGAGAGTGTAATTCCTGGGGTGTGTGGTTATCACGCATTTGTTATTGACTAGGAAACAAGCCGGAGTAAATCCTCCGTATCCTTGTAATTTAGGGTAGCCAGATGTGCCTTGACAAGTTTTTTACATACATATTTCTTGCAGTTAACAATGGTCAGTTTATTATTAAGACGTCGGTAAAGGAGAGGTCCCATTATTCTATAGCATTTCCTTCCCATATCTGTTTTTAAGGCTGGTATAGTCCATCTAAGTGTTCGTTTTTGTGTTATGTCACATGATACAGATTTGTGATATCTTAGTATTATATCCGTTATCTAGTACCCACGACACAAGCGTTTGCTTAGTGTGGGGCTAGATGGCGCTGTGTGCAATGTCCCGGAATATTTATTTATTTTATTATTATTTACAAATCACACTTTATTTTACTTCGATTCTTGTATTTTTTTGAAAAGCTTTTAATATTTTTTTATAAAATATATTCTGATAGTTATAGGGGCGTATAAAACTACATGAACTAAAGAAAATTTATGATCGAATTTGGAGCATGCTTTTACTGAAGTAGAACAGCGTCTCAAACAAGGCTGCTAGGTTTCTTGGTAACAAATTCACTCATAATTCCTAAATTATGCTATAACGCACATAACATAGTTAAACACCCAAAAATTTGGAGAAGTAACTGTATACCTATATAAATTACGACCTCCAGATTCTACTCTAAGCTATAATTTCCACAACTACATTACCGCCGGTACCCCGAGGTAAGGGACAAGATTAGACCTGACAGTTGCGACAAGTAAGTATAATTCGGAACCACCCTACTCCACGGCCTTAGCATGATTGCAGTTTCTACGTGATTCATAGAGTTTATGAGCTAAGTCGGCTAAAAATCGATTTACAAGATTAAACTGTCAGATGCTGAGGTATATAACTAATACTATCACACTTAACAGATAAACATTTTATATGATTTGTTCGAAATGAATTAATATTATAATGGCAAAATGGTGCGTGTGGAACTGTTGATGTGTGTATTGATATATATTAAATTTAATTACAAAGTGAATTTGATGCTGTATTAACAACTTACTTCTTATTACGGGTTGACGCGGGTATCACCACGGGGAGCTACAAAAAGTTAAATATGTATGATCTAAAACCATTTTGGATGTTTTTCAATGATAGATACAATATTGTAATCATTACCGCGATAGTAATTCATTTAATAGGCAATGCAGCGACACTTATAGATGCGACACTGTGGTGCTACATAATATGGAATTACTTTATCATAAAATAAATAAATGCTTGCTATAAATATATCCCAATCACATTATGAATCATGCTCAAGTACCCGTACTAAGGCTCAAGAAGCTCCGCAGGTATGTTTCAGGACAACAGTGCTGCTGGTGTGCGCCGAACCGACAGGCCTCAAAATATTAAATAATGCAGCGGTCAGATACGGATTTATCCCGCGACTGGAGGACGAAATAAGGAATGGGGCTTCGGGGTATTATATACAATATTGTAGTTATATATAGTTACGATACAGATGAACTTTATTAGAGCTAATCAAGCAACTATGCCTTAATAATCTGTTATTTAGAAAATATGCTTCGTTTGCAATTACAAAAGCTTACTTAAAAGGTACTTACGTATATTTGCTGTGTGTGATTTTATTTACTTTTACACAAAAGTGCAATGGTATTGCTTAATGCGATAATGCTTGTCTAATAGCTCCTACCTTTTTTTGTTGACGAGTGGGAAATCTTCAGAAAGATACTAAAACCCCCTCGGTGGCCAGCCTCATCGTCGTGTGAAGAAGAGCTCCGGGTACTCCGGTGGGAACTCGCGGAAGCCCCTCTAACACGTTATGGTGTGTGTCGCCGGTATGTCTTACGACATCTTGAACTAAATAGTTCCACTCCTCCCACTCGAGACCATAAAGATCGCTAACCATATGTTAGGATCCAGTGCAATTATTTTATATGTATTAAAATAACGAACTAAACAATTGATTGTCAGGATTTAATAAGGTTTAGTTTAGAGAAAATTACTGTATAAAATGCCACAAAAATACGACCAAAACAGCTTGTCAGTCAGATGTAATCAGAAGTCATCGCCTCAGATATAAATTAAAAATGAGGGTCACAAACTCCTCGCCCTATAGCTCCAGCTGAATCCGCCCCAGTTCCCCAGCATTAATAATGCCAGCGGCACCGGTCGGCCATATAATATTGATGGCGCAGCATAGACAACAAATTGGACTAATCAGGTGAGCGGGAATCGCTCGGCGGCGCCGTGTGAACCGATGACGTCAGCAGGATTTAGAGAACTAGTGTCGGCTTTTACAGTATTGTATTGAATTTTTATTTATTTTGAAAGGTGTGAAATGTGTGCCAAAATATTGTGATGTAACCTAAATTTTTGTTAGTGATAAATCTAAATATATGCAACTCAAAGGTGACTGACTGACACCGATATCTATCAACGCACAGCCCAAACCACTGGACGCATAGGCCTGAAATGCAGGTAGATGTTATGACGTAAACATCCGCAAAGAGAGGATTTTTGGAAATGCCACTTTTAAAGGGGTGAAATAGGGGATGCAAGTTTAACTACTTAATGCGAGCGAGACTGATAGCAACCAGTTAATTATAAGCATATAAATTGTTACTAAATAGTTATCAATACCTCTGTACATGCTGCCACTACTAGCTGATAGTATGTGCGAATGGAGCCGATAATCCGATAGTTGGTGTATTTAGCGATGCAGTTCCAGCAGATAATGGGGGATGCTGTGTCACTGCGGGGTGGGATTAGGTACGTTATAAAATTAGACTGCGGGTAATAGATTAGATTGTATTATAGGTAAGTCTTACTATTGTCATGTATGGTTAACACCCTTTTCATCATCATACTATTAGGTACATACAAGAGGTTGTGAATTTGTTAATGTTTGTCATTTATTTACAATGAAGCTATGGATCACTGACAATCATGAAGTTTATTATAAGTTCGTTTTTGTTCAGGTCCCAAAAGTGACACAATTTTCTACTGAGATATAGCGAAGCCATTGGTGTATTCTAGTAAGCAATATTCATAACCTTATTTTAAATTTTATCTAAGCTCGTATAATGCGATATGCACAAAAGTTGATACGTATAATTTAAACGGTAAATGAACATTCCAACCAAATATCAAGCACTAGCTGGTGCTCGCGACTTCGTCCGCGTGGAATAGTTATTATCATAAAAACGGTTCTAGTGAGTTAACTTTAAAAGATAGACATATACTGTTATGGACATTTTGTTAGATCATTTCAAAAGGAATAACTATTTCATACATATTTTTTTGATATCTTGAACCGTTTTCGCAGCGCACGCAACGGAAGCTCTCATAGATAAATATGATAATTTTTCCCCATTTTTTCCACATTTGTCATTGTTTCTTCGCTCCTATTAGTTGCAGGGTGATGTTATATAGCCTAAAGCCTTCCTCGATAAATGGTCTATTTAACACAAAAATAATTTTTCAATTCGCACCAGTAGTTCCTGAGATTAGCACGTTCAAACAAACAAACAAACTCTTCAGCTTTATAATATTAGTATAGATTCATATTTAAAACCCATTAAATCTTATTGAAAATTACCTCCTTTTTTAGAAGCCGATCAAACCATCTTGACCTGCCCTTCATCCCACCTTCAAACAAAATCCGCAAAGAGATTTCACCAAACAGTTAGTACTAAACTCCAATTATCGTACCTTTTCTCGGCCGTTAACTAAAAGAATAAATAATTGCAGCGTTAAAGGCGCGAATAATTTATTTTTTCAGCCAGCGGCCGAAGAGGGTAGACGTTAGCAGGCAAACATGCCCCTGTTTTGTGATCAACGACTTTTTACAAAAGAGACGTCTCATATGCGGAAATAAAATCCAGTTCCAATAAAACATTCACACGATGAGTCAGCTATTTCTTTGTTTATTCTCAGTCCACGTTATGAGTTACTCTGACTTGATAAATTGGATGTAAAATTTATTTTTTTAGAGGACAGGTGTCAAACTGAAATAAGTATAGATAAATCTAACGTACGGACAGAGAAATATATGAGATATATATATATAAAATATCAGCATACTGATAAGCTCGTTGACGTGATTGGACGCTGAGTGCTGATTGGTCCGTGCTGAACGGTTGACGGAATAACTTGTACAGAAGATGCGTTCATATTGTTAGCACAAAGATAACTTGCGCACAGCCAGCCCTTAATCTATCCCATTTTTATGAAAACAATTGCACCCTTATTATCTAAAAACTTAATGTCAAACATGCGTTGTAAAAAACTTATAAAAAAATATCATCAATTTCCAATCCAAGCGAAAAGTAATTTTGCATACATATACTCATGTTAGGTGCCTATAGGTTATATTGTCTATATTTGCAAACCTTAATTAACGCTTAATTAAAAATTGTACGCCGTAACGCGATAGCAGATAAAAGTTAATGGAATAGTTAAGTGATTTCTAATGGTAGATAGAAAGTTTCTATAAAAAGGTAACTTAGTTATTTAACAAGAAGGTCGTTTCGGTGTGATTATCTTTCAGCATGGAGGTAGTAGTTTTAACATTAAACTCCGTAATTTGGCGGATTTTTAGCAATTTTTAGGTTTCATTTCTGTAAGGCACGCGATTTTGTGTAACATCGGTGGAACCATCAACCAACCTATCATGTATGATTATATATTTTTAATTTATCAAACACTTAGATTTGATTGTATGATGTGTATAAAATAACAATGGCTTTGTGAAGAAACAAAACTTAGGTACGTATATCTGTATTAATGCTTATATCATCATCATCATCAGCCTATCTTATATTCGTCCACTGTTGGACATAGGCCTCTCCCAATGATCGCCACACTGCACGGTCTCCTGCTTTACGCATCCAGTGCTTCCCAGCCACCTTCCTCAGGTCGTCGCTCCATCTGGCCAATTGGCCTCCCACACTACGTGTACCGACACGTGGTCTCCACTCTAGGATCCGCTTACTCCATCGATTATCGGTCCTTCTGCAAACATGGCCAGCCCATTGCCACTTCAGTTTGCTGATTTTGCTGGCTATGTCGGTAACCTTGGTTCTTTTTCGGACAACATCATTCCTAATTTTATCCCTCAAAGGAATTCCGAGCATAGCTCGTTCCATAGCTCGCTGAGTGACTTTGAATCGGTGGATTCGCTTCACTGTCAGAGTCCATGTTTCGGCTCCGTAGGTCAGCACTGGGAGGACGCACTGATCAAAGACTTTCGTCTTCAGGCTCTGTGGGATAGACGAGGAGAACATATGGCGAAGTTTGCCAAATGCTGCCCAACCCAGCCTGATTCTTCTGTCAATCTCACCCTCGAAGTTGTTTCTACCTAACTGCAGTAATTGCCCGAGGTATATAAGGTATATTCGTCAACAACTTCGAGAGGTACACCGTTGACTACAACAGGAATGCTTATATGCTTATACGTATGTATTAATGTTTATAATTCTGCTCCTAGTTTAAATGGCAAAACTGTGCTATTTACTATCAAGTGTTTCTTTATTAACAATTATACTATTTACCAAGATATAACTACAATGTATATAAATATGTAGGTAGATACGAAGAAAAAAGGTAACCGAAACCGGTAAAGGTAAAGGTAAAAGGTAACAGATGTAAAAAAAGCTCATCAGAATCAATGCTTCACATATCAAATCGTTTCGTTTGCAAATAGTATTACCTATATGGTTTATATAAATATGTAGATGAAAAACCTTTCTCGTAACAGATTTCTGCAAAAAAGCACACCAGAATCAATGTATCAAATATCAAAATGAATGTTTCGTTCCTCGCAAGCTGCATGCTATTCAGGCGCTAGCTAAATCTGGGCAGCTCAATAGCTCAACAAAACCACACAATTTCACGTCAAAACATTTGTGAACAGTTTTCTATAAGAAAACCTCAAGACCACGTTTCCTTCAGCTATTGTTATACATGGCTATGTGTAAAAAGTTTTTTAAACTGAGTTTTTGTAATACATATTGCACACTTTTACTGTGTCGTAGCTTTATTTAGACATGATTTAGACGTACGAAACGAATAACCAAATTCAAGTAAAGTAAAATTATTACATCTTTCGTTTTTTACTAGAACTTTTTACAAAACAAGTGCCCAGCTGTCTTACTTTCGTTAGTGGTAACCCGTATTTTAACCGATTTCAATATGAGGTTATCAAGTCTTCTGAAAGATTATTTTTCTGTGCATTGTTTCTGTCACCCATCCTATGGTGTTTCAATCCAAGACTGAACTAACTTCATTAGGGTAACATACGAGTACAAGTGTCAGTTAGTTCTTGCTTTTAATCTTTAAAAGAGATTCACCATTTTTATGTTTGAGTGTTATGTATGGTTGCCTTAGAATTTTTGATTAACTTGTGATTAAATTGTATAGATTTTTTTTTATTGTATAGATTGGTTTCTTGTACAATTTGATTTGAGTATCAAGTAACCCTGTTCGCCACCACTTCTCACAATAGCACACAATAACAGCAACAAGCGAGCTAAGACCGCTTACATAATAACGTATACTCGTGTGCTGTAGGTAGGTAGTAGAGGTACGATGAATGAAGGACAAATATTATTATATAATATAATTGAAAGGTATCGTAGGTTTGAAGAACCTTTTATATTTTTGTTCTGGTCAATCAGGCTTTTGAATGCGGCGGTACAAGTGTTTAATAAACATGTTTCAGTAATCATCATCATCAATATGGCAGGTCGATTCCAGGAGGAGGTAACAACTTTTAGTAATCAGGAATACGTAGAACGCAGTGAGGAGTGCTGGTAAAAAAAAAACAGTTGTTTCATTACCTACGTAAGAGATTAAGTTCTGCGGTAATAGATAAGGTATTAAAAAACCTTTGATAATATATAATGGATTTTGTAGGAGTACTACCATCAGTGCCACAATTCCTGCATGAGACCGCAAACACAAGTTGTGCTCAAGCGAGATCATTGAGCATTTGTACCGCCGACCTACACCAACATACAATACACGTAGATTCTAGATTTCTAGATGCGGAACGAAATAATAATAGTTGATTGAAATGTTAGGCTTGGTCGAAGAGAAATATCACCTGTTTCATATTATCTATATATGTATGACTGTAGATTGAATTTATAGCAGCTGTACCTTTTTTAAGACATTATTTCAGCTAAGTATTGTTTTGTTTTGAGTTAAACTTCAATGTTTCCAACGATGAATAAAGTGATGCGCTGAAAAACACGAAACTGTGTAGGTTGGTCCGTTTGTGTTGTTTAAAAAAATATTAGTCCTGATTATTTGTACTGCTTTCCAAAGAAGCTTTAGGGAAATACCAATGGATTTCCTACTGTTTTAAAACTGCCTTATCTAGTTTCATTTTATCTAGGTGTAGATTGCAGCCACCCCGGTCGGCATCGAATGTGCATCGGATCGAAGCCTCGCAGCCTCGCTGTGATACCAACATACTAATGTACCTACATTACGAACCAAACGATTTATTTATGTATCTTATTATCGGTTCTCTAACATAGGGTTTCAACTAATAAAAGAGAAAGGTTTTCGTTACACATGGCTACGGATTGTTGTGATTTTTGGCATGATAATAGTAGTATCTAAATATATAAAACGGTGACTGACTAACATAGTGATCTATCAACGCACAGCCCAAACCTCTGGACGGATCGGGCTAAAATTGGGCATGCATGTATGTAGATGTTATAAAGTAGGCATCCGCGAAGAGGATTTTTAGAACTGCCAATGTAAAAGGGTGAAATGGGAGATGCAAGATTTACTTCTTAAAGCGAGCAAAGCCGCGAGCACCCACTACTTTGGTAATGAGTCACAGGAGTGACGACTACTTTTTATCGCAAAATAACGTGAGCAAAGTCGCGTGATGCCCGAAGTTAGGATTAAATTATGTATGTGCTTATATTTGCAGAATATTCAACTACTGATGGTATACGTTTCTAAATTCTTGACACCGCAGGTTGCCACTTTCATAAATTTTGTGTGTTCAAATTGTATAAGAAGATATGTTTAAAACTTAAAATTATTTTTATTGATCCATTCGTTCTTTACCTATGCTGCAAAAGAACCCCTGACCATAATGATCATTTTATTAGGTAAATACAGTTAAAAACTATAAGACTGACAAAAATAAAATACCAAGACTTAACATTATTTATACGTTTAAACTGGTATAAGGCATGCATCATGCATGATGCATGCTTTACGACCAGATTTAACATTTACATTATACAAAACACTCAAAATAGCGTCAAAGATTTCCCGCCGGTTTCTAAAATAACCGTATTTTAACCGAATTTACCGTCAACTGGGCTAGTTTACGGAGGTACGGCAAATTCGGTTAAATACGCTTACAGTATGCTAATATCCTTTGCATGTTGTTTTTTGCACCGTATGAGCTCTAAAGTTGCGGTTTTTCGTTGAAAAAATAACTAAAGTGCCGTTTTTAGCTCTTTGCGAGGTTTAAA
The DNA here is from genome assembly GCA_964023185.1 of Macaria liturata. Lineage (NCBI taxonomy): Eukaryota > Metazoa > Arthropoda > Insecta > Lepidoptera > Geometridae > Macaria > Macaria liturata. The sequence goes on along the minus strand of OZ026828.1, from coordinate 8,745,230 downwards.
CGACTAGATTATTAATATTTATCTTCACATTCGTAGTTGCATGATTAACTTTGTTTCAGGTTTCAACGTTCTCTAACATAAGTACAATGTTTTTAATCCAGTTCACAAATAATTGTTCTAACATTCCCATGCTTTGCTAAATATAGTCACGGGTAACTAAAAATAATGTGGTATACAAGTACATAACAACATAAAACAAACATGTGTATCTTCATTAAGGCGCCTGTAGAGAATAATGAACTCATATTCCTAATTATGACAAGAAATCATACTGTTGCTAAGGCATAATTTTATTAATTTATTTGTACCATGTGTCTAGGTGATGTACTCACTGTAAGCTATTTTTATTTTTTAAGTGTGAATGTATAACTGTTCGTTACTGTTTGTGAACTAAATAAAAAAAAAAAAAATGTGTACCATTTCAATAAAGCTTTCTTTCTTCCATTCTTATATGAACCTTTGGCATTGTAATAATCGATTTTACTCAGGTTATGTCGTAGGCGTTTACAAATAAAAGCCTTATTACGACTTCTGCTACATATAAGCAACATGTAAAACGTTGTTTTTCTAACAACGGTACTGGAAATTGGAATATAGGAAACAATACGAGATGCAAAACTTACATGACAGAAAGGAATATAGGGGAAAGACAGATACATATATCTCGGACAAGTTTTATGAATAGGTAATATTAGAACAAAGAAAGTGATAATAAAGTATTTTCCTTTTATTTATCACGTTGATAAACAAAGCAAAAATGGCACATTGGCTTGTAAAATTTTGTAGGATTCATAAAGCGTACTAAAAATGTGTCATCCGTGGAAGGGCTGAGCATCACAAAATTGTTGAAAATTTTGGAATTCTATAATGGATTCACGATCTACTCAATCAAAAGGAACGTTATCGAAAAAACCAAGCCTCATGCAAAAAAGCTTTGTTTACGTTAATTACCTTTTAAAAATAAATTCAAATTTCCTTTTATGCCATGCCTTATAGGTAGGTATCCGATCAAAGCTCGTAAATTCGCTCTGAAAGGTAACCGCAAGCTCGCTTGCAGGGAGGCGGCCGCAGCTACTAGTAACACCTTCGTATGCAAGCCTGCTTGCTAGGTGAGCCAAATAAATAGGTACGTGTATTTGTAAATAGTTTTTAATTAAAAATCTTATCTAAAGCAAATAAATGTACTTTCAAAATCGTGTTTAGGGTTATTCATTCGTTATCATCTCACATATTTTTTTAGATCGTCTTATTTTGAAACTCAATTTATAGACACAATTCGCGATTCTCAGAAAAAAATTAGTTCACTAAACACTTTAAACAATACGATTATTTGTGTTAAAACTACTTTTATGTCTATTGAAGATTTCTGTACATACTTTGCCAGCAGCTTTGCACACATTATAAAACTTGTAAAACTTTCTCTTGAATCACTCTTTTACAAAAAACTGCATCAAAGTCCGTAGTGTAGTTTTTAAGATCTAAGCATACATACAAACAGGTGCGGGAAGCGATTTTGCTTTATACTATGTAGTGATAAAAGATGCACACAGTTTAGCAATAAATAACTCTACACTCTCTTGCTAAACAAATTCCAGTATTCTAACATCTGCCAGAGATAGTGGGAGCAAATCGGGAGTACATTCGACTTGCTAATGTGTACTTGTGGTTTCTTCTCTAACTAGTGAAGCATCGCTTACTCGTGACTAGGCACCAGTAGGAACTAATACTGGCGGAATAGTCTGAGCATAGAAAAAAACAGTTCAACAGCTATAACATAAATAATTAAATAATGATTTATTAGACTTTCACGTATCTAATCTTAATATCACCTAAACTAATAAATTAAAATTAGTTCAAAAGATCTTTAAAAAGTAAGATACAAGAAAATTGTAATTTACTACAAACTATTCAATAAGTATAGTGTACGAAATTTAAACGAAGATTAACACATCATATAAATATTAATGTAAATATATTAAAAATGAGTTAAACTGTGTTCTTAAGTGATAACCTTAGATGTTTAGTAATTAATTGAAGTTCATATTTTAGACATCTTGTTTCTTACTTTAGAGCACGAAATCCCAGTAGTCGGGTGTACGTTTCTGAACCGTATTATGAGTATTTACTGATTAGTTAATATAAGTTACTAAAGTCTCATTTTAGATACCATGGCATTCATACATAGGTACATTTATCATTACTTTGATTTACCAATACTTTATTAAACCATGATTGATGTTGCCTCTCGATCTAGTTTCTAGTAAAGTGCAGCTTGCATGCAGTCTTCCAACGGGTGCTTTTTCTCAAAGCTCGCTAACGATCAGCCGTCATTAGAGTCGGGATTTAGCGAGCTTTTTATTCGGATCAAATATCTATTAGATGCTTAATAGATTGAAGCTTAAAATGGGTTAAAGATTTTCCAAAAGCAGGCGGTTTTAAGTTCGCTTTTCTGCTTCTGATATTTTGTGTGATTTTTTGTTTTTTTTTGTAAAAAATACTAATTATTTGTTATTATATAGTCCATAATATTATTCTTAAAGAAAATTTTCCTATTTTTTTAATTTTGTTGCAGCTTACTGTTTTTTTTTTCTATTATCAGTTTTTAAATACAAAATAAAATACCTGGATATAAGTTTAACGATTCTATGCATTACATGTTAAAATTGACAGTAGTGTATCTTTTGATCAACTTGTTAAGAAAATTATACGAAATTAATTTCTTGATTCGACAAAGCGTTCAAAGAATATCTAATTCAGGGAAACCAGATAAGTGTCAGAAGTCGTGTCTTTTGTAAGCAGATGAAAGACTTAGAACGAAACAATCGGAATTTCCTAGAAATATTGTTATGCTGTATTTTGAGGTCTTACTTGGAAATTGCTTAGAACCGAACATAATATTGTTATAATAATAAATATATTGTATAAGGCTTCTAATCCCTAAATAATAATGTACTGGCTATGTTTACACTTAGGCGAAACTCATGAGCAATTTCTAGAACAGATGGTAAATTTCTAAAACTCGGGGTTCGTTTTTATAAACTTTGATGTCGAGAGCTCAAATCACTCTAGGGGTCTCTAATGTGCAAAAATAGTAAATTACAAAAAACCTTACTAATAGGATACTCATGAAGCAGTTTACATAGGTATTTAAGACAGTACTCGTACTAACTTTTTTCGCCTAAAAAACCTAGACGCTAATAAAACTAAGATATTGAATCAGGACTTTGCGGAAATTTATTGCAGAATGAAATTTGGAGAAATATATACAACACTTCATTATTTTTCACAATCTATGCTTTACCAACTGTGATCTATCGATATCATTTTCAAACCGTTCCACATTCCGCTTGAAACAATATAGCGTCGTAAAAGTAAAAATACAACAAAATAAGCATTTCCCTCTGTATTTGCTAAGACAATAGCCCGATACAGCTCGCCGGAAGCGGACAGATATTACCGCCTGGAATTGCATTAGACATGTGCCGCCATTACGTATTCAAAGATGTCGCGCGAAGGGAGGGGACAAAGGGGTTAGAGGATTATCGATGTTTAAAGCGATTGAAGTTAAGTTTAGTTTAGCACTGATTTATATCAGACGTTTTATAATTCGTGGCTTACAAGGGCGAATTGCAAGAATAGTGAACACAATACATAAGTATGTCGTTATTTCAGTGTTTAGTGAATTGCTTTAAGTAACGCCAACCTCTGCCAGACCATTCATATCTACAACCTAAAACATCGACAAATTTCAGCGATTAAATAAATAGGCGATTTAAATTTTGCAAGCGCGCAATGAGTATGTCAGTTGTTATGAAAAAGATTTTAAAATCATATATTATCGCACTTGTATCGTGGGTATAAAACTTAACCTAAATGATAGGTTTACAACCGATCGACAGTTTATAATCTCATTAGTTAAATTGTAAAGTAACGTGGATAATCTAAATATATAAAACTCAAAGGTGACTGACTGATGTAGTGATCTATATCAACGCACAGCCCAAACCACTAAACGGATTGGGCTGAAATTTGGAATAAAGGTAGATGTTATGATGTTGCCTACATCCGTTAAGAAAGGATTTTTAGAAATGCCACTTTTAAAGGGGTGAAATAGGGGTTGCAAGTTTTACTTATTAATGCGAGCGAAGCCGTACTAGTCTATTATATGGCTTAATAAATTTGTAATAAGAGTTTCACATTAACATAATTATGAAGGGTCTTGTTTAGCAAAAACGAACAAATTCAAATCTACATACGTATATCGATAAGCTTATACTATATCGATAAGTTTAAGCTATTCCAAGATATTTCCCCATCCCTACGTAGTATGCAGTCCCAGTGCATGTGCTAATGCAACACGATGCAGCTGTTTAGCGACAACGAGGAATTAACTACTTTTTAATTTCGTTTTAAGTGAATTTCCAGAACATTCTGCTACATTTGTAATCTCGGCGAAATTAGAACAGACTGTTTAGTTTTACAAGCGCAATGTTTGTTATGCATTTATTTGTGTGTTCTTGTGTATTCACATTCCATGCACATGTTATCTATTTTAAAATGGATAAGGTTCTTTACTATGTTTGAAATAATAAAAAAATAAGAAAATTATTAGACTTTTTTAAATTTTAAATTATTTGGCTTTTGAACATAGTAATTTAGATATTTATTTGTGTTTTAGTTATTTATATATTACTTACATGTTCAAATCAACTTGTATTGTAGTTTTTATTCTGTTATTATTTACTTATTTAGGAGCATGAAAAAAAAAAAATAAAACGATCCATAAAAAGGACGCAAAATAAAACATCAACAAATTCTAATTATGTTACCGTAACTTTAAGCAATATTTTTAAAAGTTTAATCAAATCTTATTTCTTATACCAAATCAGTCACTTAAATTAAATAACTAAATCAAATAAGCGCGTACTTCCCCAATCAATTAAAATGTTAAGCGGCTCTCAAGGTTAATTAACAAATTGTACCTGAGTCTTGGAAACCTTAAGTAATTACATTAGTTTGTAATTGATTCAATCTAATTCCTATTTCGAAGTAATTTCGCAACATTCCCTCTGAATTCTGACAGCAACTTACAGAATTATTAGAGAATAGTATAATTGACAGCAACTTACCGAATTATTAGTGAATAGTATAATTGATTCTATTAGAGACGGAACTGAACCAAAAAATAGTTCCACTAGATGATCAACCAGCGCTGCTGTGGTTGGTTGGTTGGGCATAACCCCTTAGCGACTGCGACGAATTTCCTTATTTATTCATTTCAATCGCTTACGAACCAACAGCCTAACCTACACGTACATTAAGGCAACTAAGCTAACAATGCCATATGCTAAGCATTTGGGTAAATTATATTAGACACAGATATTGAATCAGGCGTTACTTTGCGGAAATCCATTGTAAATGAAAATCTGGAGAAATATGTAGTGTTTTTTGGCTGCGACTTCTCCTTAACCGACTTGAAACAACAAACTTAATGGTTTTTAGGTGTGTTCCTCCATATACCACCGCCACACCTCGCCTCCTAACCAACGTGGCCTGCGTGGCTTACCAACACCGCACCTTGTGTTTTCAAGTTTTGTAGTTTTAGAAGGAGAACTACAAAACTTGAAGACACACACTTAATCCACGTGGAAGAGAGATGAAGCGTGTAAGCATTTTCGACGCGATATTGTAAGGAGTTACATTTCTATAGGATTAAATATTCGTAGTAAATTGTATTTGATTTTAGCTGCGTGTTATTCGGGTATACTCACATTTGTGGGTAAATATAATTTTCCTTTGTAACTTCTAATCGGAATTAGATGATTTCGGCAATATTATGACGATGCTTTTATGAATTAATCGGAGTAAATTATTTCTACAATTTAAGTTACTTTAAGCTGTTATATAATAATTCAGCTACTGGAGGTAATCAAATGCAAATGTCAACGTAGTCATTCTTTGGGTGGATGGCCAATAAGAGGCCTTTAATTTTAGGGTTTTCATCATTTTCACCATGTCGAATGATACCTTAAACTATGGGTCTTGCCAAAAACAACAAAAAAAAAACACTCACACAGTGTTTTGCGAAAAACACTCGACACCAGAGTTGACGACACATTCGATGAGTTAACTTATAGTAACTAATATTAGTCACTAAATTAGTTCAACAGTAAACTTGTTGTCAAATTAGTTCAACAGTAAACTTGTTGTCAAGTTAGTAAAACTATAAATAATAATGATAATAGTATTCAAATAGTATTTATCTAAGCATAGCTATCTAATCTACCGCGCTTCATCATCATCATCATCAGCCTAATGGGACCCACTGCAAGGCATAGGCCTCCTCCCTATTACGCCAATACTACCGCGCTTATTCATTAGAAATAGAAACCGTAAGAAACAAACATGTCCTACAAATAAATGTAGCTTCAAATGGTAGAAGTTGTTAGTCTATTTGTCTAGATTGTGTCTCGTCCGGACGCAGCAACGTGGCCGATATCCGGCTAGGAAACGATTGGAGTAAAAACACTTCAAATTTTATCCGTATGGATTTTAACTTTCTTCTTCATTTTCATACAAGTGTTCTGATATTTTAGTATTGTAAGTTAGTAAAATATTATTTTAGGAACAGAAGAGGAAAGATTTTTGGCCACCTTATACAACATGGCAAATTTATGAAAAACATCATCGAAGGGAAGCTAGAGGCACGAAGAGTAAGGCCGAGAATAATAAATGGGAAAGTTGTCTGTTGTGTTTGTTGAAATGGTCAAAGAATCGGCCAAGAAACAAATCAAACCATCAAACAAAGACGCATACTTCACAGACAGCTCCTAAATTTTGAAATAGCTATTTTAGGCTCACGTTTGACTGCTTTCCTTATATTAAGCAAAGTTGTGAGCAGAAAACTAGAATATTTATAACTGGCTACTTTATTCACTTATATTTTTTATTACTAGTTATTTTAGTCTAGCAACAACCGTTACAAATAATTTTGGCCACAAGTTAGCGTATTTGTCTAGATTTGTCTCGCCGGACGCAGCGAGGCGGCGCCAATATCCTGCTATCAGATGGAACAAGAACCAGACTAGGGATGTCTACTCGGCTAGCTTTCATTTTATACTCCTTTTAAAATACGAGAGGTTTTGGACGATTTGTGATACAACTATACAGCTAATGAGTACTATATTATGTGAGTTATTAAAAAAAATATTCATGAGGCTTTCAATTTTGGACTTGGAACATTATTTAAGTGAGATATGGGTTATGTTATATCTCAACAAACGTTGTGTTTCTCAGTGCGATATGGAAAACGATTAAAAAAGGTAGTTTTTTTTAATTATCTTTGACACATGCAAATAGAGTCTGTCACTTAACGTAAATATGAGACTAACAGACTTACGTACTTAAAAACTATAACTTTAGTGACGGTTTATACACTTTCGCCACTACAGTCGAGAGATCCTGTCGTTTTTTTACATACTAGCTGTGCCTGCGACTTCGTCCGCGTGGAATAGTTATTTTGAGCACCATATTTATTTTTGCAAACAACCTCTTCAGCTTTATAAATTATAGCTGTTACCCACGACTTGAACCATATATTATATTACTCTATGACTTTAACCGTTTTCGCAGCGCACGCAACGGAAGCCCTCAAAGATAAATAATTTTCCCCGTTTTTTCCACATTTTCCATTGTTTCTTCGCTCCTATTAGCTGCAGCGTGATTTTATATAGCCTAAAGCCTTATTCGATAAATGGTCTATTCAACACAAAAATATTTTTTCAATTCGCACCAGCAGTTCCTGAGATTAGCGCGTTCCAACAAACAAACAAACTCTTCAGCTTTATAATATTATAGTATAGATAAGACAGTTGCGCACCGATATACCTTTTATTAATATACTAGGGCTAATAGTTTAAGACCATAAGATAAAAGAGTAAAAGAGTGGAAAACTTTAGTGTCAAGAATTTCAAATCACCTTTGGGGCCTCTGATATGACTTAATGAATGCTATACTATGACAAACTGCCAAGACAGTTCGATTAATAAATACAATTAATTACCAATCCTTTACCCATCTCAAGTCACGGGAGTCAAAAGTGTGATTGAATCCCGTCTGATCCCGGTTATCCCCTTTTCCATCCCCGTTCATCCCGGAAGCAGTGAGCCGTGACCAATATCCGGTACAAACAAATTGTCGGCCGTGACATGATTCAGACGTTGTCTATAGGGACTTGCTTATTGGTTTATTAATGTGTGGTAGGTTTTAATCAGGGCTGTGGATATTTTTGTCGTAGGTGTATAATGTCAAGCTCGACTTTATTTTTTACTGAAGTCAGGCTTTTGAGTAGTATTTTTTCTTCTTTATTTTTACTCTTTTTTTTACAAATACAGACTTGTCAATAATAACTGAAACGATTACATGCATTGCATTGGATTGCCAATGTTAAATAACTGTGACGCGGTCAGTTCTTGAATAGGTGACCATAGAGTAATATTAAATTTTGAGCACTTCCGCGGGTCGGGTGACCTAGTACAAGAGTTGTTAAGGCACATCAAAGGCGTCTATGGCAGGTTGAAAACACTGACACCAGAGTTGGCCTCTCTCATACGTACTAACTTTAATGAAAAGAAATCTATACTGGCCCTCAGATAGGCAATCATTCGGGCAAGAGCATAGGAAAAAGCATGGAAAAAGAAAACATAAGAAACAAGGCAGCAATACTACTCTTTATCTCTTTGCTTCACTTGTAGCATTATGTGTAACATAATGGTTTTCTATACATACAAAACAGAACATTTCAAGAATATTTCTAAGAGAGAGTATAATTTAAACCCTAGTCACGCTGCCGAGTAGGTATCACATAACAACTTAGTGGACACACGTCCGCGTCATATCTGTTGTCTTTAGCTTTCTGGAGTTTGCGGTGTTGTATTACAAACGTATGAAAGTTAGTAAGTTTTGTATCTGAATAAGTCTTGGTCAAAAAGATACGATATACCATAGGTTCCGGCAATTTTAATTAAATCGAACATTGAGCATTGAGAATAAAATGGAACATAGGTTCGAATTCAAGTTATTGGTAGATTTGCACTCGCTTAGCGGTGAAGTAAAACATCGTGAGGAAACCGCCATGTTAAAGGATCCGGGTAGATACATCATGGTGGGCATCACGGTGTATCTGCCCAATAGAACTCCTCTAACGAATTAATTCTCAGTCATGAGGAAATACGACTCAAAGAGAGATATATGTATAGTTATATGTTTTATTCTTATTGTCACCTTCCTTATCAATCATCCACAGTCAATAAACTCTCTCTCTTGAGTCGTATTCCTCATGACTGAGGGTCGTGACTCTCCCGCAGAATTAATTCGTTAGGGGAGTTCTCTTGGGCAGATACATCGTGGTGGGTGCCCAGATCTTCCACGGAAGACACAACATGTCCTCGGATATTGATACAATCAATAAACACCACTTTATAATTACGACAAAAAGTTAAGAAACACCAAAAATTTCTTTTGTCTCCAAAATACGGGTAATTCTTTCCCCACACACGGGAAACACAAATACCTACAATTAAACCACGCGATCGCGCCCTGAATACTGTATGGGAGCGATCGCGGTTTGACACAGTGGAATGATTGTAGTAATGCACATTTTTAAACGACTTCCTATAAATCTTCTTCTTATCGAATGAGAGTGCCCAACTCTGGTGTCGAGAGTTTATCAAGCCACCCTAAGGGCTCTGACAAGGTGTAAATGCAACCAATGAAAACGTATTATACATCGTTTTCGATCCATGTTTATCAGAATGTGTGCACACACGTGACTTTAATTTGTATATATGTAATTAAAAAATATGAACCAAACAAAGTTATATTAAAATTAGTTCAGTGGTTTTAGAAACACGGCTAAACACTCTATTTAAGTATGGGATTTTGAGACGGTTTTAGTTTTTCCGCAACACGTAGCAAAAATTACAATGCGTTACTAGTCAGTCATATCTAATACTAGCTGTGCTCGCGACTTCGTCCGCGTGGAATAGTTATATTGGGCATCATATTTATTTTTGCAAACAACCTCTTCAGCTTTATAAATTATAGCTGTTACCCACGACTTGAACCGTTTTCGCAGCGCACGCAACGGAAACCATCAAAGGTGAATAATTTTCCCCGTTTTTTACACTATTTCCATTGTTTCTTCGCTCCTATTAGTTGCAGTGTGATGTTATATAGCCTAAAGCCTTCCTCGATAAATGGTCTATTCAACACAAAAAGAATTTTTCAATTCGGACCAGTAGTTCCTGAGATTAGCGCGTTCAAACAAACAAACATACAAACAAACAAACAAACTCTTCAGCTTTATAATATTAGTATAGATTATTTCTACGGCGTCATACACATAGTTGTCTGGGTGATATTTTTTTACGTATAAAGCTTTAATCTGTTGTACTATAAAAGCCAGATACGACTTACTATAATATTCACCACTGACGATATTTCCCCATGACATTTTGGTAATCTTTTCAACTGCGTACCTTTAACCTTTGAGGGAGCCTTCTTTACCAAACATTTGGCGTCTGCTTGAATAAAACTATTGAAAACTATTGTTATTTTAATGTAAGTATTGTAACATGACATGTAAATTGAAAAATCTACATATAATGGAACTAGGTTATTTAACACGTGGTTAGGAGAACTGACAACAGATGGAGTAAAGCAGTTACAGAGTGGTGGCCTAGAACTGTCAGGCGAGGAGTGGGTCGTCCGGTCGCGAGATGGGTCGACGACATCGTCAAAGTCGAGGGTCCAACCTGTCTGCACAAGATCGACGCAGATGGCACATACAAAGGGAGGCCTATACCCAGCAGTGGGATGCCAAGGGCTGTGGATGATGATGATGGATGAGGTTATTTTAAACGGTGCCGGTGGCTGAAAATTTTAGGAGTTTGAAAATAAAAGCTAATAATCTTGTTAATAGGAAGAACGCCAATGATATAATTGAAGTTGATATTTTTAATACCCTGTAATTTTACGCGGTGGCGGTTCACGGGTATAGGTACATTGATTGATTGATAAATATAATATAGAACAGTCAATTTAGTTAAGAATATAACTTTATAAATTCATCTTATACCAAACAAATATACTGGAGCTCTCATCATTAGATTTGTCATGCAAAATAAATCTTATGTTAATTTCTCTTTGATATGTCCACTAATACCCATGTTTATTTTATGACATGAATTGCGAAGTAATTTTGCTTACTAGAAATCTTGAATATCAAAGCTTACAAACAAAGCTTCAGGCACTCTAAAAGCTTTTCAAGATAACATTTGAACCTTCTTCGTTTTATCATTGAACGAGTGAACGAATCGTGCGACATGTCTCAAAAGTAACTATTTTTTTATAAATTTTACAAAAAAAATAGGTATACCTACATATCAGGACATTACACACAACGCCCCCTATACCCGTTCTAAGGAGACGCTTGTGGCATATGGATAACGGATATAATGCTTTAATACTTTTCTTTTGTAAATACATGCACAATAAACATAAAAACTTTACTCTTCCGTCGTTTTCATGTTTCATTGAATATCATTATTTTAAGGCTCACGGTCGATTAAAACTCACCTAAAAAAAATAATTAAGCAACTTTGAATCCGAAGATCTTGCACGAATAATTGATGAGGTATGAAGTGAAAAACTTTCATAATGAGTTTAATATTGCTAATATTATTTTTAGCCTGTTAGCTCAGTTGGTAGTGCGTCTGCCGTCAGTGCCAGGGGTCGCAGGTTCGATTCCCGCACAACACAACTAGTTGATCATGTTCAATTTGCAACTATTTGTGTTAAGCCCAATAGTTTCTTTGTATAATATGTATGTATTTACATAAGAAAAGCATATAGGTATTATATTCATTATCTAGTACCCAAGATATAAGCATTAGCTTAGTATGGGGTTAAAGGGCGCTATGTACAATGTGCCGGATTATTTATTTACTTATTATAATGGTCTACAATTTGCAGAGATAGTAGTTTAACTGTTGGTAAGCGTCATTTATCATTTCAAATTTCTTACTCGCGGCATAAACTTCACATCAAAGAGAATCTGCAAACTAATGGCCTATAGTCATACAGAGACATATGGAGTAATAAAACGTGTAATATTAAATTGTAAGTTGTAGTTAGATGTTTGGACAGATGTCGTTATTTCTGGTACTAGGAAGTTTTTGAAAGGAGCTATTGCATATACATTTGCAAGCTTTGATTATTATAATAGGCATGAATAAATTTTAAATACTAATTTGTATACAGACGCAACGGGGGCGAGCCAAGAGAGGTCTATAGGTACTCAGCAGTGAGTGGACACAGGCTGATATGATAATGATGTTGAAATTAATTTAAGGCTTAAACGTCGTTTGAATTTAAACGTAGCTAAAGGCGAAAAATACACACGTAATTACTTTTGTCTAATGTATCCATGTATGTATAAAAGTATAAATCAAGTACAAAATGTCCACATTAATATTCCACTTCAACTAAAATTGCAAACATTTCTACGTTAATGAGTCAACTTGTTCTTCTTGACAATGAACATAATACCTACCCTTTACAAAGCTACGTAGTACATATCTTCACTATCGTCCTCAAGGTTTTGTAGTGCAAAAACTGTCACCATTTAACATAATTAACGCGGACAAAAACATAGCCTTGGGTGGCTAGGGTGAACATGAGTCGGCGAAATGTACAGGACTTTGTATATTGTTTACATGTTGACATTTGACATTTTGCAATGATAGTAGGTGGTTGACGTATCTCACGGGTGAACGGCTTTTGGTACTGCAGTGGAGTTTTCACTGAAATAAAACACTTGTACGGGTTAATTAATATTAAATTACGTAGTTATGATGTGGTTTTGTTACAAAATTAATTCTAATTGTTTCTAAATTCAAATTCCTTTAGTAGCTTAAAGGGCAATTAATTTGATTTTCCCATCAAATGGATATCTAAGGTGTTATAAGTGAATTTCGATATTTCAACGTAATTTTACACAATACAAAATAAAATTCAAACTCATTTTTTTTATATAGTTTCTGCAGCATTGCCGCAATTTGGTTTTCCCGTGTCATGAATGTAAAGAAAATACAAAATTGATCGTTGTTCTAGAAAACGGTGTGTTTAGCTACTTTTTATACCGAAATAAAGCGGACGAAGCCGCAAACTGCCACTAATATAACATATACAAGTAACATTATTATGTCATGTCATGTGACGGGCTTATAACCGTTCGATTTATCAACATCAGGCAGTAAGCCGCAGCATTTTCAGAGTAGCTGCATGTAGGCTCAAACTACGGCAATGGCTTCCGCTATTCAGAACCACATGCCACAGGAACGTAGTCTTAGGAAGAATGGCCGTAGGAATATATATATGCGTACGGTAAAACTTATTTCTCAGGATATTAAAATTCAAATTATTTTTTGTTTTAGTAGACATTTTCGTATTGATTTGTTTTTAGATTATTTAATGAGTAAAGAAGTTACGTATCTATGTATAAATCATTCTCAAAATATACTTTATGACGATCGTCGTTTTGCTCCCGTGATTTCGTGATAAATGCTATATCACTTTACCCTATTCTGTTACTAAACAAAATTCATGTTGATGTGTTCCTCTGTTCGGGGAAGAAACAAAAGGAGAAATATATTTTTTATTACATAACTGATACTAAGATATAATTTTATATACATCCAAAAAACATTATTATTACATGTGTTATAAACTGACTGATCTCCCCTACATCTAATTCCACGGCAGCTCTGTCGGGGTGCAAAATGTCGGCGCACCACATTTGCACTGCTCCCGAGTGTAGCTGCTCTTACAGTCTGTTTACACTGAGTTAGTTGATCTGGCTCAATGATTTACAGATCGTAGGCAGTTTAGTCACTATTGAGTATTTGAATTCGTATGTGAAATACAAATTAAACATTATTATATTAAAGTAAAAGTGGCATTGTCGTGGTTTTTATGTAAAATTATTGTAGTATGAAGCATGTGAGTAACATAGGCACTATTTATCTCAAATCAAAGCGGTAACAGCGGCGGGTAATCACTACTAGATAGTTTCTGTATCATCATCATCAGCCCACAGTCGTCCACTTCTGGACATAGGCCTCTCCTAAGGCACGCCACTCAGCCCAAGCTCAGTTTCCATATGCATACAAGAAATAACCATACCTAAAATATTAGACGGTAACACAGAAAAAAAATCTGTACACTCATAAAATTTAATAATTTGAGTGAATATGTTTCTGGAAGGATAGGCAGAAAAATCGCCAAACTGCTAGACTCAAATCTCGCACCTCTCATTCTGTTACGAACTCTGATGCACACAAGTCATACTTATTATTTCACTTTCTCCTACTTCAAAGCAATGATTCGAGAAATGTTTATTAATTTAATGTACCTATAGTATGCCGAATTTTACGAATCTTGTCTTCGTTAAAAAGGACGGTGGTTAAAAACCTGGATAGATAAAACACTCCAAAACAGGACGAGTTAGAGCTCGCACCGCCTACAAATCACTCCGTTTTATCTAGTTTTTCAACTCGTCCCATATTCGGCCCGAACGATGGTTGCAGTACGACTCACATTATGACCATTTGGCATGTCAAAGCGGAGTGGCCTGCCTTCGGGCAATTGAAGTTTCTAGGTTACAGATCGGAACCCATCTAGACGTAAATAATATAATTAAACTAGACTAGGATTATATTTAATTCGTAGCTCTATGCTATGGTTTCGGTAGATCAAAGACTAAGCACATGTACTATGTACTATTTACTACATAAATCTAGTATCATTATAAGATGGTGATGACGAAAGTTAAGCAACTACTTTTGAGGTCAACCAATTGATGGATAATTTAATCATGCTAAAAATATTTAACTTCAGATTCACCTCAGCTATGGGATCTTTTAAAATTATAATCACTCGATAAGAAATAATTAAGTATTCGATTAAACTTTTGCCCATCATCTAAATATACGAGTATAAAACTTAAAAGTGATGGACTGACATAGTGATCTATCAACGCACAGCCCAAACCAAGACAGCTTGTTTGTAAATGCCAGTTTTGAAAGGGTGAAATAGGGGGTGCAAATTTCACTTCTTAATGCGAGCAACGCCGCGAGCACCCACTAGTTAAAGTGATAAAAACTTTAGTTAAAAAAATCAGAGAACTACTCTTTAGTCATATGTAGACAAATAAATCACAGAAACTCGTTGTTTATGAAGTATCGTGAGTTTTGAGCTTAATAGCCCGATGTACACAGTTAGTTAAATTAGCTTCGAGATGGACAGAGGAAGTAGTTTTTGTCAAAAGCTTCGGGTTTAATTATGTACGTGTTCTCTTTAGATGTTGGAACATGGAACAAATATTAGGCGGAGTGAGTCTACTTAGTAATGTGATAGATAACATTATTTTTCCTTTTTAATGTAAGAGCGTAGGTGAGTTTGCTGGTTCATTAGTTTAACAAGGTTACATGCTTTTACGCTGTAACCGCAGAAATAAGAAGTAAAGTTGAAAATCATTTAAAATCAAGTCAACTCAATAGCTTTACACAAACACATTCATTGTCTACAAATATAGTGACTAGACGTATCTAAAAACTACTGATCTGATCTACAAATCTACTGATTTTGATGTAATTTGAATCGATCTCTGAATAGAATCAAACTTAATTTAATAATAACTATGAATCTATCTTACTAAGTACAACTAAAAACATTCATTATTTAGAAAATGTGCGTAGAAGCCAAAGTTTCTTATCCAATTCCCTCAACATCAGTCATCCAATACAAGTGAGATTGACAGCCATTTGTTTTTGAGTTCAGCTAAAACAATTATGCAAAACCAACTTCAGCTAGCGCGGTCTTCAATGTTTCTATTCCAAGATATTTCCCTACTTTCCTTCTTACCTCCAAAATTGAGGTAAAACACAACTAAAATGTTCTGTCTCGAGGGAGGAAATTACTTTAAAGGACAGATGGAGAAGTTTACAACTTACTGCTGCTAAGGAAACAAAGATGTTTCACTTAATATTTTAACTCGGGCTAAGTTGAAAAAGAGGGTTCGGAGAGGAAAATTGTGAATTAATTTAATGTAACTTTCTACCTATGTTAGATGGGCACTGTTACAAGTTATGTAGTTGTTATATGTTAGCTTCAAAATTACGAGTTTACCGTTTTATTTAAGCGTCTGTAAATGTCCGTTCCGGAAATGTGCGGATATCTCGAAAATTTACTGATCTGATTTTGATAACACATTTGCTGTTCTCTAATTCGGAAATTATATCGCAACTAATACGATATAATTCGAATATCAATTAAAGTATCCGTAAAATCTATGGATACATCCATACAAACACACCATGATACAAAAATATACAAACGAAATTTCCTTTGCGTTTTATATATGTAAATGTACATAATAAAAAATATGGTAACTAAAGATACGAATGTGTTCTGCCCACCTTGACGTACGACGACGCAGGACAAACATGGATGAAGCGGGCTGAAGACTGAAGCCCATAGCATAATATTAAGAAAGAGGCCTATACCCAGCAGTGGAACAAACCAGCTGGGGTTGATTATGATAATGATAAAGATACTACTTGCATACCTAACAAAAACAGAAACTATGATTCGATTCCAGCGTTTCCCAACCCTGGTGCCAGCCACGAGGCCACGCCACACGTCGGCACATTAAAATCACGGCGCGAGTCGAACATGCGCCGCCACGTATCGCGCCATAAAGATAAAGCAGGAGGGGTGTGAGCCACCAGCAATTATTTATTTCGATGCGCCTGGGTAAGGGACGAGCGGGCGCGGCAAGGGATGTATTTTGTTTTGAAAGTAATAAAAAAAAAACAAAGAGATCCAAACATATGTCAGTAAACTAGATTAGTAATGTAGTCGAGGAAAAATATACTTATATGCTACAGTTCAAATCATGGTACCATTGTAATTACTTGCTAGACAGTAGTTTGACGATATAAAATTATTAAAAAAATAGAATAGTTGGCTTAATTAAGCGTCTCACAAAAAAAATACTTCACAAAAGACATGACTTATCGTTAATAGGTAAGTTCACATTTAAATTCATCTCTTTAGATATAGCAACTTTGCAGTCTTCATACATTCTACAGTCACAAGTCACAGAACAACATTGCAATATTCATCCCCATAATGTTTTGCCTATCGGAGCTAAGGAAAAACTTTACACATTAGCAAAATACATAATGATACGTAGACTACTTATACCAGTTTTGATTAATATTTAAATGCATTTGAGTTTAGATGCATTTTTAGCTACACTCAGTTTCAATTCCATAGAATAATAAAATGCCCGTACAAGTTTAAAGTGACTTGTAATTTTCCAACCCCTTTCCCATAACTTGCACCAAGGCATAAGTGCCGGAAAAAAGCGAACGGTAAATTTGAGGTCATAAATAACGTTTACATTCTTATCTTGGCGCGTATATTTGTTTACATCGTCTGAAAGACCTGATTTACACCGAACAAGTTTGTACGCCAGGTGGGTAATTAATATTTGAGACGTAATGTTAGTGAGGGTGTGATAGATGGCGTACACATAATGTCTTTATGTCTTTACATAGTTTGATGAGTAATTAGATCAAAATTAGTTGGAGTTGGTACTTGTTTCTTATTGTAATTTAATAAATACATCAATAGCGAATGATCTCTGACGATTCACCTAAATAAGAGAATGCTTTTTTAGGGTGAAACCAGTAAAAGCAGATATTTACTAGAAAAAACCTTTGGGGACTTTGGATTAGAGAAAACTTGAAGGACATGTTTTTATGCTAGGTAGACTCACACTTGACAACATTTTGCCTGATGTTAAGCAACAGTGTTAAGATTTAACAAAAGTATAAAAACAGCTCGCCATTGTAAAATGACACGTTTATCACAACCCATCAATAAACTCTCTGCAAAAAACAAGCAAACAAAAACTTATATTTCGCTTTAAAAATCCCAGCCATCTAAACAAACTAACACGCCACCGCCATCATAATAATCTCGCGCAAAGCACTAACTCCCGAGGGCATAATACCAGCAATATTTCGTCGCTTAGCGTTCCGCAAGATGTCAGCACACGCGCTTAATAAAACGTCTATAATGTCGGCCACAGAGTATACTAGAGGGACATCTGGGTAAGGAGAAAAGTTTAAGAAACTGTGGACTTATTTTTGTGACAAATTGTTGAGCTCGATTAAGTTTGTGATATTCAAAGTAACATTTTGGTAATATGAGATTCAATTATTAATAGGTTTAAGTGGTGCTTGTATTTATTTTAATAGACATTTAGACATTTTAGGTTTGTCGATAAAGATGCAAATAAAATATAAAAGCTTAGTGTGTATCTAACATCAACTTAGCCTCTCTCACGTAATCAAATAATTACATGCTAATAAAATGTAATCAATACTTCCTTTTTAATATCACGTTATGTCATGTTGACTCACTGCTTCACTCCCACTACATCCATTTGTACAGACATACAGTTTTATTGTTATTATTAGTAGATATTTCTGCACGGAGACACGCGGCCACCATTTCCTAAAGTCCGCAAGTGGAATGCTATTGCCTTATTTATTTTATTGGAATTCCTTACGAGAAAGGATTTCAGTCGCCATAAGCTTACGTATGCGGCACTTTCTTAAAAGCTGGCATGTAGTACGAGCATTAAATGTTGTTATTTTATTGTATTCAAATTCAAATTCAATATATTCTGCTAAATGTGAAGCGTTATTGAAGTTTTTGACTATATTTTTTTGTGGTGGCAAACAACAAATATTAATTATCTACTGCGTACTTGTATTTGACTTGGTTTGATTACGATTTTATAAAATAAATAATAATCTTTTTTTATGAAATAAATGAAGGCTATTTTAATTGAATCTATTTATATATATAAAAAAACTCAAAGGTGACTGACTGACTGACATAGACTATCAACGCACAGCCTAAACTCGGATACACTGATCGGGTTGAAAATCGGGTTGGCATGCAGGTAGATGTTAAGACGTAGGCAGCCGCTAAGAAAGAATTGTTGGAAATGCCACTTCGAAAGGGATGAAATAGGGGAATGCTAGTTTTACTTCTTAATGTGAGCGAAGCTGCGACCACCTACTAGTTTGAATATAAAACCCGGTACTACAAGTCTCATAAGCGTACATACGGGACTGTTTCTTAAATGCTGGCAGTTTGGAAAGGATGCCCCATTGGGTACGAGGCTTAAAATAGGATGGAGTGGAATAATTCGCTAAAGATGGCGGGATTTTGTAAGAAAATTGGTTTGGCGAGACGGCTGGCGGCTCGCGGTGCTTGCGTGGCTTTATGGTTATTTTAATGTTCATTTTACTGTATTAACTACTTAAAACTTGCCTGCTATTTAATCTTCTAAACTTATTTTTAAGTGACCAAAAGGTGATGAAGGAGTTTTGGTAGATTTGATACAAACATGTGTACCTTTGAAAACATTATTGTTTAAAAATCCGGCATTTTAGAGTTTGATTAACAAAATTTGACGGCATGTTCTCACAAAACTGAGACGAGCTTCGAAATCCAATCTGTGCACATGGGGTGATATGCTGGGTATTAACAATAAAAACTCTCAGAGGAGCTGTAATTGGTTTGGAATGTCCTTAGGCGGTTACTTGAAACCAAGTCTAGTTTTTAAAATATAGCTTTATCATTACTTTACACCATTATTTGCTAAACTATATAGGAAAATATAAAATGTAACTTCTTTTATCATCATCATCGGGTGCCATCTTCATATTGAAGTTTGGATGTCAATTGGCAAAATTTTCTGCGATCCCATGCTGCTTCTTTTAGATGCGGATAGCTCAGTTTTGTCCACTTTTCTTTTATACTAATACCATAAAACTAATATTTTTTTCACGCGTCTCGGTTTTTACTATAAATACTTCCTAGGCTTCACTAAAACACGTCAGTTTTTAACTCCTTCGCTAAAATATAGCCCCTGCGTTGCAGAGGCCTTTGTTTAGCTTATGATCGAATATATCTAATTTAAATAAAATTTTGATACATTATATTAGCAAAACATTTTGAATATCTATAAAATATTAAACAATAGAACGGTAACATGGTCCAAGTCAAATCTTTTTTAATAAGTCTTCACTCGTCAGATGTTAAGCAACGTTCTAATCTTGGTGAAGTAAATACCTCAATAAACATCAAAATATTAAGTACTTACACATAATGGCTGTCAAATTCTTTAAACTCGTTCATCGTCATTTATCGGTGAAATTCGCAAAGCGATGAAAATAGAGCTTGATCGGACATTTCAGCGGAACAATACTTAGCAAATGCGATGTTGCTGTCAATCTGGATCGACGCAAAATTGAGATTGACTGAGCGATGAAATATTAATACAAAATATGGACGGAATGGAGCAAGCTGGTGAGTCACTGTGAGTCAGTGGGCCGATACTGCTGTGTATTGGGAGAAGATATGGTCCTTTCCGAGTGATTAGGTTTTTTTTTAGGAAAGCAGACATTTTTTTTTACTGCGGTGGGCTTTTGGTGAGTTTTTATGTAAAAGTGGTTGTCATTGATATCATCATCCACAGCCCTTGGGATACCACTGCTGGGTATAATCCTCCCTTTGTATGTGCCATCTGCGTCGATCTTGCGCAGACCTCATCCAGTTTGAACCCTCGACTTTGACAACGACCTGAACTGGCCGACCCACTCCTCGCCTGGCAGAAAAAAATAAAATATCAAAGTATCGTTGTATATTGTTCATTTTCAAAATTCCAAAATGGACCCATAACCATAGGGTAGTTCTTAACTCTGTGAGTAGAATACATTTTTGATATTGTAATTTGGTATTTTTATTTTTGGGAAATTGGGCATAAACTTAGAGTTACGACCGGTGACCCCCGCTCTGGATCGTTTCAGGTGCAACGGCTATCTATTGCCATCCAGCGCGGAAACGCAGCGAGCTTGATGGGCACATTTGCACCGGGAACGATTAGGGGCGGGTTATTTAGTTAAATTGACATTAAGAAAATTCCTCATAATGCCGTAGATTTATATTATTTGTAAGGTTGTATATATTTTAGATTATATAGTTGTTAATTTATTATTTTTAAGTTTATTATAAGGTTTAGTTTTTAATTTATTATTTCCCAATGTGTTTTGTAAGTTCTTTAATAAATATATTAAATATATTTGGTATTTTATTATAGGTAATGTATTTTGAAGACTTGTAGTTCTAGTGTGAAGTCTTCCTTAAGCATTAAAAATGTTTGCTCAAAATCTAATTTACTTTAGTTAAATTTAGTATACATTTTATTCTATATCATAATACCTGTTTTCGTACACACAGTTAATCAAAATAACATTATATATGTGGGAGTGTTATAGAAAAAGAAGCAAAGCCTCTCTTATTACCTTCTACAAACGGCGCGAGGCACGTTCGTAATACCGTTGCACAGCCGCCGTTATACGCCGTTATATCGTTACATGACAACGACTAGAGGTAATAGACAGCTCAAATAGAGAAAAAAATCTGATAGAATTGTTTTCATATACAAAAAAATATTTTACTAAATTCATCTGTTTTGTTATTTACAATTTAAATGTAACTGATCTTTAAATTTTAAATTATATTATTCATGGATATTTTTATGTCACATAAGAATATTAATATAAAAGTATGAATACAAATTTATCTGTGAAAAAAAAATTGTAAATAGAGGATTTTTCAAAAGTTCAATTTATAAAGTGAAATTGACACTAATAATTCTAATGTTTTGTTGTCATAATATTTGCAATTCATAATGAGCTCCATTTTAGGTCTTTGCTTACCATCAGGCAAACTATGGCCTAACGCAAACCCGTTTCAGCTAAAAAATGATTTAATTCAGGACTCGTTATTTCAAGACACAAGTACGATCACTGATATATGAAATATTGTCTGTACTGTCTTGAGTCGTATTCCTCATGACTGAGGGTCGTGACTCCCCGCAGAATTAATCTGTTAGGGGAGTTTTCTTGGGCAGATACATCGTGGTGGGCGCCCACGCCCACGGAAACCACATGTCCTCGGATATTGTGGTCCTCAAACATGTCGGTTTCCTCACGATGTTTGCCTTCACCGTTAAGTGTGCAGTGCCAATCCACACATAACTTATTGTCTGTACGTTGACTTTATTTTTATGTAGTGAAGAATGAAAATGTGTCTTGGTAATATTGTCTATGTCAGTCTCCGTTATATGAAACGGAAGACAGATTCTGGTTGCATTGCGCCCGTACCTACAATACTTGCGTTTTGTCCTTAATAATGTCAGTTTAGGTCTTATTACAAAGCTGGAGAGGAGGCCTATATAACAGGTAAATATAGATAAAACATTCTTAGCTGAGTATCAGCTAAGAATGTTATATGTTCGGTGACCCTGCAGTGGGTAGATTTAGGTTGAAATGATGATGATGATGAAGTCTTATCAATCAGCAAGTTGAATCTCGGGATAAGTTTTTTTTTTATATTTAAGTTGATTTATGAGTGAGCAGAGTTTTTTAATAACACATATGAGTTGCCTCTATTTATACATTTTATTTAAACAATGGGTAAGTATTGTATCCATTATCGTATCGTACAAACGACTCAAACATTCACTTAGTTTGAGACTAGATAGCGTTGCATGAAAAGTTTTGGAATACTGTATTATAGTTCCCGTAAGACATGATTTAATTTAGTTGTAATAACCGGCTAGCACTTACGTTAAAAATTACGTCGAAAGAATTAGCTCGACAAGTTTCGTCAAGTCTTGCAATACTTTTTTTTTACAAATCCACTTAGAACATCATTAAAAGACATGCGGCCTTATAAAAAGGATTTACAATTCAACATGTATGCACGTATGGACTGGTCTTTTATGGGGCATTCCCAGAGCTCTTTACGACCTCTGCTATGACTCCGCTGTCCCACACAATACGCTACATTACGACATAGTTACAGCATACGAAACGATAGAAGTATAGCTTTGGCTTTTTTTTACTTGTCAGCCAACTTCCACAACCACTCTCAAACGCTTATAGCCATGTTTACTAGGTTTGCCAAACAACCCTGGATATTATGTACAAATAAATCACATAAATATTGTAAATTCCAAATAAGTTCCTAATATTTACATGAATTTTTTACAGGGTAAATATTTTTAAAGTTTTTTTAACTATGCTGTTCTAGTTCTGCTTTTAGTTGAGCGAACTATAGCAGAACATAAAACAACATGTCTAAACTGATGTGGTAGGTACTCAAAGTTTAAGTTTAAGTAATTTTATAGATTCAGCTTATCAAACGTACTTAAATATTTTGCATCTAACATACGCTTACATGAAAGAAATCGTTACACCACTTACTACTAAATAAGCTAAGGGCACTCTCCTTGAGTCGTATTTCCTCATGACTGAGGGTCGGGCCTCCCCCGCTAAATTAATTCGTTTGGGGATTCTCTTGGGTAGATACATCGTGGTGGGCGCTCAAGTCCTTCCACGGAAGACACATGTGGATATTGTGGTCCTCAAACATGTCGGTCACAATGTTTTCCTTCAGCGCTAAGCGAGTGCAAATCACATAACTCATTGGTGTAGGGCCGGATTCGAACCAGGGTGCGTCTGGATGAAAAGCAGACACTGGAACCGCTGAGCCGCACTCACTTCTAAGGACAGTAAACCTTCTGTAATTCCCTATTTAGTGTGGAGTAAGTACCCTGGTCCATGGCAGGGTAGTTTATGACGTACTAGTTTGCTCAGCACTACTATATTAGCCACGTGGGCACTTCAAGGCTTCATTGTTTGCTTCACATTGTAATGCATACGTATCGCCGCTGGTTTAATAGCTTACCTCTACGTTTAGTATTTATGAAATTCCTGATATGAGTCAGAATAGTTGTGACTAAGAATAGGACATTTTTTGTTGCAAATATATACTACCATTTTCTATTAAAAAATAAGTTAGCATGTTTGTTCCGTTAATTGTTAATTAGATAAATATACATACTTTATCTGTGACTAACAAGAGTATGTATTTTTATCTTATTAGCAATTAACGTCATGCAAAACTTTTTTTTTCTTTACGAATTGTAATTCTTAGTACCTATTAGAAAAAAATATTACACGTGTAATTTTAAGAAGCATTTCTTTGCAACAAGCCTTTGACCAACCAACTTACCGTGTAAGAAAAAAGTGTTTTCAGTGTTATTTCGCAATTTTTTAAAGCCATAGGTCAAACAGAAGTTGTATGGGCCACATTACTAAGTTTTCTCTGAAGTTTACTCAACACTTATGCTTACTAGAAGCCCTGCATGGAATTTATTTATATGCCCACACTTCTACGAATAAATTATACTATAGAGTTGTAACTCCTTACAAATATAAGGAAAATGCTACTACATTTCATCTGTCTCCACAATCTACTTGCACACAAAACCTGCTTGTGATTCGTTACTTTGCCGGAAATAATCGAACGCTTCCGAATGCTTTGTCGCAGTTCGTCACTAAAGGGCTCAGCACCGCTATCTGACTCAACCGTAGAATCAATATAGTATTATAATAGTCCCAATTATAAAAAAATATATATTTTAATTAGAAAAAACACAAGACCGACACCAATGGTACCTACAGAAGGATACCTAACAGTGGGTCGAAAAGGGCTGAAGATAATGATGATGATGAGTATCAATTATTCCACACTACACCACACTCTTGCCCAAATCCTTGCAAAAAATCATTTCTCTCGTATTGTTTATAATTTCAGAATTCTCAGATCAGTGCGGGAACATAATGTGTTTTTAGAGATTTGCTATTTCTCGGGACAAAACGGTTTCCAAAGCCGAAAACCTTTTTCTGCCATAAATTACAGAGATAAGAAAGCGCTGGTTTTCTTGGGAATTTCGTGTGTGCACGTAAACTTGCCTCGTGACATTGTTTAAACATTTTGTATGGTGGCAGGTTACTTTATTATAACCGACGGACAAACTACCCTCGTATATACATAAAATTTGTTGGCATGTACCTAATGGTATATTTTGGAAGCCTTGATTAGTTGCCATTTGATATAATTAAAAAGGAATAAAACTGTCAAAGTAATTAACTAAATTCTTGAGTAGCCGGCGGTTCACTATCTCTACCAACATTTCTTCCAGACAACCTTGCATAGAAAGGCACATAGAAGTGGTACCCAAAATACTAAACGCGTACTCAAAACCATACGAAAGTTTTTTACCCGGAATAGGTCTTATTAGACTACAACCCGTCTGATGTTAAGCACCGCTGTAGTTTAAGATGAAACACGCTTGCCTAGATGAAACCTATCTACTCGAACATGTAATTTTTAGGAAAAGTTTTTATGACATATACTTAATACAGATAAACTAATAAATAACAAATCAGTCATTAATTTAAACTTTTAACTTGCTTAGCCTCTCAAGTTTAAGAAAAAACTAAATTAACTGTCACATTTTGTTTTTTTTTTAAACTTGATTGGCGCACGCTTGACTACAACTGGCCTTATGTTAAGCAATGTCAATAGGTTTATTAGTTATGTATTACAGACACTTCAACAATATATTATATCTAAGGAAAAAAAAAATGAAAAATGCTTAACATCAGGCAGGCTGTAGTAAAACGTAAACCTATCCCACGTAAAAAAAAAAAAAAAAAAAAAAAAATGATTTTTCTTATATTTCGTTTATTAGGCTCTCGTATCTTTACAAGGATTCTCACTTCTATTACAGGAGAGTAATATAAACTTTTCTTCTGTTACCTTTATTCTAGAGTGCTTTTTTATTACTCAGCGTTAGAAAAGTTGGGAATACCTTCTGCGTAAAGTCCCTTGGTAAGTAAGTGGTAACTTACAATAGATGTTAAAGAAATGAAGTAGGTAAGTAGCAAAAATTTATTTCAAAAAAATCAAACACCGACTTCAATTGTCACTAAAAATTAAAAAATAATATATTTTCATTTATGCGACTTCAAATTCAGACATGGGAGTAAAGACTCTATTAAATTATTGAAAAATGAAGTAGGTAAGTACTTAATAAAAATTATTTCAAAAAAATCAAACACCGACTTCAAGTGTCACTAAAAAGTTAATAAATAATTTATTTTCATTTATGTGAGTTCAAATTCAGACATGGGAGTAAAGACTCTATTAAATTATTTAATAGAGTCATTATTATATCTTTAAATTACAATGCTGTATAAGTGATATTACTTAATTAGAACTAGAAAAGTACTAAAATATGTTCAACAAAGTGTAAAATTAATTCAATTACTAATTACTTGTTTTTTATTTGATTATCAAAAACTTTTTTAACTAGTTCGGTTAATAAGTTCCAAACTTAAACTTAAAGTCTCACGCTCCAGTTCCCAATAAATGAAAGCCGAAATCTCGCAAAATCCATGTGGAGCCGAAAAAGTAACTTCCGACCGCGAAGCCGAAAACTAATCAAGCCGAACATTTTTCGGTCTGTAAAGCCGAAAGTTAGGCAATCTTCTTCCCTAGCCGCTCACACAGAAACCCTGGGAAAGATAGCTAACTTAAGGCCCATTCGCCGAGGTGAATTTTCATACAAAATGTTATTAGATGTATTTATGTATTAAAGTAATTTCATATATGAAATTACTTTTTTTCAAATAAGAGAACTCTTCTTCTCTTATATTTGGTTACAGATATTTATATTTTTTAGGGAATAAACAAAATAAATAACTATTTATCATAAATATAAATCATTATATTTAACCATCATGAGAATAAGAGAAACATAGTAAAAGAATAACTCCGCCTACATTTCATGAATAGAATAATTTAATTTTCGACTACCGGTTCAATATATCATGCTTATTTTTTAATCAGTAAATAATTCAAATTTTACAGGTTTAGCACAATCTATGATACTTTCTAACATTATAGCTACAAGCTTTTCTTAAAGAGCCATCTATACAGAGCTGCATATCTAAACTAAGCAGGAGCTATACATGCCCTTCGTTTGTAATGATACAAAATATAATACAAAAATCAGTGTACGATTATCACAATGCCTTTCAAAGCGATGTTACTATCCACCAGTTTGTATGTAAATCCACCGTGGCGGGCGCACCTTACCGTGTTTAGGCAAAGCCTTTGAACTCCAGTCGGCTGTGTATCTGAAATATCTGTATCCGGCTTCGCTTGTAAAAACATGATAGCTAATACTTCGTGTGCTTACTGAAAGTTTGTTTTATTTGGACGTGTTTCAGTTTAATGTGAATAGATTTTTCAGTACTATTTGAATACCTAATAATAATAAATAAATATTCCGGGACATTCCACACAGCGCCATCTAGCCCCACACTAAGCAAACGCTTGTGTCGTGGGTACTAGATAACGGATAGGTAATACTTATACACTTTTCTTTTGTAAATACCTAATTATTATACATACAAACGACCAGACCCAAAACAAGCAATTATAAATTTAAAAGTTCATAAATACTTGTGTGACGCGGGAATCGAACCCGCAACCCTTATATTAGAAGGCAGAGTCACTACCAATTTGCACACAAATGTGTGTTATAAAATAATATTTAAAATGAAAATGTGTTTTTAAAATCTGATTCGTCCTCGTGATTAGTTCTAGGGTTTTAAAGTTTCAAAATAATTTAGGGATAATTTATGA
Organism: Macaria liturata; assembly: GCA_964023185.1. Taxonomy (NCBI): domain Eukaryota; kingdom Metazoa; phylum Arthropoda; class Insecta; order Lepidoptera; family Geometridae; genus Macaria; species Macaria liturata. Next base: position 8,717,453 of record OZ026828.1, on the reverse strand, counting down.
ACCTAAACGTTTATATATAGACTATATTCTAAGATCAAAAAACACCTAACTGATTCTCTATAATAACTTGACCTATATGCATAAGTCTGTAATACACGATAACGTCTGAAGGTTAGTGAAAATATTATTAGAGGGTCTAGTCTAGAAATTTACTAGTTATCTAAACAGGTTTAATTCACAAAGCTCCCGAAGGTACCTCGCCTATTAAAGCCTACAAACATGGTTCAATAAGTCTCTGCAAAATGGACAAAGTTTTAGCGAAATTGGTTGCGACTTGAAAAAATTGTTATTAGGTCTCCGAAGAATTTGATAGAATATTTCTTTGGTGTAAATATTTTTGACAAACTGTGGTAAAAGCGATTTAGCGTACAGGTTTGAGCATAACTATGAATTGTACACTCAATCTATGTACTAAATTTGATCCAAACTAATATAATAATAAAAACGTTATAACGAAATTAATATCGGTTTGAGGGTTTCTAAGTAACATACATACGAGTACATACGAGTACATACGAGTACATACGAGTACATACGAGTACATACGAGTACATACGAGTACATTCGAGTACATACGAGTACATACGAGTACATACGAGTACAAACGAGTATATACGAATACATACGAGTACATACGAGTATATACGAGTACATACGAGTACATACGAGTACATACGAGTACATACGGGTACATACGAGTACATACGGGTACAAACGAGTATATACGAATACATACGAGTACATACGAGTACATACGAGTACATACGAGTACATACGAGTACATACGGGTACAAACGAGTATATACGAATACATACGAGTACATACGAGTACATACGAGTACATACGAGTACATACGAGTACATACGAGTACATACGAGTACATACGGGTACAAACGAGTATATACGAATACATACGAGTACATACGAGTACATACGAGTACATACGAGTACATACGAGTACATACGAGTACATACGAGTACATACGAGTACATACGAGTACATACGAGTACATACGAGTACATACGAGTACAAACACAATCATAACCTTTGGCATCTTAATAGGATTAAGAATTTATATAAAAAATGTCGCATAAAAAACTCTTGCTACATATTTTTAAGATTGATTATTTTCGAGTCTGCTCTATTATCTCTCTATTTATCTATAGATATTATTTCTCTACACACTTTTCCCATGCAAAGGCTACTTTCACCACTCAAAAGGCCATGTTTGACAATTTCATGAATTGTGCAGTGTGGAAATACAAGCTGCAGTTCTCTTTACAGCCACTGACAAAATAAGGAGCCTCAAATATGCAGATACTACGTAGTACTACGTAAGTTTCTCCCAACATTTTAGAAGGTGTTATATGCAAATCTGGTAGTCACTAGTCGGTCCGTTTTCGGACACTTGAATATTATCTTCTCGCTTAGCTGTTGGGGTACGAACTTTGCATAAATTAAGGCCTCAGGGCCCTGTGGCCTCCAGGAGGTCTCATTGTTTCGCGATAGAACGCCAGATATGTATGAATTTCATACATAAATCATCGGGTTAGGAGAGGCCGGAAATCTGCATGATTTTGGGGTTTATAATGCTATTTTGATGCCGCTTGTTGTCATTGAATTTCTGGTGGAAAACAATTGAGATAATAGACGTATTAATTAGTATAATTGACCCATTGATAAACATATAAATATTAGCATCGATTGTTTTATGCAACTTTGACTGCGCGGTTTGGAGTTGACTCTGATAGACAATAGACTGATGAGATAGAGTTGACCCTCTAATTTTGTGTCAGGAGCTGAAATTTCTAGATAGAATATGAGTTCACACATAGATACGTGCTAAGATATCATTAAAAAAATGACAACTAGGCAATTTTGCTGTCTATATTGTAACCCTACCAATGACACTGAGACATGTCTTCAACACAACTATTGCCACTAGACATACTATTTACACAACTAATGTTAATTCCTTTTCAGTGTTAAATGCATGAGATTTAGCGGTTCTTATTTGACTAGCAATAAAAAAAATCAATTTTGGTAGCGTATTCGCAATATGAGCCAAATTTGATTTCGTCGTATAGCAAAACATTAATTGTCATGAAAGTTATTACCAATGTTACCATATGCTAACATCGCAGAGAAATAGCCAACCGGGCTATTTCTCAATACAATTGACAGCGTGACATATCTACAGCGATACGCGTGACACGTGACAGGCTGGCGTTAGTATTATCTATTCTGTGGCCCGGGGGCTCGATCGCTCGTAATTTAGCGCCTGGAGGCGATATTTTGGGAAAATTATGTGGGTGAAGATAGAATATGTGCTGTGTTATGGGGAAATTGGTATGCTTTATTAAATAAAAAATAAACAGCTGTTGAAGATTTCTTTTTCTTTCATATTAGGTTTTTATTAATATTTTACGTTTGCGAAGACATCGCGCTGTGTTAGCCGTGTTCACACAAAATTCAAAATGGCCTAAATGGATGTGCATTTTATGTCTTAGTTCATCAGTATTTTAGAATACATATATTTTAAAGCTACAGCAGCCATGATCTTTTAATAATTACCTACACACACACATTGATAATTTCTGTTAAAATAAAGGTAGCTAGGTACTTTGTAGATATTATTATCGTCTAAGTTAATACTTTTGTGTTAGTTTAGACACAAAACGATAGTTCGAATGTAAAATACTGTTGTGCTGATGCGCTTTATGATAAAATAATTAAAAAACAATAGGTTTCTGTGACCCATATGCCTTATGAAATATCCCAATTTGTCGGTTCTGAGTAACCCTGTATGATGCAGTATAGGGCACATTTTGGGTGGCGTCTGCTACAAATTATTGTTATAGTGGTAATGTATCGGCTCTTGTGACAATTATTCATGTCGGTGTATGTATGAAGTGGCGGAAATAATGTCATGAGGGAAAACAAAAGACAAATAGCCACGACCTACAATTTACCATTGTTGTGCCCAAATGTATGATTATTTTATCGACCTCACAAAAAAACTAACGAAAACAAAACAAGCCTAAAAAATCAAATCAAATATTTTTTCACTATCGAAATCACATTATAGTATTAATTAAGTCAAACAATTAAAAGACCGATCCCTTAGCAGTCCAGATATCACGATTGAGAACAAACGTTGAAACGTTCTCAAACATTTAGTTTAGTTGATAAGATTTGTTTTAGTTTAGTTGGTATGATTCGTTCTTGTGCTTTAGTATTCATTGCTAGTGGATATTCGATGCTCTAGGGTACACGAGCTGCTTGCGATGAAGAAGATGTACCTAAAGCCATGTGTTTGTTACACGTAGAACGGACTTTGAACAAGTTCTAATTCTATTTTAAATTTTCTTTCTCAAGCACGGAGGTCGTTTTACTAATAAATAGAACATCAATGATGAAATCTGTTGTTTTTGCGAATATCTGTTGTTTTTTTTTTTAGTATTGATAGTTTTGACGAAGAGTAAAAACAAAACAGCCTTAGATGGGTACTCTATAGGAATACATGTTCATGTTAATTTAACATTATTTCAATCAAAGGCCCGGTTATCATGGTACATAAAGTAATAATCAGTGATAAAGATAAAACAATAATGAATTAATCACACAAAAGCTTGAAAACTATATTCCTAAATAATTCATTATCATCGTTTTAATTAGGCAGTTAGTGCATTACAATGTTATGATTAACAAATAAATGCACTGTTGACACATTAAAAAACATACTAATACCTTTATTTTGGAAGTTCTATTTGTTATAAATCCATTGTCCGGATCGATTGGACCTATCAAACGATCTAAACTCTAGACAATTCGATTAAGACCTAGCTTGATATTTCTGTTATCTTGGCTATTTTCAAAATGTTGATTGTATTGAGAATATATAAAGAACTTCTACTCCAAATATACCAACACCCAAGATTATTTACAAAATCGACTTACTACGAAAACTATCTGTTTGTATTTGTTTTTGATCGATGCCAAACATTTTTATTTTTTTATCATAATACATCGGATGATTTACTTACAATACCAGAAACCAAAAATATAAATGAATAACTTTATCCATTTTGGTTAAGCTCAATGTAACATCACGAACTGGTCTCTATCTTTAGCCGTATTTGTCATTACTGAGGGTCGTGACTCCCCCGTACAATCAATTCATTGGCAGAGATCACTTTGGCTATACATCGCTGTTGGTGCCCAATCTAACGGGCCTACATAAGAAAAAATACTTTTAGCAATCAAAATTTTCACGAAATTTTGAAGATAACAATATGCAGATGAGTCAGCTATTAGAATTACAGCAAAAGGCAAGCAATAATTTATGTGCAGCAGATAAAAAGCTAGCAGACCGTGTCGCGCATATTAATTCCGAAGTAACGTATTTCTTTCAGCCGCATTCGGAGGGAAGTGGCTGTAAACAGAGCGGTGTATTTCTTTTATGGTACTGTATAAACCTTTGTACAGACTAAAGTCCTAGTCCTAGTAATCTAGGGGTTGCGGGTTCGATTCCCGCGTGACACAAGTATTTATGCATTAAAAAGTATAATTACTTGTGTTGAGTCTGGTCGTTTGTATGTACTCGTATAACAAGTAGGTATTTACAAAAAAAAACTATACAAGTATTATATCCGTTATCTAGTTCCCACGACACAAGCGTTTGCTTAGTGTGGGGCTAGATGGCCATGTGTGCAATGTCCCGGAATATTTATTTATTTATTTATATATTTGTTTAGTTTATTTTTTGTTACTGAGGGTCGTGACATCTCCGAAGCATCGATTTGAAAGGAGTTCTATTGGTCTGATACATCGTGGTGGGCACTCAGGTCCTTCCACTGATGGTACTCGCATTTTATCATGTTTTCAGGTTTTTTGGTCCTCAAACAAGCCCACACGATATTTTCCTTCAACAGCTTACGCAAATTTTAGGATTAACATTTGAAAATCAAGTCATTTGACTATTTTTGAAAAACTTAATAACTTTAACTTATACAATAACTTAGTCCATCCGTAACAAGGTATGCACTCGGGTAGTTTTTTTATCGTTATGAAAAATAAAAAAGAAGCCTAAAATAAAGTGTTGCAGATATAAATGTTTTAACATTCAATAGCTACCATTTCAAGTTATCAAGTGTACACAGAGCCTTAAGTATAAACATAAAGTTGTTATTTCGACTAACTCCGGCGTTTCGATCGTGTCTCATTTTATTTCCAACACTTAATAAGTCGCGTAAGATATTCAAACAGTTTGTAAGTGAGTAGGTAAGTATATATGTGGTGTTGAGTGTTTTTGTATATATGTCGGAGCAAGGAAGCTGTTGTATCGATTGCTGCTTAGTCATAATTTGTAACAACGTCTAAAATGAGATCTTACTACCTAGATAGCTATTATAAATCAGTTAGTGAATTTATAAAACTATTTTTACATGATTGTAATGATAATGACAACATTGTATCATAGCACGTAACGACACGGAAATGTCAGAGGAAGTTGTTGAGTTGACTGTCGCTATATATATATATATATATATATATATAATATTATTTATATACCTACTTAAATAAATTATAAGTGGAATTAAAATTGAGTCCCTTAAGTTTAATTAACAAATGGTTTAATATATCGTAGAAAACAAAAGTCCCCCATTTTTGGCCACTAATCCATGTTCTAGCGTTGATACTTAACTTCTATACAAATGTATAATAATGCTAAAGAGGTTCGAATGTCGGAACATAGAAGATATTTAAAAATAATGTTTTGGAATACTTCGAATTGATAGCAGAACTCGTCGCAACAATCTCTAGAAAAGTTGTCTCTGTTTATCTATTTGACTGTTTAATTAAACGCGCATCACGCAAAAACTGAACATCATGATTTTTGGTATGTAAGAAGTATCATGATTTCTGGTATGTCTTAGGAGTTTCATAAAGATTATTTTCCATTCGGCACAGCATAATGTAAAAAGCAGAACACACGAAACAAAAAAAAATATAGCACAAAAATAAAATTTCAAAAAAATTAAGTCTGTCTCAGACATTTAGTTCTTTTCTCGTAATAATTAGGTATATTATATAAATTTAAATTCTAGACTGCAAGAAAGGAACTTAAAGTTGAAAGTTTATAACTTGAACGGGTTATATCTGTCAAGGCTTTCAAAGTAACTTGAAACAGCTTGGGTATAAACTACTGAGCTTTCAGGAGCTTTCGCTATTCAACGGAAGATGTGAATGATGTTAAAAATAAGGTTTAGAGCCACTTCTGATGACTTAATTAGCGTAGGTATTCATCAAATGTTTAAAAGCTTACAGATCTCATACAGTAGTAATCAACTTTAATTGTGTATTAGAAATAATACATCCTCCTCCTCCTCGCGTCGTAATCCCTCATGACTGAGGGTCGTGACTACTGCAGAATTATACAATTATACAAGTTCTTTTTGGCAGATACATCGTTATGAGGGGCCAGACCTTGGCCAGACCCTTCACGGAAAATATCATGTCCTCGGATTTTGAGATCCTCAAACATGTGGCTAAAGATAAGTATGCTTGCCCCTTTTATAGAGACGGCTGATGATGATTTGTATACAAATCACTGTATTATAGTTCCTGTAAGGCATGACTTAATTTAATTGTAATAATTTGTTGATATATGTACATACGATATGAAATAGGTACGTATCCCATTACATTGGATAGTATTCCTATTCGTAGTACGTATAATAATGGCCAAACTAACACCTAAGTACACCTGTAACACACTGCCAGAGTTTATCGCACTGCCAGCGCTTTCGTAATTCGGCCAAGTCACAACTTTGTACACATTATGTATTTGTCGAGCCAATATTGTGTTCTATGTATTCTATGTAGAAGTGCCAATTAAAAAGTAAAGTAAATTATGGCATGTTCTTTTAATCGTGAAACTGTAAACCATATACTCGTATGTAGGTACGAGTATATTTTGATGATATACGAGGAAGCTTTGCATGACATTTTAATATTATATATTCTTTCAATTTACATGATGTAGTAGTTCTTACGAGAACCTAACACAAAATGTGTTCTATGAATATTGTGTATCTTATTATTATTTTGCATTAGCATAAGTACCATAATAGCATAAAAAACTAAATACAACTACTAGCCAGAACTCCTAAAAATATAGTTTTTAGTATGTAAACCTGTTTTCACAAAACACTAACAGTTCCGATGTCTTCAAAAAACACAATATAATAAATAGTAATTAAGATACGGTACAACTGCATAACAATAATTCAGTTTATGTAGTATGTGCCGATAAGTTTATGATGTATGTATATAGATATACGTAGGATTAATAAAGCATCCCCAGACTCCCATATTCCCTACCTGTGTACAGTTAAGTTCGCCAATTTATTAAACACAAGCATAGGACAAACAAAAGTAAGAAATATGAAGGATGAAAGGAAAAATAGTATGAAGCGCGAAAGTGCGAGAAGCATAAAAGTGAGAACTAGAATGAATGAGAAAGATAATAAGGCCCCCGATTTTGTCCGGGATTAAAAGGAAAAAAAACACAATAGGTAAGTATATACCTATAATATTAGCCCCGAGGGGTTAATCCAGTAAAGTACGTAAACTTCCAACACCGGCGTTTGTCACGATTCATATTTTTAGTTTACGTCTACACTTTGTGGAGGCATTGCTTAAGATTTTAAATTTTTGACACTTGTTATGAAAAAAGGTGTTTGAAATATTAAACCCTATCTTTAAATATATGTTTCTGATTGTAGTGTCAGCGTTGTAACTTTGTGATGTAATTTTACTGAGACAATAAATAAATCATAAGTATATCACACAACACCATCTAGCCATATACTAAGCTATATCTTGTATCATGAGAGCTAGATAAAGGATACAATAATAGGCATTATTCGTGTTCATTGTCTTATTTTACGTTTTTTTTCATTGTATGCTTGCTTTGCTAACTTGTCATAAGACACTTTTTGCTGGGATCAGTGTTTCACTTTTCATAATACTTGAAAATACAAATAAATATGTTACAAGCCAGAGCCAAACGAAAATAATGCAATTCATCCGCACACTCTCCGAAATGCAACCTGTAAAAAACCGTAAGACTGGCCACCTTACGGCGGTGCTCAAGGCTTTGTAATTTTGAGCTACAGAGTGAGTCTTTCGCGATGAGCTTTTTAGCCCGCTTCTCAATTAACTCTAACGCCTCAAGCTGGTACTTGGCAAATCCATCCCAAAGCTGCGAACAATACTCCATACACGACAGTTTTTATTCCTTCTGAAACTTTTAACCGTAAGTAGGTTAACTACTTCCAATACACATTGCGGAATTTGTGATTTTGGTAGTTTCATATTAAATTTCTCGTGAAAATTAATGTTTTTATTTCACTTACGGGACTTATATCTGAACCAAGCTGTTTGTGCTTATTGAGTTTACGAACAAAGCTCTTATGGTTCTGCGGTTTATAATAAAACATTATGGTTTAGATATTATTTCCTAATATTAAACTGAACATTAGGCGGGCTGCAGTCAAGCAGATATAAATAAATAAATAAATATTCCGGGACATTGCACACAGCGCCATCTAGCCCCACACTAAGCAAACGCTTGTGTCGTGGGTACTAGATAACGGATATATTACTTATATACTTTTCTTTTGTAAATACATAATTATTATACATACAAACGACCAGACCCAACACAAGTAATTATAAATTTTAAAATTCATAAATACTTGTGTCAAACGGGAATCGAACCCGCAACCCCTAGATTAGAAGGCAGAGCCAGTACCAACTAAGCTAACAGGCCAGTCATGTATATGTAGATATACTTCGTAATAAAGACCGAAAAATACGTAAAAGATTATTATTTTTATACAGTGACATACAATTTAAGGTAACATGTCTAACCATAAATTAATTGTCTGGAAGATCGCTAAATTGTAGTTCAAGGGGACAAAATATTCAGAGAGATAGATTTTTATTCTAAGTGCAAAAAACGGGGTTATTATTAATATCTACGCAATAACAATTAACTTTGTTAGTGTCATGAAGGCACATTTCTAAATGCAGCTCACAAAAGTTTCGAAAGCTTGCAATAAAATCTTTCTTTGCCACCTGTCTCGGCCATTTATCATTCTGGAAACTTCCCGGCAACTTTTCAACTCTAAACCAAACCGATGAAGCTTTGTTACTCCATTTAAATCATAATTTGGCCTTTTTGTAACAAAATATTGAGAAAAATTGATTATAAATGAAATAAAACGAGTTAGAAACAAAATGTATGAATTATTATTTCTTCTGTATGGCTTACACATAAAAGATGACACAACGCTTAGTTATTCAAAACATACATAGATTTTACGAATATCTATGTAAAGGATTTATGGCTCATATAAACACTATAAAGTTGTATCTAGTGAAATTGAATGCCATCAGATCAGACCCAAACTCTCTAAAATCTAAGCCCCGAAATCCCGAAGTTCACATCTTAACCGAAATACAGTTTTACACACTTTTCTGGCAATAGTTTTCCAAAGTTCAAAGTGAGTCGTAACCTCTGCCGAGAAGCCTTCAAAAATGCACTGAACTAGCTACTTCATGACGCTGCATTGAATTTTAAATTGGATCCCTCCATAGAGCGGAGAGTTCACTTTGAAGGTTATAAAGAAAGGGCTTTTGTAACATAAAAAATAAATATGATTTTGAATCAGTATAGACGTAGGCAAGTATATTTAATTTTGTCTAACTCTCGCTTGTTACTAGTATTTTTCAGTTAAAAATGAACACAAATAATAGCATGAATACTCCAACCCTTGGTCTTTTGTCTATGTAAATGTTGCATATACTCGTATTAAGGAAAAGTTACATTAATTTTATCCGCCCTAGTGAATTACATGGCATGCGATATGCGTAATCGTTGTTGTTTGAGTTTAAAATTTGGTAAAATATTGAATACCTTCTATTCTACCTATTATTATAATTCTGTGAACTGGCTGAAGTTGAATCTAGGATGGTAAATATCACGTCTGCGACTGTTACTGCATCCCAGGATGTTCAAATATAAATATAACGCGATATTGGAAAGACTTTACGATCGAAGCTACAGATTGGGCAAGTATTTTTACCGACTTTTAAAACGGGAGGTTATCTATTGATTTCTGTACTTACTATAAATAACTTTGCTATTCATACATAGTGTGATGTGACAGTCAATTAGAAAACATTTCGGAAATCAATTCAACGATTAAAATTATATCTGTTAAAAATATGTTGTTTCTAACCGGGATGTGGTCAATTGGAGTTTTGTTTGTTATAGATAAATTCACTATATAAACATTATATACATTTGTGTGACGTGAAAGTTAGTATGATTCCGGGTATACTTCCAACAAGTAGAAAAATCTATAAATTGTTAATGTTTATGTACAAAGCTGTAATTATTTATAGAGGCAAGGCAGTCCTATTGATTGAGTTTTACATATTTTTATAGAATTGATTCTCATAACTTATTTAATGTAAGCTGAAATCAAATCAAATTCCTCTATTTGTCCTCTCAAGGTGTGCGTACATTTCAATTTTAAGCTCATTCATATTCCGTGTTAAAAAAAGGTTTTACACAAATTTTGTATCATATTTTTCATAAAAAATTCTTAGTTTTTTAAAGACTAGTGGCCTCGGTGATAATGGCTGGCAACTATATACAAAAGGTAAATTAATACCTAACCATTACCTACTTTCTGGAGCTTAGCAATTTTTGGAAATAATAAATCATCCTCCTTTTACACAAAAACGAAAGCAAACTACAGAGATATTTCTCTGCTAAAATTAAACACAGTTTTAAGTCGAATTTCTTCATGTTATTATGTCGAAGGGAATAGCATTTTCCCCATCATATGTCTGTTGTCCATATGTGATCTATGACACAATAAAAAATAATCAATCACAATCATTAACAATAATATTTTTAAACATTGGATGTATTTGCAATACTAATCTTTATTATAATGTTTTGTTTAAGTGAAATTAAGTTTGTTGTTACTTCTTCTTTATCTCTGCCTTTCTAAAGACAAGGATCATTAGATTTTTGAGATAATTAAAAGGTTACAGATTATAGCTATTGCTTACCTTCAGGCAAACTATGGTCCGTCCGTCCTTCTGCCTCGCAACGTGTCCTGCCCAACACCAATCGATCTCTTAACCTACTCAAAATATAAACTCCTTTTTATCCCCGCTTAACACAAGCAACACAAAAAACATGACTAGTAACAACATAAATTCGATTAACCCTTACAAAACGTATACTCTTTCAAACCTAGTTGGGAACACCAATAGCTAACCATTTGATCGTCTTTCATAACCCGACCTTGAGCAAACTTGCTAAGGTAAGTCATTAGCTACTATACGTATAGATTTATAGCTGTTCTGGGTAATTCATGTGAGGGTAACTGTGTTGAAGGAAATATACTAAAACAAAAAGTGATGTAAGATGTTTTAATATAGGCTGGAGACCGTACTACGTGGCGCGTTGGAGAGGAGGCCTATGCTCAGCAGTGGGTGAATGCAGGCTGACATGATGATTATGATGAAGTTTGAATATTAAGTATAAATAGATCTGTTTATTTATTTATTTATTTATAATGGTACACAAAACAGAATGTGTTCACAAATAAGCTAAGTATACTTTCAAAACTGGTTTTGATCCAGAACAAATTCCTAAAATAAGTGTACACAGCTTGAACAACATAAATGTTTGTTTGCCACATTGTAGATAATAGATTCTACTAAATAATTGAGCTACAAACAATGTTCTCCTAGTGCGTTACTCTAAAGCTAGTAAAATAATAAAGTACATAATGAAAACATGCTAACAATGACTTTAGAACATACGCGTAAAAATCTCTTGTTTACACTATTTTGCACTATATTTTAGTTTCAAGGTTATAATTTTTTCAAGCCTTAAAAATGTTATTGTGATAGATATACACTTCAATTTGATATAAGAAATTGCAAACTAGGTTCCCGTAATTCAGCATTATATTATCAATGAACTTACTTCTATTAAAAAACATGGTTTTATTGACCAGTAACTCAGTACGATATAGCTATACCTACGTACATAGTACATAGGCGATGAACTCACCCATAGAACCCACACCAATGAAAGGCTAGCCTCGACTGGTTCCACTGTTCTACCACACTGTTCGGATCTGAAGAAGTAATTGCTTTTATATAGATGAGGGCAACATTATTACTAACTATATTTAACGCATGACCAAAATGCTGGCCTTTTTCTGGCTCAACGTATCAGCATTGCCATACAGCGTGGTAATGCGGCCAGTATGCTGGCACGCCGCCCTCTGGTAGTGGACTGGAGCACTTAGATTATCTTTAGGCTTTTCTAAAGATTTTCTAAGTGCCCCTTTTTGTAGTAGTTAAAAGTAGTATGTTTAGTTTTTCTTCCCTTGTTTTTATATTTTATTATTGTAAATAAAGTTATTCACTATATTTTGACAATTATACCTTAGTAAAATCGAAGTTTGGCTTCATAGTTACTTCGAACTATGAAGCCAAAAAAATAATAACATAATGGTACATTTTTCTCTCTTTCCTTACATTTCTACAAGGAAAACATATCACCTCCCTTATTTTCACTTTAAGGAAAAAACGGCATTTCTACATGATTTTATCCAGAATATCAATACATAAAACAGTGGTAGCAATTTTTTCATTAAAATATGAGACGACAAAATTGTACAATAATTTTGGGCTCATAATTACTTAATACTGAGCTAATAAAGCGTAATATTATTATCTGAAAATTGGATTTTGGTGAAACCGAACGCAACTTTAACCACAAATCACTTATTGATTAAAATTTCAAGTAAGTTTATAAAGCGATAGGAATATGTGTTAAAGGTAATTTCGTTATTAGTTAGGCTCAATTGTAAAATATACATATTCTGACTTAGGCTTAATAGTAAAGAGATGAAGCCCGGAAGAAATCACTCTACGCGATAAGGCCAATGTACCTAGGTTAAGTAATATGTATATCTGTAAATTGTTTTGTATTTTGGTTTTCTGGTGTACAATTAAGCTATATTGATTCATTGCAAGTGTTTTTTTTATATGACAGTGTTTATTTAAAAAAAAATGGTTTTGCAGGCTGTTTTGTAGCTACACAATGGATTTTTAAATTAGTTATTGGTGCTAAGAATAAATACTAACTACACTATATTTTTCAAAGAACTTGCTGAAAACTCACGAAACTAGAACCTACTACTGTCATAAAAAAATACGTCCTTACCAATTCAATATGTTAACTAAACGGTTTTCACTCACGTGTAATTCGCGTATGTTGTTTACGCGTTTCGGATGTTATGACATCCATCTTCAGAACGTGCGTTCTGGGACTGCGGCAGCACGCAGACTGTCCTTATCAATTCCAAAACACTTAGGTACATTATACAATTCATACGTATCAAATTATCAAGATCAGTACACCCTCGTTCACCCGTGCCCCTTTCCCCTAGTGATCATACCTACTGTACACGTGTTCTTCCCCTAGAGACCGACGTACCTTACTCCCTTGATTTGTTACCATCGCCCAGAATCACCCCCTCGAGGACTGTTTAATCGACTATTGAAATATGGAAAAATACTTGTATATACCTAAACTAATTATTTCTTTTGGATTTTTTTGTTTTGGCAAATGTTTCCTACGGAATTTTAATTTGTTATTTAATTTTGTATTTTTAGTTTTTTTTACTCTTTTTTTACATTATTTATAATTGTTTAGTTGGTATTGCTGTTTTTAATTTAAAATAAGAAATTATACAATCGTTAATTTTAGAATTATAGAATAATACATAATTACTATACACACAACAAGCATAAGTTCTTATGAAAGTGACGAAATCAAATATTGAGAGCTTTTAATCCGAACGGAAAGCTTCTGATGATTTTTATAATAAATATTTTATTTATTTATGCAGATCTCGCTCCAGGCGACCTAGTAGCACAGAATACATAATACAACTAGTAGTCAGCTATCAATGGAAAAAAATACATGTAAGAATATAATGCAAATTCAATTAAATCGTCACAAGTGTTACGTTTCAGATCACTCGATAAGCGATATAATACATATGTATGCGATATAATATATAAACACGTGCGTTATGTGTAAGCTCTTTTCGAAAACATTTTTCTCCTAAATATTTGCTACTTATCCATTGTCACGCCTACGTAGTTAATATACATACACACACAATGATCACAAATACCTTTGATGAAAAACATCTGAACGCCTTCGTAATCTCATAGGACGTAGTGTAGAAATAAAATATCTGATTTGGTACATCTCAAATTTTGAATAGAGTAGAATAGATCAGACAGACTGAACCATCTGGTGCTTACCTACACGCGTGCTGAACTCTAAAATACGCTAATCTTCTTCTACAAAGTGTCATGCAAAGGAGTTATTTAAAAGAAATGTTTCGGTTTGGTTTAATTCTTGATGTGGCCCGCGGTTATTTTGGGATAATATCTATAACTATTCCGTGATGTTTTATATATCCTGAAGCTCCTTGACATATGTCCTTATTTTCCTGGAATACTTACTGGTATTCCAGGAAAATCAAGTAATCACTAATAAATTAAGAATCAATCTATTAGCGGTACATATGTATAATTGACATATTTTTCCGGAAAAGTATATAAATTTATCATTTTCTCATTTGTCAATTTACACAGTTATAAAACAAACTCACCGAGGTCTTCATTCTGCTCGGTGAATCCAAAATGGCAGATGGCAATGTCCAGAAATACTGCGAAGATCAGCACCCGACACGCGACACCTGCCACAGCCGCCATTTTGCTCTCAATTGTTCGACGCCATCTTGTTTTCATTGACCCGACGCCATTTTGTGAACAATATCACATATTAAGTTTACACTGCCATCATTGGATTCGGTTTATAAATTTGGAGTGTACCTGAAAATGACAGAAAGAAACTGTTGAATAAATTCTAATATTTTTTACAATATTTACAAAGGAATTATTTACCGAGAAATGATCACATAATTTTAGGTTTAACTCAATATTATTACAGTGAAAATCACATAAATATTTTTACTTCTCATTCACAGTACTGCCAGAAGCGACCGCTTATATTTTACAAAGAATTATGTATTAGGGTATTTAAATTTATTTTTATGTGGAAACAAAAACGTTGACAAAACATTACAGTCAACAGAAAGAATTAAAACTATACATCCAACAGCGGCTTAACTCAGCGTATCACAGATGCACAAAAATCGGAATCGATTCAGTATCGGGCGAGTAGTACATCGGACAATACAAACCTCTGTTGGGCGCCGATACGAGCATTTACATACAGTGCGAGTTAATCTGCTGCCATACAGGATACACTATAGTTGACGCAGTAGGGACAGAGAGGAGTATATAATTATTAGTTATTTTTTTATTTATTATTTGGTAGTAAAGAAAGAAGAAAGAAAAAAAGTCATATAACTGAATATATAGACTGTAAAAAGTTAAAATTAAAAATGTTTATGTAAAATTAACAGAACCGTTATAATATTTTCTTTGGTTTGCTTATTTCTCTTTTACTCTGCTTCTTATTAGACGCATGGGTTGTCACAATTTTTATACTTATATAGATATATCGAGCTACGAGGGTGCCTAGAGTAAGCCAGGAAACTATCAGACTATCTGATTATTCAATTATGGTTATAATATATTTATAGACTTTCAGTTATGTATACTTTGTTTTGATTTTGATGACGAATTTTTAGATAATTAGTTTTCACCTTTTTTCATTTTATATTTTATTGTCACTTATCGCGAGGCCGATTAAACTCGTAATTTAAATAATTATGCAAAACAAGAGGTCCTTGAAGCCCCTACTGTGTGTACAGTGCATCCATTTGCGTACAAAAATGTGGGTCACAGTACGAACTCAGTTCTCATCAGTCAGGTAATTTCGAGGAAAAAAGCGCTTTTGTGGCGTTAAGCGTGAAATTATTGTAGAATTATGGTAAGTTCGCATTGTGAATGTACAATTTAGGGGCGTAATGAATGAAGGCTTAGGTGGCGTGTTTAGATTGCGTCGGGAACGGCGGTGCGGGGCTTGTCAGGTGTTGTTGTTATATTATTAAAAGTTTCGTGAGACATTCTTAACAATATGTGTATGATTATGTTGGTGTTGACGTTTTTTTTAAATATGTGTCTAGAATGCGACAATATGGCAGTCACTTGGCTGGCAAACGAGGAACAGCATATCATATCCATCTTTAGTTCAATAAAAAGTAAGGCAAAGTAATATTTTTAAAGTAATATTAATAAAGCAAAATACGTGTCTGCCTTAAAATACTATTTTTTGCAAGTTTATCAACTTATGAGTAACTAATACTATACCTAAAATTTACCTACTACTATATTCGTTGTAATTTCTTAGTATTCAAATCTTGCAATTAAGAGTTCACACTGAGTTTCAATGTCTTACTGCAGCTAGGAAGAAAGATCTCCCACGTGCAAGCCAAATGCAAGCACATATAATTTTCCATAGTGCAAAACATTTGGATAGGGGAGGAACGAGAAAAACTATCGATCTATCTCTTTAATACCGAGTTTTATCACCCATCAAGCGTATACCGCCGCTCGTTTCCCTTGTCATCACTTGAATGAGTTAAATGAAACTATTTCAATTAATGGTGACGTCTACAAGTTAATCCAGTACTTGATGACGTCATCAAGTGGCGGCCATACTTGGCCAGAAGCACTAGCATTATATGACGTCGTTATGCGGTACTGTAGGGGGCTGGAGGTTTGTACTTTGAATAATAGAGAGACAGGGACAGAAAGATATATACGATAACTTTTGAGGACAAAGGAAAGACACCTTATTCGTTTATTTCCAAACTACACGTTTAGACCATTCCTCTCCAATAAAGCTACAGTAATGATGTAAAAAAAATTACTTCAGTCATAAAAAGTCATGGTATATGAAAAAATCTCAAATCAAAAATCAAAAATATACAGCTCAACACTTAAACCCTCATAACCAAATCATTAATTTTTATATTCCAGGTTTGATTATGAGAACCACTCATGTCACGCGGTCATTTTGATAATTGTGCTGTAACAATTCAAATGGGCAAGCAGGATAGATAGATAGATAGATTAACTCTTTATTGTTGGCACATATTAAAAAACAGTACATAATACAAATTGTATCTAAACTAGTGCCACAAGCGGCGGCCTTATCGCTAAAAGCGATCTCTTCCAGGCAACCTTCGGCTGGAGAGAAATAAGCTAAAAGAAAAAAAGAAGAATGATAAGTAAATTTTTAGTTTTCTAGATCCGTTAAGTAAGAAAAGAAGTTGTCTCCCTCTTACACCTAACGTATAAGCTCCCAGCGCGTTCCAGTACAGTGTTAGTTGACAATGTAGCGCCGAAATCTAAGGGCTCATTAGGGCTGACCGCGTTTCTAACGTGGCCGGAAGGGGGTCAACTGTCCTATAGTTAGTGGTGGGACAAATTGGTTGGATCTTACTAGAAGACAAGCAATTTTTTCACAAAAAAATTAAATATTACAAAAAAATAAGATCACTGTACATAAGTATTATATATTGTATTGTATCATTGACGTAAGTGCTAGCCGGTTATTACAATAAAAAAATAAGATGTTCTAGATTTGATCTGATTCACATTTACCGCAGTTTTAAAGAATTTTGGTAAAAAAGGATAACTTGTAGATTAAAATTACTCCCGGACTTGAAAAAAATTAACGCCACGGACAAAGCTATATATAAAAACACAAGTATACTGTCTCATGTGACTGGAAATTGTTGGCCACTTATTTAATGTGAATAATTTAGAAACTTATAACTAGGTACCCATTTTTTACCATTGCCACTACGATCTAACTTTACTACCTCAACTATAGGTAAAAATAGGCAAGTAGCCCACAAATTCATCTCATTCGGGCCACAAACCAGCATCGGGCAATAAAAAGATGGCAGATAGCAACCACGAGCACATTAAGGTCCGAGTGCAACGAGACATTAAACATGACATAGTGCTGCGACTGATGTACACAATGTAGGGACTAAACTGACCTCATTACTATAGCTCAGCTAGCGGAGGCAATCGCATGCAATCACCAATGTTAAGCAAAGGTCGACGCGGTCAGTACGCGGATGGGTGACCGAAAAGTGGCATTCCATTTTGGGAGCTTCCGTGTGTCGGATGACACGTTAAATTGTAGGTCCCGACTGTTTATTTAGTACGGCAGTCGTTAAGCCATGTCGGAGGCCCTCAGGGCGGCTTGATAAACTCTCGACACCAGTTGGCCACTCTCATTCGATAAGAAGAAGAAAAATACTATATTTTAGGTGATTGTGTTTTACATAGGTACCATACGATATATATGGATAAAGATATATATAATTAAGCTATTTTATAATAAAATGAATTTTTATTAAGTTATCGAAATAAGAACATTAAACATAGCATGTGCCATTATTAAACATACAATGTTGTGCCAAATCTGACTTCGTTACGATGTTTTAGGTGATTGCCTTTTATGAAGACTATCAAATGCAAATATTATTTCTTTACACAATTTGTTTTAAACATGACAAAGTGCTGCAAGTGATTAAGGCAATGTAGGGACAAATCTAGGCATACATTGTCTACGCCACCATTACAGAATTGTTTATTTATAAGTTTATTGATATAGGACCTACATTATATACCTAATGTATTACCAAATCTGACCTCATTGTAATGTTTTAAGTGATTGCGTTTGATGTAGGTATTATGAGATATGTATAGATGATAAAACGGTTTTTTTTTAATTACTAAAATGAGTATAATAAACACAATTGCCCACTATAGCATTCAGTTCTATAATCTTACCGTTTAAGACTTTACAGTCTTTTTACGTTTAAATTTAAAAAAAACTATGAAATACAAACAAGTTAGTGTTACAATTTGTGCACGGCTATATTTTATACTAGGTTACTATGTACAAAAGTTAATATGACACAGTGATAAATGTTTCTACTTATACTCACTCGCTTACTATGAAGAAATCACCGTTGTCCGTTAAGAATATAAAGAATATAAAAATGTTTTGCACCTGGGCCTGGGCAACCACGATGTAGCTGTCCAAAAGTCAATTTCCAATTCGTTTATTTGCCAAAAAGAGATTACAATAAAAAGGAAAAATACATTTTCCGGGACATTGCACACAGCGCCATCTAGCCCCACACTAAGCAAACGCTTGTGTCGTGGGTACTAAATAACGGATATATTACTTAAACATAATCATACAGAGCTAAAATAATTTATTATGTTGAAAGGTTTAATATACATGTACTTGCGAGCTCTACACTAAGTATTCCACTTGTGCCGCAGGTGCCCGTCTACAGATTTACTTAAAAACATTACTGGAGTGCGATAAAGTAACTCCACCAATGAATTTACTCAGCTGGGGAGTCTCTCAGAAAAGAGGAATACGACAAAGTTAATAATAAGTATTATAATAGGTAAAAAGTAGGTTATTTATATGTAACCCTGTTTATAAAATAACCCCTATAATACATTGTTGGAGCTTGATTGCCGCCCATGGTATAATTTGCTGCATATTTTAGAGATACCTCTTTTATAAAAGCTATTTAATTTTTCAAAAGCAATTTTTTAGGATAAAATTACTAAATAGACACGTTTTTCTGATAAAAAGTTGCTACTTTGTTCATATAAATAAAGTTTTTAAATTCTAGCTTCGTATGATAAGGTTAGATGTTTTTAAAACAAATTAATGTAAAATATTTAGAAATTGAATTTACTAATTTAATGTAATTGTATTTATAGGTATATTTCCCAAAATTATGCATGTTGTTTTAAAAGCAAGCGGTGTTGCGCGTGTTAGTTTTAATCAAAAGTACGCTATTTTTAAAAACCACTTTTACAACGATAAAATAAATTTGTATTTTTATTATGTAAATGACTGAATGTTTCTTCTTTCATATATTGTTTATTCGTTCTATTTTCCCTGATTAATATCGATAAAGAGATGCATTAATACGACCTTTGCTTTCGACCCATATTTACTACATTTTATTCTTCGCAGGCAACTTCGCGTGGCACTAGATACTAGTTTAATAATAATTTTATTCATTTTATCAACATCTGAATTTCCATGAAAAGTTGGTTTTAAAACTATTACCTAGCCACCAAGTTCCATTTAGATAAGTTGTAGAAAAGTTAGGAAACCTTTCTGAGTATGATGCACCAAAAGGAAACTTCTCTGCAGATTTTACTTCTCAAATAAGTTCGAATATGATATGGGTTCAACAGGGAATGCATTTAGGATGGATTTATATATTTAAAGAGCAGATTTTTTTTACCGGTTCAAACTTATAACTAAAAATTAATTATTTTTTTTTAAATTAAAATTAAATTAAAAATTAAAATTCATTTATTTTGGGTTACTGAGACCCATATCGGAAAATTAAATTAAATTTAATTAAATAAATGGACAATATTTTTTCCCGATAATGATTTGGTTACTATGGTATGTACGAGCATGAGACCCTTGATTTAATGATTTACATATAGGTTTTTACCGCGGATTAGCAGGAGAAGCAGGGGGTGACGCTAGTATAAAATCATAGTGCTATTTCCCATTGTAGATACATACTACAAGAATTTTTATACACCTGACAATTTTCACACGTATCCCTTGTTTTGTTCTTATACGCTACAAAAAAAAAGTGTAAAAGTTCAATAAATGATTTAAATTTGTTATTTTTTTTTTCTTACCAAAACATGTTTGCACTTAACCATAGTTTGCTTTATAGTAAGCAAAGGCTATGGCCTAAGATGGAGCGTGCTTACCCGATAGGAGCCGATTCACTCTCGCTTTGAAAATCGCTGGATTATTATTTTTTATTATTATCGTTCGAGAAGAGCTGGGAGTCAGGCAAGGAGTTCCACAACTTTGCGGTTTAGCTAAAGATAATCATCGATTTTAATGGTAACCAAGCCTGCTGCCAGAAAAACATGCTATGTTTGCCCTTCTGCATCCTGAATCCCACCCACATGTTTGGAATAAACTAAACTTTATTTTCGACGTCAAATAAACATAGTAATGTAGTTGAAGCTTGCAACATGCCTCTATTAGGTGAAGTTAGAACTCTAAACTAAACAACGATATGGAATTCTATAGACACTGCATCACGACCTCCTTATCAAATAATGATGATGATTTAAAAAATAACACACATATTATGCTAGGATTTACGTGAATTTAATTTATCTAGTTAATATTGTCTATGAAACATAGTCAGCGTCGCTACTATGTTGTAGTAATTAGTTAAGGAATATTTGCGGGCTGTTTTAGAGGGTTTTATGGCTGTAATTATACTATATTCTGTACATAATAAACCAGATACAAGATATTATAATTGTCTGTGAGTAGAAGTATCTAGTTCTGGGCCATTATTTAAACAATCAATACTTTAAGTACTTCAGAAACTAAGGCTTTGCGCAACGACTCTTGAACACAATTATACTGGAAATGAGCGAAAATAAACACGAGCTGACTAAAAATTAGACATTGTTTAATAAGAATGTACATAATTTTGTTGCTGTATCAGAACATGTGTACATGTCATTTTGTTGGAAATCGTTGTGTAAGTAGGTCTTAGTGCAAAATAATTGTATCATTTTAATTGTATGCGATCCCATATGTATGGAAATCCCATATGTGATTAGACTGGGTAACACTGCGGGATGATGCTAGTGGTAATATGATAAACAAATGGTATTCTAATTTACTAATTGTCAAAACCGACTGAATTATTTTTTACGAAACATATCTCTTTGTTTCACTAGAAAAGATAGTGTTATAGATTAATTTGAAGCATGTTTGTGTTGTATGAGAGTAGCCAACTCTGGTGTCCATATTATATGAAGCCGCCCTAAGGGCAAGCTGACTAAATCGAGGGTAGTGTCAGTTGATGATATAATATAATTATCATTTGTCTTTCAAGATTAGGTGTAATATTTGCTACTACAAAAGAATATATTCCAAAAATTCTTGTAAAAACGGAACAGAAAAAGGTTTTTACTAACATTTTCTATGTAATGCATTCCCTAAGTAACATTTACATCAGGTAACTTATCTGCCATTCCCACGCCCCCGAAAACGTTAAGGAAAATAGTTTTGCGCGTTCCCATATCATACTTTTCTTGAAGGAAGTCGAGGAGATAAAGTATCCTTTTATTACGTTACATTTAATATTTATCTATATATTTGTATTTATGTAAGTGAACAAGTACTTTTGTTATGTTCTTACAACTTCTAGCTATAGCGATTAAAAACAAATATAAAACTCTCGTTTCAACTTGTACATTAGGACTTTACAAATACAAGCGCATCATATTACAAGCTATTGGATGCTCGCGGCTTTGCTCGCATTGTTTCAGGATGAAAAGTAATCTATATTACTCCCTATACCATATCCTACCTGAAAAAGTGCTATGATTAAATTTGCAGTAGCATTGTACCACAAAATTGTTATACTTGTTAATAAAGATTTGAAGACTAAACTACCTCAGAAACATGTGATCAGGCGTGATGTACTCACAATAATTATAAAAATCAAAAGAAAATAATTCTAAAAGCCGTTTTGTAACGCGTTCTGTTATCAACTTTAATGCGACAACTATTTTATTTTCTTTCGACCTCTTTCTTTTTCTTTAGCTTTATTATTTGTACTTAAAGTTAAATAGTATAGTTAGTTGTGGTATAGAAAGTTTTCATACCCTTGTTTCCTCTATTTTATAATCGTTAATAACTAATCAACAGTCACTACAAAGACAGTTATAAAAAAATAAATTAGTACAACTTTATGGTAACTACTCCGTCCCTCACCTCCCAGCCTAACAATAATGTAGCTGGCCAAGCAATATCCCGCGTACATTCGCCCGACACTGGCTGCAATCTCCAGAGGGTTGCGAAGGAGTTACCTGCCTAAAGAGGTATTATTTTTTCAAAAATATTACCTCTTCTAGTCAGATTTTGGGCTCACAGGCAACACAGACCCTTGTAGCCTACAGAATACGTAGTGGATTATATACAACCTTATTTTTTACATATATTTATGCTTTCAACAGAAAAAGGTTTGATACTCATATTAGGGAAAGTGAAATGGATTAGCCGTAAAAGAAAAATAAATGAAAATGTTTTTTGTTCGCCAAACAGTCTTAATGTATTAAAGTTATATGCTCAAGATATTTGTGTACAAATATAACTAGTCACTACCAGTATATCTATAGATCATTGTTGAGTTAAAATTATTATTGAATATCATCGTCATCACCCCATTAAATCTCCAATGCCACTTCTAGGCATAGGCCTCCCTCCTAAGCCAGTAATCTTTAATGCTAATGTAATACCTGCAAGAGATTGTTTTCAGCCATAAGGCCGCCACTTGTGGCACTAGAGTAGTTTCTATATGTAATTTTATTAATTATGTTTAATATGTGTAAAGAATTATCTATCTATCTCTGTCTTGCGATGTTCCTTAATTTTTTCTAATATTGTCCTTCCACCGTTGCTTAGTAATTTTTAATTAGTAAACCTTGCAGGAAATTGATATTTCACTTTCACACTTGCGGCTTTAATTCTATATTTTATCCATATTTCAAACAAAATCTAAAATAAATAAGTTTGTATTTATTGTCGCTTGTGCTAGTTTATGGTGGGGTTCAAGATCCTATACTATTTATTATCACATCAAAAATCACGATGATCCATCGGTCCTTGGCGTCACCAAAATGAAACATATATACTAAACACCTAACAACATGTTCGATTTAATGTGGTGGTAAGATAAGTAACTGTAATTTTTTAACATATAATCAATTAAGTAAAAACCGTCGGTCTGTTTAAAAACAGGTATTATTCTAACAAAACAATTATATTGGGAATCCTAAAACCCATAGATTGGGTACATGGCTGTGGGTAACGACATTAATTAATACTAATGATCAAATACAGTACAGTTACAGCAAGAATTGAACGAACCACATTTAAAGTAATTTATACTACCCGCATTTTGAAAAAAAAAATTTTTTTTCAAAGCAGTCATAAAGATTGCATGTTTTGTATCATTACGTGGTTAAAAAATACATCATATAAGATATTTTACCCAAAAAAACTTTTCCAAAGAAAAAAAGGAGCGGAGGAGATTCCCAAAGCAGTTCAAATACATTACAAAACTTTAAAAAAATGAGGTAGATATATATTCTCAAAATTTCCACGTAATAAGAGACTTTCTCATCATAAAATCATTAAAAAAATTACTTTCTAACCCTTGCTGAGCGTAGGTGTCACACAAAGATACCTTTTAAATAACTAATCAACTTGAAAAGGTCAAAAAAACGAATTTCAATCGCAGCGCCGACGTTTCCCGTCATAATTACCAAAAATAACTTTACGAAACTTACCAAAGCCACCTCTTTCAGCCAGGTCACTCTCCAAAATTATCCAACAATAAAAATCACTTGATAAAATCTCACAAGCAATTTCGCTAGTTCACTTTTCAAAAGTCGCGGAAATATTACGAGAAAATGGGTCGGAAAGCGTCCTCCCCTCACGACGACCGAGTGCGCACTGAAATGATATAAACCTCCTTGCACCTACAAGCTACCGTAGTATTATCCGACCTATTTATATTCTCTCGCAAACTTTCAACCGTTGCCGTTTTTCTAGACCCTTCTATTCGGCAGGATTATACTGCCAATAGAAGTTTTTCAGGCTCGTTAGGAGCGTAAACAAGCTCTGAAAAATTTCTAGCTTAGTTCTCGTAATGTAGGATACCTAGACCGTACTTATACTAGGTATTAGACTGCGCTGCTTTTTGCAAAGCCTGCTTTGGATTAAAAGGATCCGGCTTAATTTGATTTTATATTTGGACGAAACTCGATTTGAGAAAGTTTGTCTTTTCTTTTTTTATGTGATTGAATAGATATGCACTTTTAGGTAGAACATGATGTTCGTGAAAGTTTTTAATGCTTTTTGGGGGATGTGAGTGAATTCTCGTGTACATATTATTTATGAGTGACGATGTACATCACTCTGTGCGGTGTATTTTACTCGTTTGTTTATAAAACTCGGCGTTTCAAAAACACCTCATTTCCCTTCGAAAAGCTTTAAAGGGAAACATTTTGGAATAATAAAGTTTCGGGAAAACGAGTTTGGTGGAGTTAGATTATTTTGTTAACTGGAAAAAGATAGGAATTCTTTTTTTATAAGATAAATATCGAGTCTATTTTAATATCGATTAAGTCTTTGTTGATATAATAGTTTATATTAACTAGGTATAGTTAACACATTTAATTGTTAGCCCCTGCTGATTATTTTAGTACGGCAGTCGTTAAGTCATGTCAGAGGCACTTAGCGCGGTTTGAAAACTCTAACACCAGATTTGGCCACTCTCCTACCAACTTACTTTTATCACTAACTTTGCTAACCACGCTCGATTTTCCCACCCGAGTTATGAGCTCCCTAATTTCACAGTAAAATTTCAGCAGACATAATTACTCTGGCAATTTATTAAAGAGCTCATAAAAACTTACATTTCGCGTCTCTCCCACGTTTGCTAATCTTTTAAGACGTGCATTCCTTCAATTAGCCATCTTTACTAATGAGAGTTAGCGGACCGGGAAATTGTCTGAGCTTTGTATAATAGACTCTTTCTTTTAAAATAATGGAGTTTTGTATTAAATATGTATATTTAGTAGAGATGAATGTAAGTTCATCTTCGAATCTACCTAGATTTCTAGTGAGATGAAATCAAACAAAACCAATATAACAATACCTGAAACGGTTCAATTCATGTTTATTTTTCGCAAAATAATGTCATTTCAGTTAAATTTCATGACAAACCTAATCAAAACCCAGATAACGTAAAAGAAAACACTGGAGTTTTGTTTTGGGTATCAAATTATAACTATTAAATCTTATTTTGTATTCAAGTTTTTATTTATTTATAGTAGTTATGTCATTTCAGTTTTTGCTACTTACTGAGGGCCGTGACTTCTCCTCCTGCAAATTGATTTATTAAAATAATTGTTTCAGGTGGATACATCGTTCTGATATGGAAACCATTTCTATTATCCCATATAAACACAGAAAAACCAGCGTTTCACCGCTAGCTACGCTATATCAGAGGCCTCAAGGCCAGTTTGAAAACTCTGACACCGAAGTTGGCGACTCACATACGAACTTACTCCTACGAGTTCATTTATTAACAGATTCTATATATATATATATATATATATATGTCGGAGCAAGGAAGCTGTTGTATCGATCGCTGCTTAGTCATAATTTGTAACAATGTCTAAAATGAGATCTTACTAACTAGATAGTTATTATAAATCAGTTAGCGAATTTACAAAACTATTTTGGCATGATTGTAATGATAATGATAACTTTTTATTATAGCACATAGTGGCATGGCAATGTCAGAGGAAGTTGTTGAGTTGACTGTCGCTTGGTCATAGTTTATTACTAATTCTTAACGTTATTGTTTATTGTCTAATATGATTCGTAAATTCATAAAGGGATTAGAATAGAATTTACTGGATTATTCCTAATTGTTTTTACAAGTTTATGAAGTTGCTAATGTAAAAAGTCACGAATATTATTTGTAACAACCAATTGGAGCAGAGCAGAGTCTCGAGTGGGGTCGAGGCGCCATCTTGATGAAAAGCCAATATAATCCATGTGGATGGTGGCTCAAAGGCAGTCGTAAGTTGAGCTTTGGAGTTTGTGTTAGAATTTCATGTGATAAGGTCGAGTTGGATGGACCCTTGATTTGTTCATGTAATGTGGTCGAGTTGGACCCCTGTTTTCATGGTGCTGGGTCGAGGTCGGAGCCTCGAACCCACTGCTCATTTTAAAGTTTAAAGCTAGCTAACCGTAGTTTGTATTATAAGTAAAGTTTGTGAAAAGTGTAATAAACGTTTGTGAATATCTCTTATCAGTGTTTTAAACTAGTATTTTACCCAGAATACGCTCACTAAGCTAGAGTAGGCCCTAATTCTGATGTCGTCATTGAGTGACTCCCCGATGGTCGCTCCGACATCAGAAGTGGGATAGGACATCGCACCCACAAAGATTGATTAAACTTTCTGGCGTTTTACATAACTGTGTGCTTCGATTACGGCGAGCCTGTTCAAATCGCTGTGTGCCGTATAAGCGGTGGCGAGCTGGGCTACATCGCTGTCCGCTTAAGAGTGGTGGCAGCGCCCGGGCCCTTGTTGTCCGGTGTACGTGAGACGGCGCGGCGGGCCGAGCCACACCGCTGTCATGTACGAGAGGCGGCGGGCCGGGCTACGGCGCGGCGCCAGCGCAGCGCGCAGTGAGCGGCGCGAGGTCAGCGGCGCGTGGCCGTGCGCAGCATACAACCTCTAGAAGGCACACTTGCACAGGTGAATTCGTTCTGAGCTACAGTTCCAACGCTGGATACTCGTTACTCACTTTCTTAAAAGTTTTATTGACAGTTTAGTAGTCGCCGATTAAGGGTTTTGTTTGGTTTATCAAATACTTTTTTTGATCAGCACTTAAGATTCGTTTGTGGTAATAATTTAAAAAGTCGGTGATGTTTTTGCTATGACTGGTTTTGGTCAGGTACGAGTATTCAGTACAGAACAGATTTTGTGTTTATTACGATGAACGACCCCTGTCTCAAAAGTTTGCTTGAAGTTTTGACTGATATAACAGATTGTGATGAACCTTTAGTAGTTTACAGTCGATTTAATGAGCTTTATTTTCGTAACCGGTATTTCAATGACACGAGTGCAAGTCTTTGTATTGAATCTTAATCGGCAATTTAAAATTATAAGACCGTTATTACTGAATGATGTGTAGTAGTGATGCTGAGATTGACCTTTTTATTGACGAGATTCATAAGTCATAGGTAACAATGAAGTGCGTATGTGTTGGATTTCTGTATTGATGTTATAATGACGAGGATACATGGCTATGGTATTTGGACGTATCGATTTTGGTGTGACTAATGGAGTGACGTTTGACTATTATGATAGTAAATTCATGAATAGAGTGTACTGAAAAGTATAATGCTCCTGAATGAAATAAACAGTAGATCGCGTTATAAGTGGCTATGCTTAGGCAGTAGTTATTTTGACAAGAATTGAGTTTATTAATATCGGCATGGAACATGAGAACATGATGGCTAGTATCTACTGACATGCCATGAGTTGTGATTTAGTATGAAAGTCATTCAGACCCTAACTTGTTTTCTTTGTTTACAAATAGCTTTTACAATTTATGAAGTACTTAGTGTCTAGATCTTGATCTTTTGTAATTAGATACGTTAGAAATTTGAGCAATATCACGTTAGAAATCGGTTTACTTTCTGCTGCACATAAGAGCCGTTTATTTATTTTGCTAATGTCTCGATGAAGTAATTTATTTCAAGAAACAAAGGTTGTATCACTATCACGTACCCCAGATATGGCAAATTGAATCATAGTTGCAATGCAATTTCTTTTTGTTTCTGAAGTAGAATAAAAAGTTTTTTTTGTACAGCAATAGTAATACGCAAGAAATATCTACCCACGATAACATAAAATGCGAATTTAGTGGCTGCTTCTTATCGAAAATGGTTACTTAGAATCAAAGGCTGTTCCAAGCATTTTACAAGTTATTTAACGATCTGGATTAGGTTTTCCTTTACCCAAAATGTTAATTTTGTAAAAAGTTGTATCTCAGAATTTCTTGAAAATGTTTCAGTCGCCCGCTCGAAGTGCAGCAACCAACTTCGAGCTTCGAGTGCCCCAGCGCGGCAGCTGTGACCTTGCTACATCTGTGGTGATGGTCACGTGGCACTGCGGTGCGCCCATGCTGATATCATCCGTTGCTGGCGGCAGCGCTCAGCGCTAGCAGTCTAAGTTGAGCTTTGGAGTTGGTATTTTTAAGCAATGAATGATAGGTAGTTTTCATAGATAAACGTACAAGTACATCTATATATGTACATTTATGTATGTACTTTTTTTTTACAGTATCAATGAAAATTTGTTCATAAATAAAACATTATATATTTATGTGTCAAATAAAACTAAATATCAAATTAACTAAATAATCCGCCCTTAATCGTTCCCGGTGCAAATGTGCCTATCAATTCTTTAATAATAAAATCTAAAGTTCTAATCTTTTTTTTTATTATCCTAGATTAACCCTTTAATAAGACACCACTAGTATACTACCCAAAGTCTGTATTATTGTGGATAGATTTTCGTCAGCTTGACATGCGGGTCCATTATTCCACGGATCCCTAACAAAGAGCGAGGACCGGTAACTACTAGCTATGTATGTATACTACAAGTATGAACAGAATTTCCTAGTTTACACTTTGTTAAAGGGAGGGGGTAACAAGACTGGACGGAAAATTCATCAGTATTCTGTCAGTGTTATCTGTTCAAAACGATATAAGGTTAAAAAGGAATAAAATTACCATTTGTATAAATACAGATAGATTATTTTGAATGCCATAAAAACTAATAACTTTTAATACACAGATAAATTAGATCTGATTATGAGGTTCTAAATACGTGAGGAAACCTTGAAATCCTGATCTTGATATTCTTATACACCTAAATATGTACTGCTATTTACTTATGTTTATATATACAACATGTAGTCGTTGCAATAAAAAAAACATCTAAGGTCCAAAAGTCCATTGCAATAGTTAATATTATGTTAAGTTAATGTAAAAATTCACAAACACCCCTATTCCTAATCTAAACTCAAATAAAATGAATAAATAATCACTGAAACAATCAACCTGCTACATAACCTTAATATGTTTTACATTATAAAACGAAATAGCTATCCAACTATTGTCTGGATATCGTCCGGATACAGTCTCATCCCTATTTGCAGCGTTACAACAGCTGTAACAGAATCTGCATCCAGTAATTGCTTGTGGATGTGGCGGATCTGCAAGCACCTCATCTCTAACTATATCATGTACCTCATCCCTAATACGGCGGGACAAAGGGATATCAAGTGTCTATGGGAAATAAACTGGATTATAACAAATCAATACAACAATGTTTTAGGAAAAGTACCTGCTACTGCTTTAATTTCACAAAACAAATACAATAACAAAGTGGGTACAGTAAATACACTATTAATAGTTTTAGCGACCAGTAAAAGAGACAATTGGTTAAATTCTACATCAAGTGATACAATTACTTTATCTATCATTAATTTACAATAATAATACATGAAAACAAGAAAGGAAAACAATACAATTAGATATGAGCAATACAATTTATTTTAAAAAATCACTCGACCTAAATGTGCCGTACTAGGTCACCTGTTCAATTCAACTGTTTAAGAGTAACTTTACCAATAGGTAAATCGCGTAAGATGCAATGAAAATCTCCTGACTTTAGATTTAGCCACTATCAATCTGATATCTCTCTCTCCCTCTTGAGTCGGATTTCCTCGTGACTGAGGGTCGTACTATTTGATAAGTACTTCGAAAAACCACAATTACAACTATCAATTAATTTAACGTGGTTTTTAATTTGAAAAGTCATTAAAATTTCCTACAACCAAACTTCAGACATTTACAATCGCCGTAAATTTTCACATTAACCTTGAACTGCCTTCGTTCCATGTAACCCTGAAATAGGCCGATGTTTTACAACTCTATATTTGCATATCGCACTGAAATCTTTTCCGTGCACGGAACCTGTGAAATTAATCATCTACGTTTCAGTTTATGTAGAAACAAGGTTTTGTGGTAAGTGAAAAGACCAAGACAAGAAAGAATGAAAGAATGTTTTAATATATAAAATTTGCATATAGTATAATAGTAAGGTTGATGGTAATCATTGCCCATAGTACACAAGCGTTTGCTTAGTATAGGGCTAGAGGGCGCTGTGTGAAACGTTTTGTAATATTAATTTATTTTGTAATTTTGTAGAAACAGCAGCTTTCCATAACCAAGAGATAAAGAAAGGTGTGCCATTTTAATGTAGGGTGAAATCTCTATATCTGCCTAGCTTTGATGGACAATCGAAATTAAATCGTCTTAATTATTGTTTATTCCGTATTCATTTATTTACAACTGTTATTATTATTTTTACAGTATATGTATGTATATAAAAAAACAAATATCATAAAAAAACTTGTTTATTATTATTAAAATTTAATGACACATGTACTAACCATATATCAATACTCTATTTACGAGTTTGCTAATCGAAGTCAGTATTAATCACTGTAATACAAGTTTAAATAATTTAAATTCTTAATGTCTCAAATAAGAGCTTTAAAAATTTCATAACTTAAAACATTTACCTAGCTAACGTCTAAACTAGGTTATTTACGTTAATTTCTTTGTATAATATATGTATAATATTTGTATAATATATAGTGATAACAATAAAAAACCTAAACAAAATAAAATCTTAACAAAAAAAATATGTGAAAAAAACCATTTAATGCAAAAACAAAACAAAAAACTTTAGCGATAGAAATGTTTGTGCATGCATTGTGTATGTTGATTCCATTACTAAGTAAATAATAATAACAAGAAAGCATTATGCAAACGCAAGCCTTAAAACAAGGTTGTCAGTGTGCTTTCCGCTGCACTTATGATAATATCTATATTCCATGTTGTTTTAACATGACACATTGTTAGTTTAAGCTAGGTATAGAAATCAAATTACCGTTCTTAGAAAAAAGTAAGTCATACTTTATTTATTAATATCTCTCCTCTTCACAAAGAAATCATGAGGGTCAGAATTCCTCCTCAAGATCACCAACTCTTACATGAATATCGTGTTGGACGTCCAACGTCTGACGTTGTCTTCAAAACATTTGAAGACAACGTCAGCGTCGTATCATACGTTCCTTAAAACATGTCAGTTTACTCACGATGTTTTCCTTCACTGCTAAGCGAGTACAAACCCACATGTAACTTGAGAATCATATCAAGTAATACGAGATTGTTTGTACAACAGTCGTTGAGCCACGTCCGAGGCTCCTAGGGTGGTTCGAAAACTCTCGACACCAGAGTTGGCCAGTCTCAAACGAACTTTTTACTTGAGATAAATAGTTGAACAAATCTTGGCTCGGATCGAACTAGGAACCCACAGATAATAAAACATCATTTTACTACCCACTTGCCTATGAATCATTTACACTTATAGCCCTCCCCTTTTCAGTGTTGGGTTAACATGGCCACTTGAATGTTTGAAGCTGCCCTTAGTTTAAGCACCGTCAAGTTGTAACTTGTAACGTACAATGTGTAGCCATAATTTGACTTGTGGGCACGATTTAATGTTTGGGAGGGTAGTTTGAGTCCTTCTCACTTTACTGTGCATGGTATACAGCCCATTAATATTATAAAAGCCATAGTTTCTGTGTGTGTGTGTGTGTGTGTTTAAACATGACGAAAATAATTTAATTGTAACAACAAAGTCTCTCTCTTTGAGTCGTATTTCTTCATGATTGAGGTTCGTGACTCCCCCGCAGAACTAATTCGTTGGGGAGCTCTCTTGGGCAGATACAATGTGGTGGGCGCCCAGGCCTTCCACGGAAGACACGTGTCCTCGGATCAAACACGAACGAGATAAAATTAAAAACAAAAAGATACAAAAATATGTCTAAGTACGTATGTTACTTCTACGCGTTCTAAATTTCATCAATTTTAATGCTCTTGAGCCCGAATGTCATGAAAATCGGTGAAATCGATTGACCGTGATAGCAATTATCGTTTACGTTCACACATCTCATAAATGGCATGAATGCGAATTTTTAAATCTAATAGTACAAAAATGATTGATTGATGATTAAAGTCCTAAGTCTTCATACTACCTTCATACCAAAAGTCATGAAGATGCGTTCAGCCGTTTTTGCGTAATCAGTTTATAAATAAACAGACAAACAGTGATAAACAGAGGCACAGATAAACAGACAAATAATATAAAAACTGCCGAAACGTGTTTATTTATCGATATATGTAATTTAAAATACATCCAAACCTTATTTTCTTAATAACTCCTTTGTATTATTACATGAATTAATTGTTCAATGTTCATATATTTGTATAATGAAAAATTCTTCCCAATCTAAAACCTAAATTGGAAATGACTATCCAAAACCAGCAAATTAGGACACCTAGGCCACCTCAACTAGAAACCTAAAACACTAATCCTAGCTCAGGCCTATATCAGAAGAGACCTGTTTCTAAAATCACCTAGGACTGGCAATTTCATTTTAGTTCAGATACAATATAATTAGAAACCCTAATGATATTTCGTGTGCCTTGATGTTGTATTTGGTTTCTAGAATTCTAGATAGTAACGTGTCATGAATTTCACTCAGGTAAATAGGAATTAGGAGTACTAGTAACTTACTAAATAATTTAATATAAATTACATCATATTATATCTATACTAATATTATAAAGCTGAAGAGTTTGTTTGTTTGTTTGTTTGCTTGAACGCGCTAATCTCAGGAACTACTGGGCGGTTACAACTATTTGTAGATTTTTTGTCTGTTTATCTATTTCTCTGTGTCTCTGTGTGTCTGTCTTTGTCTCTTAATTAAACGCTCACCCAAAAAAACGCATAAACGGCTGAACGGCGATCTTAGGAGTGTCATAGACTACTTTTTATCCTGAAATAATGCGAGCAAAGCCGCGAGCGTGTGTATAAATAGTTATATGATTTCATATCGCTGCCACTAGCTAGTGAGTAAAAGAGGTTGTAAAACAAGCTGATTGCTTTAATTAAACTTTACCATAAAAAAGCTCTGACGAGTGCTTCATAAAATACGGCATAAGCTCGGACATTTGGACGTTTACTTTTGAGGACGTATTTAGATTTTAATGCTGTCATTTTGTTACTATTTTCTACATGTGTTGTTATCCTTTCAATTCAATGTCTACATTCAACGCGCGAGTCACAATTTTAACGCGCCTTGTGTCCACTACAAAAAAAAAATGTTGGTGATTACTTTATTTTATATCCTTTCAATAAGTATTCCTTATATCCTTAATTCGTTCCTACATACCTCAAAGCCTGCTAACTCTAGTTCCTTTTATTTCCGCATACAAAATGTAGTTTTAGTAGAACCACAGATTACGGTCGGTCGCAGCGATTTCCCCAGAGTGGGCTTTGCAAATAATTTGCTGAAGTAGCTATTTTACGGGCTATAGACACTATATTATGTAATGTTGTCGTGAATGTTGTGTTAAAATTTTACTCGAGTAATTTTACATACATATCATGCTTTTAAAATAAATTAAGATAAGTGTTATTTTATTTTAAGATTATTGTTTGTAACTTTTTCGGCGTAGTTTATAGTAAATTAAGTTCAATTAATATAAAGATCTGTTCTTTCCTCTTGTTGCATAATATTTAAATTGTAAATAAAACTTAATAATAATAATAAATATTCCGGGACATTCCACACAGCGCCATCTAGCCCCACACTAACCATACTACTAAAACTGTTTGTATGTTAATCGTATAATGAACGTCTATTCATTTACAAGTACAGTATCAATATAATGATTGATAACTATGACTGCAAATGATAAATCTAAATGTATACAGGTGAATGACTGACTGACATAGTGGTCTATCAACGCACAGCCCAAACACTGGATGGATTGGGCTGAAATTTGGCGTGCATGTAGAGGTTCTGACGTAGGCATCCG
The DNA here is from genome assembly GCA_964023185.1 of Macaria liturata. NCBI lineage: Eukaryota > Metazoa > Arthropoda > Insecta > Lepidoptera > Geometridae > Macaria > Macaria liturata. The sequence continues at coordinate 8,682,613 of OZ026828.1, read as the reverse complement.
CTTAAGGATTTTATATCTTATGATTTAAAGGGGTGAAAGCACTCACTAGTTAATTATAATTCTCTTCTATGGAACATTTAAAATCTCCGCCCAAACCCCGTACAATACAGAGTATGCGTTTCATCTGGGCGGTAGTTCACCGCAAAAATAGAGGATATACCTTTTAACTGGACTAATGGAGAAAAATGATAAGGAAAACATGAGAACCATCGCTCGGTGAGTTTATTTAGGACTGTCTGACGCAAACGAGAACCTGTCTAATTAACTGCTTCATGAAATATTGGGAACTTTCAAATTAAAGGGTTTGTACATTAAAGTTGTTAGATGGTCTATAATGAACGATACTTTGAATAATTTTTAGAGTAGGTACCTATGGTATTAGATATGGTGCTTTAGGATACCTAGTAGGTAAGTCTACACTTAGAATCGTAGGTATGTATTATAAAAACGAAAGTGTGTTTCTATTCACTAGATATACATAATATACACTAAATGTACATAGATGTATAGTAGTCTGATTTAGATGAAACTTGGTAAATAGAAAGATAAGAACGTAAAAAAATATAATATATATTCGATCATTATATCGGTTTAACGATAGTCATGTATTCCAAACAAAGCATGTCGTTTTCCTATTAATCTTCCTACGCCATGTTTAAATTTCAAAACCAGCTTAATGTTAGACAATGAAATGTTGTTCAATTTAACATTAACCATCAATAATAATAAAAATCATTACTTTTATCTGACTTCAAAACATTTTTTTTAATTGCGCTTGCAAACTATCAGTCAACTAAGTACTTATTCCTTATGTATGATTTCTAAAAATCCATACATTCATTGCGGAGGCCATCAAATCCGGCAAAACGATCGCAACAAAGATATAGCCGGAATAGTGATAAACCGGGCCGTAAATTGAAATTAATTTTCTCGTGTTTATACAGGTTGTCCGAGCGTTTTTGCCGCCCCGCAGTGCCGCCGACAGTTTTGCCGCCCCACCGGCTATGTGTGCTGCGATTGGTCTTTTATTGGAGCAAGAAATATACATTTTGTATGCAAATTGTAAATAATAATTGGTTTGATTTTGTGCTTCACGTAATCGTTTACATTTGATACAAATACAATACTCGGAAAATACAAAATTACAAGAGGCACGATTAATTTTTAAACATCTTATTATGTATTTTATATGGATATTTATATTTAATTCAATAAGCTTCTAGTACAGATACTTTTTGGGCAACAATGTCGCTTGTGCGACGCGTAGGGTACGCTTGTGGTCAATGAATCTATCTGCCCTATCTGTCCAGATTATCAGACCAGTGTAAACAAATACAAAAATTTTTTAATGTTTAATCTTAATAATAGTAACTTTAAAAAAATTGTAGCTACCTCCCAAAAAGATACTACAAGCCGAGCATTTAATAGTGTGTACCATTAATCGCTCGGCTTTTGTTACCGATATACAACATACTTTTTTCGATCTATTTTTAAAAATTCCAAAAACAATTTTGAAAAAAGATCCCTTTTGCATCGACTACCGGTTTCAATAAAGTATAGACAAGCGGCAAAAAAAGCAAAGCGCCGCCGATCGGCAACCATTGCGCCGTGGTTAGTAGAGCGAAATGCCGCCACAGAATATAGTCAAGTGTGAGCGGCACTGTATACTGCCGCCTACAGAAGATTTGGGAATTTGTAGAAGGGTAAAATTAACGATTGAAAAATAGAATAGAGATCTATAGAAAAAAGGCGTTGGTGTATCTTTATTCTAAGAATTGGAAACACATGATACCTAAGTCGTAACATATCTCGGGCTTTGAGAAACCGCACGTTTTTCATTAATTCACAATTCCTTATTCTAACAATGTATGGTAATACTTATACCTATGTAGTATATTTGGTCATCATAACTGGTCAAAAATTTGAATTTATGTAAAATGAGATTATTGTTATTTGTGAAACATCCATTGTTTACCTAAGTAATATAATACGTTTGTGTTATTGTTTTTTTATTCACAATATGTTTGCTTGCATTTGTTCATAATTCAACAGATAGCCAGAGTCAGTTTGGTGCTAATATTATATTTATTATAGGTAGAATGATAACATTAGGTTATACGGTTCACAAAAACACAAATTACCAATTAGGTGTTACTTGTACTCTTTATTCTTTCATTTTTTTACTCCTACATATTTTTCTGGCTATTCTATAAAATCATACACATTGCTCGGTCGTTCTGCGTCGCCCATCGATCACTTAGCAGTCCGCTGTGAATACGCGTCGATGTGCGGGAAATCATCCTACTAATTGTGTACGTACATTATGTTGTGTACTAGCACCGTACCGCGGTGCTTCCTGCCTAAATCATTTTGACGTGAGAGTGACGAGAGTGTCTTTCACATGACTTAGCGACTGTGATTACTACGTTTTATGGCTAAAATTTAACCTTCTACAAACGAGTATATAACCTGTCGACCTATTTCACAACCATTTATCTACTGTCAATACAATAACGCAATATTTTTAGTTCTAAATATGAGATTAACAAATCGACAATATGCAGGTAATCATTTAACATGTATGTGATATTAAGCCATGATAGATAACTTAAGTAGATCATAACCTTTATACTCGCCATTTATTCAATTTTTACCAAAATTAAAACGATCCATTCTACATCCAAATTAGCTCTACATAGACAAAATACATACAAACGCTCAATCATCTCTCTCTCTCTTGAGTCGTATTCCTCATGACTAAGGGTCGTGACTCCCCCGCAGAATTAATCCGCTAGGGGAGTTTTCTTGGGCAGATACATCGTGGTGGGCGCCCAGGTCCTTTCACGGAATACACATACATTCTCACAAACACCCACTTCCTGTTATTTTCTATTTGTTAGCCGGATGAGCGATGTGGCAACTTTCTGTTTGTTGTTCTGATCGATCGATTAGCGGAGGATTTGTTTTAACTTGCGATTGATCGCTTGCCTTCATAATAATTATTAACCATATTTTTCTTAACATTTAAATAGTTGAACAAATTGAGTTGAAGGGCCAACAAAGCAATTTGTGCCTGCAGCGCCCTGAAGGTAGTCAGCACAAATGCCTTGAAAGAGGATAACTCTGCAGCCAGGCTTCCAGGACTATCCGGCGAGGATGGTATTTTCCCCTCAATACTGTCCATTCTTTGGTTAAAATTACCATCAACTGAGTTAGGGAGTCTTGAACTGAGTCCATGATAGTGTTTGAGGTTATGTTGTAGTGCAATGAAGCCTTAGATTATTTCCTGTGGCACCACCTGGGCCTGAGTTACTAAGCAATAAACCAGAAGGTATCTGTGTTAACGGACTCACTTTCAACAATATGAGGTATGCTGATGACACAGTGCTGATAGCAGTCTCAGAAACCGGATTACAGAATCTATTGATCGATGTAGCAAAATAGAGCGAACTTATGGGACTCAACATCAATGTTGCTAAAACCAAGTCTATGACCATATCGAAAACGCCTCAAGCTCAACCATGCCTTTATCTCAACGGTAAACAAATTGAAAATGTAGAAAAAATTAAGAACCTCGGTCGTATCTTTACATCCAACTTATGTCACTTAGACGAAGTAAAATGTAGAATTAGACAAGCCAAAGTTGCTTTCCACAAGATGTCCAAAGTTCTGTGTGACCCCAAAATTAAATTTAATCAAAGACACCGCATCATGAGATGCTACGTTTGGTCCACGCTTTTATATGGATGCGAAACATGGGTCATGTTGAAAGAAATTTGTGACCGAATACAGGCGTTTAAAATATGGATACTACGTAAAATGTTCAAGATCCCTTGGACTAGTTTCACATCGAACGTCAAGGTACTCCAAATGGCCAACCGCAAAAGGGAGCTGATGTCGACTATCATGAGACGCAAAGTCGCTTTCTTTGGACATATGCAGAGAGGATCCCTCAATGATTTTCCAAGGTTGAGTCTCGAAGGCAAAATTCCAGGGAAAAGAAGCCCAGGACGTCAGAGAATGACAGTGGCTAGACGACATTAAAAAGTGGACATAACTGAGCTATCCGCATCTAAAAGAAGCAGCATGGGATCGCAGAAAATTTTGCCAATTGACGTCCAAACTTCAATATGAAGATGGCACCCGATGATGATGACCACCTGGGCCGGACGCAGTGCAAGGACAAGCATTGTCATGGAAAGCAGTAGTTGAATTTTGCGAAAAAGTGTTATCGCAAAAAGAAGCTGCAGAACGAGAAAGGGAAAGAGCAGGCCCAGCCCATAGGCGAAGAGGCCGTCGACGGACTGGTAACAGCACCAATGCCAACATTTGACCCTGTGGCCTGGGGTGGCAGAGTGCGGCCAAGCATATGCTCCATCACCCTGGTCTGTCTGTAGGGCCCTACAACGGTCCTCGTTCGATGGCGACCAACACCAGAATAATACTGACGCAGGATGCCACTGAACGGGGACCGCTGGCTCAAGGGCGGGTGGAAATGAGGGTTCCATCTGCCCAATTAACTTGAGCCCGGGACGGTCGACAGCTAAAGTGGTCTTAGCTGTCGAGTGGGAGGAGTGGAACTATTTAGTTCAACATGTCATATGACATACGGACGACACACACCATAACGTGTTAAAGGGGCTTCGGCGAATTCCCACCGGAGTACCCGGAGCTCTTCCTCACACGACAACTTAACTTAACTACTTGCCCGATTCTCTAAAAACTGCTAAAATAGCGATCTCTTTCAGGCAACATAGTTTTAGAACAGTTGTAGAAAAAACAGTATTAATAAATTGTTTGTGATAACTATTGCTTAACCAAAAGTTGTGATAACTATTGAGAATTCTCTTCAACAAACAAAATTGTATAATGGAAAAGTATTCGAACACAATAGTAGAGTAAAATAAATAATAATTTATCCCAGCACGAGCCTACCAAATAATATCCCAAAAATATTTCTCCTAAAGATCAAACAACACCTACGTACAGCATAAACTTACTCCAGCAAGTTTTCTTTACTCTCAATGGCTGCCCTGAGTTACGGGCGAACCATAAATTTTTTGAACGCTCCGTGAATACGTTTACACTTTAGTTCTACTTCTTGGGCTTTATTGTCTTGCTTTGCCGCTTTTTGTATGGATTTTTTTGGAGTAGGTAAAGAGAGTTAGTAAGTGTAAGTTTCTGCCAAGGCCTCTGTATAATTTGCATCATACCAGTATAACATAAAACTGAAAGTAAGTTTGTTAGTGTCTGTTCTTCCTTCACACCTCAATGGAGCTGCGGTCTTTTTATCTCGACTCAAAGCGAACGAAGCAACGCTGAGGGCATCCACTAGTAGGTAAACAACTTTTTAAAGAGAGCGGCAAACTCTAATGTCTTTAATGTTCAAATAGCCTTAGGACCTCATTCCGAGCTTAAATGACTGCCAACCGATTGGCTCACAGAACTGCAAATTATGAATTTTACTTTTCAAAAGCAAACAAAGTTACGAATATCTCATATCAGTAGTTCAGGCGTGTTATTTCTAAAATATTTTATTATTTTATGATTCTCCAAAGTTAAGCAAAGGTCGACGCAGTTAGTTCATGGATGGATGACCGAAAAGTGGCATTCCATTTTGGACGCTTTCGTGGGTCGGATGACACGTTAAATTGTAGGTCCCGGCTGTTAGTCTAGTACGGCAGTCGTTAAGCCATGTCTGAGGCCCTTAGGGCGGTTTGAAAACTCTCGATACCAGACTTGGCCACTCTCATTCGATAAGAAGATGAATTGCTTATTTTATAATTTTTTTTTTTTTTTTTTACATTAAATAGGCTTACGTTTGACTATAGCCTGCCTGATGTTAAGCACCACTATAGTCTAAGATGTAGCACGCTTGCCTAGAAGAAACCTATTTACTCTAGATTTGAAGACCCCTGGGTTATAATTTTCTGGGAACAGGGCTCCAGGGCTCCATTCTGCAAAGTAAGTATATCAATCGAGTTCTAAACCTAGAATTTCAGTCTCAAAATCGTACCTTCATTTCCTCATAACATCAGTAAATTTAACATTTTAATACACCGAAAAAGTAGCTGATATAAAAATACACCGTAATGAAAATCTGGATCATTCCAAATCTCCAGGATTACCTTAGCACATAAAAATGTCTCCCATCTTTGTCGCACTTCAGTTTTAATAGGTGAAAAAGAAAGAGACAAAAGATTTTGGGTACCCTTCATATTGTAAGGGTGGGTGTCAATAAAAATTATCAGAGTTAAGAAAATTTCTTGAGCAGTTTCAGTACTAATAAACGACCCGGCGAGATAAGGGGTCGCCTGGTTGTAATAATTTTACTACAGGGGCTAAATATTCAATTTTTTAGTATGGTTTTGGTGGTTTTTACAGGGCAATCAGGCCACCTGAAGCATAACAGTAGATACGAGTTCATACATAGTCCTTGACGACAATTTTTATAATATATTTTAAGGTGATAACTCCATTTTGAAAAAAAGAATCGGCATTTTATCGCAAAAAAGTGTTAAGGCCAGATTACATAATCTATCTATCTTCTATCTATATCTATTTTCCTTTTTTTTAACACGAATAAGGCTTACGTTTGACTATAGCCTGCCTGATGTTAAGCACCACTGTAGTCTAAGATGTAGCACGCTTGCCTAGAAGAAACCTATTTACTCTAGATTTAAAGACCACAGGGTTTTAATTTTCTGGGAACAGATCTATACATATAATAAAGCTGAAGAGGGTCAAAAATCTGAACATAGAAGATATTAGAATAATGTTTGGGAATATAAAACCAATAATAAAACAATTCAGCAGTTTTCATAACTTTTGTCTGTTTATCTGTGTCTGTTTGTCTGTTTATTTAAACGCTCATAACTCGAAAACGGCTGATTGGATCATCTGATTTTTGGTAATTGGTATGTAGGTAGTATGAGATCCTACGAGTGGTATAATCTACTTTTTATCGTGAAATAATGCGTGCGAAGCCGCGGGCGTCCACTAGTATAATAATAAATTTACTGACTCATCGAATCATAACAACGCTTGTAGAAATGTAGGTGACAAATACAATTCATAACATTTCTTATGATGTTCAACAAATACCTTCATAATTTTGACACATACAAAATACTTTCGTTTCAACAAACTTCAATCTTATTTCTTACTATATAAAAGCTATTTCAAATGCATAAATAAATCAGTAAAACGTATACCGATGACAAAGTTATATCATTTCTAGTGAGAAAGATACTAATTAGAAGATATCTATTTTCAACTAGTCGTTAGTTTTTATTGCGTTTAGTTTTATTTATAAGTAGACAGAAACTGGCGACTTTGGTGTCGGTTTCGTAATAAAATTTATTGACACGATATCTGTGTTGTACAGTCGATGGTAAAAGTGGTTACAGGATTATAAACATTGTTTATGACCCAAGTATCAAATCAAAATACTTAATTACACAAGTATAAAGAAACAACAAAACAACACAAGTATAAAGAAATTACCTATGTATTTACCTAGGTTGGTAATATTTATTACAGGGAGGGATTTAGATTTCGTCACGGTCATACCTACTTTTAATCTATACTAATATTATAAAGCTGAAGAGTTTGTTTGTTTGTTTGTTTGAACGCGCTAATCTCAGGAAATACTTGTGCGAATTGAAAAAATATTTTTGTGTTGAATAGACCATTTATCGAGAAAGGCTTTATGCTATATAACATCACGCTGCAACTAATAGGAGCGAAGAAACAATGGAAAAGTGTGGAAAAAACGGGAAAAATTAGTCATCTTTGAGGGCTTCCGCTTGCAAAAATAAATATGATGCCCAAAATAACTATTGCACGCGGACGAAGTCGCGCGCACAGCTAGTTCTAAATAATTTGAGTAATGTTATTTAATAGTTAGTGCTATTGTTTATTTTGTAGTGATGCCTGGGAAGGCGTAACCATTACATTTACGTAAGTTACGAATAAGAAGAAGGTGTTGCAGCGCTGGCTGTTTTTTAAATTGATTTTGATTTTTGATAACTTCAAAAAAACAGCCTACGATGCAAAACATGATGAGCACAGACTTTTTTATTTTCAAATAGCAATACTGTTTTTAATTCATAGTTCATTTATTCCTTTGGGTATGTAAAAAGATCTCAAATATGAAACGAAATTTAAATAGTGTCCACATTCCGCCTACAAGACATGTCAAAATTTATTGCACTGATATCACAGATAAAATTTGTTCGTGCAAGTAAATGTCTATTTCTTTCCAAAATTTCCATTTTTTCTTCCAGTGATAATTTTTATTGCTGTGTTCGCCAGTACTTCCGTATGACACCCAACCGGCAGTGAAACAACACATCTGAAAATAAACTTTACTTGTAAGGCCCATGCTTGCTGTGTGTATCGACTGGGTAGAAATATCTGGGCGCGTGGCTGGCGCAGGTGAAAACCAGCGTGGCTTACAGAAAGATATTTTAGGTAGTTAAATGAAATAAAAATAAACAAAAAAGTGTGTAATAATTTCCTTTGATACACTTCTAAATTTCTATTTTCCAATGTAGTTTAAAATAGCAATGTTTTTTTACTTTGCTGTAGTAAGCCTTTTTGCATAAAAAAGGACAAAAATAACAGAAACTAAGTAAAAAAAACTCTTCAAAAAGAGTAACCAATTTAACCAATCGCTTCCTACTTATCAAGTAGTTTCTCACTTGCGACAATAGCGATCTATTTCTAGCCACGCAGGTGGAATGAACCATTCTTATAACTAGCTTACGCCCCTGACATTTACTGGAAAGTGTTACTTATCTATTATTCATACACTGTTTGTTTGCCCACTGTTTTATAGTTGTGGGTTTTACACCTCCATCACACCAAGTCGAATATCTGTGAGTGTTTGGTAGTATATGGAACTCGAATGAATGATTCAAACATCTCTATAAATATCTCTTTAATCAATCTTTATTGCTTCCTTAAACTTTAAAATACCGCCAAATAAAAAAAAATAGTTAAAAGAAAAGTTCTGTATCAGACAAGTTAGCTCCCCATAGTTCATAGTCATAGGAAAATTATCGCATTATGATGTATCATTTATAATGGAAGAGGTAATTTTCTCCAAGTAACATATTTGAATTTATAGTAGATTTCATGTTCTAAGGTAACGTTAAAAATGCAAATTGACCGTATTTTATATTAGTTCACTTCAAACAATCTGTTTAAATAATAAAATAACCATTAGTAACGTTACTATTACTGTTCGAAGATCTCAAAGAAAAATTATATCTATACTAATATTATAAAGCTGAAGAGTTTGTTTGTTTGTATGTTTGTTTGTTTGAACGCGCTAATCTCAGGAACTACTAGTGCGGATTGATTTTTTTTTGTGTTGAATAGACCATTTATCGAGGAAGGCTTTAGGCTATATAACATCACGCTGCAACTAATGGGAGCGAAGAAACAATGGAAAATGTGGAAAAAACGGGGAAAATTATTCATCTTTGAGGGCTTCCGTTGCGTGCGCTGCGAAAACGGTTCAAGATATTATTCCTCTTAAAATGATGTAATAAAATGTTCGCGACAGTATATGTCTATCTTTTAAGATTAACTCACTAGAACCGTTTTTATGGTAATAACTATTCCACGCGGGCGAAGTCGCGCGCACCAGCTAGTTATTTATATACAAAATCCTAGATTCCTAGGTACACCTAGGCCCTTTGACCCGCTCGAATAAAGTAATACATCAAACATCCAATCCAGGCATCCAATATTGGGACCTACAATAAAGTTGCGTTCATTCTATAAAAATATCGCAGGAAATATTACCTTTTCGCGCTGCAAAAGTAGGTAAGTAACGATATTGGTAAATTGTTGATATATTAAACACATACATATTCATTTATTTACGTAAAGCATATTTACACGTCAAAGTTAGTATATAGCTAAGTCGCTTCCCACACCTGTCTACAACAACCTGTACAATGTATGCTTAGATCTTTAAAACTACAAAACAGATTCTGATGCAGTTTTCGTAATAGATAGAATAACTCAAGAGAAAGGTTTAAAAAATAAGTAATTACATTTATCAAATAATACCATTATAACAAACATGCTTAAATGGCAAATTAGAATGTCGAAATTGTTTTGTTATGTCAGGGTGCTAGCAGAGAGTTCCAGTTTTACCTTTCTCTCCATGGCGGGTTTTGGTATATTGTTTTGGTACATCTACCGCCATATTATCAAGTGATTCAAAACATGTATGATATATTTAGGCAAGTCCTAAGCAACTGTAGTGAAGGGTCATCTCTATCCCTCCTACAGAATTACATCCAGACTACAAATCCTGTGGCAAGTCCTGCTCAGAATACATAAATATCGGTATTTTTTCATGATATTAGTTCCTACGATTTCATCTTTACAAGAGCATTGGACTTGGAAGAAAGGAGATGTGTCAATTGTTTTTGTATAATTTAAACGTATAGTAATCATATATAGGTACCTACCTACATAACGATTGTTCGTTTGTTAAAAGAAATAAAATGTCAGCGTCTATTTAAAAAAAACCATAATAAGGTATAAACTGTAGTCAGAAGATTGTACGTACATAGATTTGTTTTATATGCTAAAACGGGTAAACTGTTGAATGTATTTTTATGTGACAATATTTTTTCTGATCCTGTGCACCCTCACACAATTTAGTTTTGTTGAGATGAGAAGAAGAAGTGAAGACAGCAACCTAGTTTCTTTATTGGAATAAACGCAATTAACAATACATGTCTTGTAACCTCTAGTACATGTATTACACAGATTGCTTCACTCCAGTTTACTCCACATAGTTTAGGTCTGTGGTCACAGTACCCATGTCCAGGGAAATCAAACCATAAATGGGACTTCCTTTGACTATCGGCTGCTTCTATATCGATGCTGTTGAGAATATCTGTAATCACATTAAAACAAGATCTTATTCGAGTGACCTGGTTAAGATAAATAAAATGCATTTTAAATAGGTACGGCTGCTGTTTTATTTGTATACTATCGTGGGGCTTTGTAAGTTGAATAATTTTAGCTGCAATTATTTTTACAATAATAAATGGGATTGGGTGGGTCACGTAGTTCGTATGCGCCCCGAACGCTGGGCTGGGATCGTGACACAGTGGGAACCTCAAGGGCGACGTGGTAGAGGTGGAAGGCCCAAGACCCGCTCGCGTCAGGATCTCGACCGGTTTCGGGGTGCCTGGCGGGAGGAGGCCTTCAACCGGGACGCATGGAGGGAGTTGGGGAAAACCTTTGCCAAGGAGTGGGACAGCATAGGTTAATAAAAAAAATATGAGTGAATTTATTGGTCGGCGAGACCAAGAAAAGGGTAATTGGCAGTGTTGGGTGGCGACCATTAGATACAATCCGTCTTATTACAAAACGCGGTTTTAATATTAGTCCAGGACTTTGAAAATAAAAAGTGAGTTTTTGTTGTTCAGTCATCACACACAAGCAATCAAAATGTCAACTTCAAATTGGAACTTTGATTTAACATTTTGACAATTTGATAATTATGACAGTAGACTGACAATTTTCGAACAACTAAAACGGACTTGGTATAGACTAATATTTAAACCACGTTTTGTAATAAGACGGAATATGTGTACGGGAATAAGTAATTTTCCCGGTGGTGGCAACAGCCATATAGAATAAATAATAACTCAATAATTCATCTAGATGGTCTTATGTAATATATAATATTCATCTAAAAGAATAACAGTCATTTATTAGATAAAGGAATAAAAACATTTCTTGTTATCGAATGAGAGTGGCCAAGTCTAAAGTCGAGAGTTTTTTAAAAAAAAAACATTTAATAATAGTTTACTCGTAGTTACCACTCTCATTTGACAGTGTAATAATAATTCAAGCGTTGTTCACATTTTTAAAAGCTTTCTAGTAAATAAGGATAAATACAAAAGCAAGTAGTTTTTTGCATGACTTGTTCCAGAGTAGGTTTACTGAGAAATCAACTGGAGAAGTAAGAAATGAGTTTCAGCAAAAAATACTGGATAAAGTACTTCAGTATTAGATATTAGATAACAGGACTTGTCAGAGGAATTACTGAGATAATATTATTGTATTGCAAGATATTTGTTTTGTTAAATACTAAACTATCGGAACCTTGATTCCATTTCTATTAATCAAGTGAATCGGTTCTTACTGGGTAAGCACGCTCCATTCTAGACCGTAATGATTGCTTACCATCAGGCGAATTACGGTCAATTGCATACCATTACTTGCTTAAAAATATTTTTTTCATTGATTCTGATAGGATTTGTGTCTATGACAACTACAAAGGTTATTTTTCTTATATAGGAAGACTGAAGTTTAAAGTTACTAATAATTAACTAATGAAATATAATATCACAAATTTTATTGGGCACTTAAACATATAGATTTTATTTTTAAGCCTCATACTCATACTCTTTGGTGATTTTCTACAAAACAGAACTTCTCTTGATTCCTGTTAATTCTATAGCTACATACATATATCTATTTCTTACTTCTTGTACAGCACACATATGTACATACCTACGTATAATGTATAACATATAGGTATCATCCTTCTACCACAAACTCGACATCCGTACAATAGTTTCCACAAGTTTAGGTAAACAGATAGTGATGGAAGGTACAACATTCATTTTGCGGCCAATTTCACACATGACAAGTGTGCCATTATGGGCAATGAAAGCAATTCGATGCCATATAGAGGCGAGAGGAAATTGAAGGTTCTGGGCTAAGGGTAAGGTTCACGTTATAGCGGACGAGATTATACAATCGATGAGTTTGTTTGAGCCAAAAAAACATATTTTAACATTAGTGGCAATAATCACGTAACATAATTAATAATTATTATACTTTTTTATACAATACAAAGACTATTATATAATTTGACTTGAATATGTATTACCAATAAATGGTTTGTCTTGTTTAACGAGCCTCGTAAACTGGCTTCAAAAAAAGAAGGTCATCAAGTCTTCTGAAAGTTTTCTTTTCTTTTTTGTGGGTATGTACGCGATTAGGTATTTTTGAACCGATTTTAACATTATGACTTCTTCGATTTACTTCTTTGAGTGAAGTATGTAAATAAAGTCGTGAAACCGTGTCAGAGGTTCCTAGGGTTTGAGCGCTCAAGTACAGACTTTACCGCTCCTATACAAAGTTACTTAACTGCTACTACTTATCCAAAAGCGCAGCATCTTAAAATTAATGTCTTCCAACAAGAGCTTGTAAACGGTTCCATTCTTGTTTTGCTTCAGTTTCAGTTTACTATTACGCAAAGGTCTGATTTCAATTACACTATTTATTTTTCAGCGATATAACTGGTTCACCCAACCCAAGAGAAATAGTTAATTAAAAAAAAACGCTCTTATATAACTCCAGATTTCACAAGATACTTTTACTGAACCACCTTACCATGTACCATGTATAAAGGATCATTCCGCTAATCGCTCCGCTACCATCCCCGCTACAACGCGCACCACACCCTCAGGCATTTGTTTGTACGATGGTCGAAGGAAATGAAAGTACCCGCTCTCACTCTGACCGCAGCGTTTAGTGAATCTACATGAAATTGAAATAGTTTTATGCCGACCCCAGCGTTTTATCAGAAAAAGGATTTTCTGTTTGTACTTGGCTAAACGCAACGATTCGATTAGGAATTTCGGGATCGGTTTATATTTTATAGTCTGTGTTGGCTAAATGCTTGGTGTTTATTTCGATTCGTGAATTAAAAAATTGGCCGATGGAAGTGTCAAGTGAATATGATGTTTCAATTTCGCTGAAAAGTTTGGGATCTGCGAAAAGTGAGGCTCTAACTAAATTCACTTTTTATTAACATTTTTGTTTAATTTTTAAGTTGATTTTGAATAAAAATAAGATGAAATATGTACATACATATTTAATACATAAAGTGATGCACAATATGGTTTAACTATTACCAAGATGCATAATGGATGTCTGATATATGTCAGATTCCTAAATCAAAATACATTATTTTTATTTGAAATAATATACATACCTACGTAAAGCCTCAACCTCTAAAATATTTCTCTCCACATCATATTTAAATCCCACTTAAAAAGTGAAAAAAAAACAAATCTAAGATTGTATTAAAAATACCAATTTCTATAGTTTCTATCTGGCTTGCAATGTGTGTTGGTTCACTCGCTGCCTCGTAACTAAGCTGGACGCAGGTTAATCCACCTGATGTATAGTGGCCTCATTACCTACACTAAACAATAAACTCAGTAAGGACTTCTTTTTTAAATAAAACTCTGGAGATATATATATATATATATATATAAGTATAGTGTTTTTCCGCTGCGACTGCTCCTTAATCAGCTTCGAACAACAAACTGGTTTTTAGGTGTGTTCCTCCATATACCAACGCCACACCTCTCCTCCTAACCAAAGTGCTCTTAAGATATAAGTACTTCTGTTTTAACTAAAACAGGTTTGCACTTAACCATAGTTCGCATGATGGTAAGCAATAACAATAGTCTAAGATATGTAGATCGTGCTTACCCAATAAGAACCGGTTCACTCTCGCCTTAAAGATCTTATTAGATTTATTTAAATTATATCAGTTTTAAGGACTATGCTGCGGTTGCTAAAGGCTATGCTAATATTGCTGCGTGGTATAAGCTGTCCGTCGTATTTTTAATGACTCTGGCTTACTTTAAGTGATTATATTGATAGCTTTTTTAATTGATGTATCTATCATCATCAGCTTGATGAGACCCACTGAAGGGCATAAGCCTCCTCCCTCATACGTCAACAATCCCTGTATTGCGCTGTTCTTGTCCAGTTGTTTTCTTCAAACTTTCTAATAATACTGTGTGCACCTAGGTCAATTTTACCTAACCATTTAGCAACTTTTTGTCTGCATTAACTGATACAATATGTTGCTGAGCTGTTTTTCTCATGAGCACGTGTGTAGTTGAAACAGGATGTAGTTTGAAGTTAAACTGGTGGCCAAATGTCAGTCGTCACGGGTAAAAAAAAAACACCTGATAGGCGTGGGTTCCTTAAGGTTTTCTTAAAACTGAGTTACTGTTACTATTGCGTACACTCGTTCATCTGCAGAATTATGGGAGAAATTAACCATCCGCTTCGCAACGGCATTCCTTATATTTTTCAAATTATTTTTTTCCAAATGGTTGAACTGCAAAATTACTTTTTGCATGAAACAAGTAAACCACAGAAATAGTAATGTTGTGATAAAATTATAAACAAGTTATCTAAATTGAATAATTAATAGCTAGGCAATAGCTATTGCCATTCAGCGCGGTAACGCAGCTAGCTTGATGGGCACATTTGCACCGGGAATTAAGGGGGATTATATAGTTTAAGCTGACATGTTATTTTGATTTATTTTATTTAGTTATGTATTCATTGTGTGACATTATATGAAATAAAATCATATAGCCATTGCACCAGAAACGGTCCAGAGCGGGAGTCATCGGTCGTAACTCTAAGTTTCTGCACTATTTCCCCGATGAATGTTTTCGCGTCCTTGCTCCAACCATTCCAATAGCCATCACCGCCCGGGAAACGAAGAGGAACTATTTAAATTTGATTATTTAGCTTCTACTTTCATACAACAGCATGTAAAAAGCACCAGTACTCCCCACTCTAAATGTTTAATCCAAACTTCCTTTGTCCTATTGCGGAATCGACAAGTCCCTTTTCACGATTCCCGAGACAACCACTACGAAATTAAAACTACATTCGTATTCAAAGGGGCTGGCAGGTTTTACAGCCACGTTTAAATCAATCCCCTAGAAAGTTGGGCGTAAAGTCAAACCGCGGGTATGCCACATTTGTGGCGGTGTCTGCAGATGACGAAATGTTGCAGCTTTTCAGAATATAACGATGAAACGGTGAACCAAAACACTAATGACTAGAAAACACACAAACTGATGTTATAAGCCTCACCCTCCGTCCTCCATTAACAAATATATTGTAAATACTATTAACATTGCTGCTTATAAAAATAATGTTGAAAAGACAGCAGACAAGAATACACCATTTAGTTAGAAAAATGTTTATTTCAGGCAATACTAATTACATACATATGTATGTTTTTCTGGATACAAATTTGTTTCATATAATAGCAATTAGAAACCCTTGTTTAAAAAAAAAACAAAATTATTTATTGATATATATAATGTACACATACAATAAAGCACCGTACTGGACGCCGGTGCGTCTGTGTTACGGTGATTAGCTCCTTCCGGGTTCTTATCTTTGGAAAGTATACATTTGAAAATTTAGTATTTGTGTCTGGCTACACTAATTATTTTAAAGAAAATGAACAAATTGTTGGAATTGAACTGGTTCCATTTATCAATAGAATGTACTTAGTGGTGATAAAATTATTGCTAACTTTCACTACAATAAAACACTTTACTCTCCTTTGCTGTGCGCAGGCAAACATCGCTCGTATAGATGCTGCCTTAAAGTAAACAAATCAAGGAGGTCGGCTATTTTAGATTCGACAGCGTTCTGCCGCGGTTTCTTTGGTATTCGCAATAATGTGGATTAGTTTCGATGGTTTTCAATTTTGTATCAGCGCTGCCTATACCTGTTTGTTACTCTTTTGTTCTAAATAGAAGATAACATAGATTTTGGCTTATTTAAATGAGGATTTCGTGAAGCTAGGTCCAAGGACTTCTGCAGTGTTTTCTCAAATACGAAACATTTACACTCGGAAAATAAACATTTATCAAATAACTAAGCTGACATAACATTCACCAATGACAGTCATTCACCAATCTTAGAAGTTTCAGGGGATTCTAAGATTTTAAATACTTACAACATAA
The DNA here is from genome assembly GCA_964023185.1 of Macaria liturata. NCBI lineage: Eukaryota > Metazoa > Arthropoda > Insecta > Lepidoptera > Geometridae > Macaria > Macaria liturata. The sequence goes on along the minus strand of OZ026828.1, from coordinate 8,665,757 downwards.
CAATAAGTATATACCACTTTAATAACTATATTTCTTAAAATAAATGTTTACATTAGGATCGTAATTCATCCGATGGCAATAGAGCATACGATTACAAATCGGACCAACAAAAATTTACGTATAGGTTATAGAGCTATAGGAGCTATGTTTAATGTGTAAGATCACTATTATTGTTCCTACGAGTATGTATTCATATACGAGTGCGGCGTTTTTTTAACTAAAATATGTTTGCACTTGGCTATAGTTTGCCTGATGGTAAGCAAAACCTTTACAAATTATTTCTTGCTGTTATGATCCCTATTGGTAGTTAAATTAAAATAATACGAAAGTGACTCGCAACATATAGAACAAAGCCTCTAACCGGTTAAACTCCGCTTGGTTCACACAACATCATGTTTGGTGGAGTTGTGGGCTTTATATCAGTTCATAATTATTTATAGTTATTCATAATATTATATTTTCATATTTATCACACAAAATATTTATATAAATATAATATATCTAATTAATAACTTATATATCAACATTAAATAATATCATATAATATTCATTATATATATATACACACGATCCCACAATAATATTAATATGTTATATACGCAAAATAAATAGAACCATATATATTTTTGTACGTTGTGCGGACGGACAGTCAAAGTGTGTTATAGGGAGTTTGAATTAACTCCACGCGCGCCTGTCGGCCAAACCGGTTCTGTAGCCGGCCCGGCAGCGCTAGTTGTCTGACTTGCTCGCAGCGAACGGTCGGATAATTTTTCTAACCGCCGCCATTTCATGTAAATTCTGTCTCATCATTTTATAATTGTGGAAGTTTAATAGACCGTTGAATAGTTGTTTGGTGTTCACTTATTCCGTCCACCCACACCAACCACTATACTGGTGACCCCTTAACAAGGATTTGCAACCTTCACCATGAGTGACACATCAGATCCAGAAGTCGGAACTGCTCCCGAGACCAAGGACAACGTTACGGTCCGGCGCCGCCCGGCGTCGTGCAAGAAAGCGAATGTCAAGGTAACGCAGTTCTGTCCGGACGAACCGGAAATTTGGTTTGCCCTCCTGGAGGGCCAATTTGAAAACCTAGAAATCACAGATGATAAGATAAAATATAATAACGTCATCGCCAATATCGACACAGTTTATGCAAAAGAAGTGAAAGATATTATTATAAACCCTCCGGCTCATGACAAATACATAAAAATAAAGACAGAGTTAATCCGACGGCTTTCCGCGTCGCACGAGCGAAAAGTTAAGCAGTTACTTATGCATGAAGAACTCGGGGACAGAAAGCCATCCCAGTTCCTGAGACACTTGCAAGATTTAGCTGGCCCTGGTTTACCTGCATCATTCATTCAAACAATTTGGAGCAATCGACTTCCGAGCAGCATTCAAACCGTCCTGGCGTCGCAGACAACACAGCCCCTCGAGGATCTCGCGGACCTAGCTGACCGCATCCAGGATATAACCACATCATCATCATCATCATCGTCTGGTAATGTAGCAGCCACTTCCTCAACATCGTGTCCAGCTCATCACACCAGCGAGATTGCAGAGCTGAAGAAGATGGTGGAGCGCCTCTCTGCAAAACTAGACGACCACACCCGAGGCTCGCGCGGCTACAACAGGAACAACCGATCGAGACAACAACGACGTGCAACTCCGGACAAGAGGGGAAGGTCAGACTCCAGCTACCGAAAATATCCGGTATGCTGGTACCACGCAACACACGGAGCTAACGCCAACAAGTGCATTAAGCCGTGCGACTTCGAAAAGTCGGGAAACGCTCCGGGCAGTCGGTAATGGCGACAGACGATTGCCCTGCGCCTGCTGGTCGCCTCTTCGTGTCAGACCTCAACTCCAAGGATCAGTTCCTGGTGGATTCCGGCAGCCAGCTGTGCGTCTACCCACGAGCGGCGTTGAACGAGCGACGTAACAAGACCAAGTACCAACTGCAGGCAGCGAACGGAACCGGGATAGATACATACGGATTTCTTGACTTAAAACTAAACTTAGGTTTAAGGCGCGATTTCCCATGGCGTTTCACTGTAGCCGATGTAACTAAACCTATAATTGGTGCTGATTTTTTGAAACATTTCGGTTTATTAGTTGATTTAAAAAACGAACGGCTCATCGGTAATACGACAACATTACATTGTAAAGCCATTGCTGCGAATACCGATGTATGCTCTGTAAAAACTTGGTCGGCCGACACGCGGTATCACGAAATTCTTGCTAACTTTCCCGAAATCACTCGCCCTTCAGGCGTTTCAGTCGTCCCAAAGCACAGTACAAAACACCATATAAGAACAACCCCCGGTCCCCCTATATATTGCACACCTCGCCGCTTAGCCCCTGACAAACTTAAAATCGCTAAACAGGAATTCGAACTTATGCTCAGTAACGGTACAGCGCGACCTTCAGAAAGTCCTTGGGCTTCACCCTTACATCTGGCGCCCAAAAAGGATAACGGCTGGAGACCTTGTGGTGATTATCGAAGACTTAACGCACGCACCATTCCAGACCGCTATCCAATTAGGCATATTCATGACTTCGCTCAGAGTATCTCAGGCTGTCGAGTCTTTTCGACCATAGACTTGGTGAAAGCTTACAATCAGATACCAGTCAATGAAGAGGATATCCCAAAAACAGCAATCTCAACCCCATTCGGTCTATTCGAATTCCCATATATGACATTTGGGTTGAGAAATGCCGGTCAAACGTTTCAACGTTTTGTTGACGAAATGACCAGAGGGCTAGATTTCTGTTACTGCTACCTCGACGACTTTCTAGTTTTCTCTGAGTCACCAAGCCAACACGAGGACCACCTGCGCCAGCTCTTTGAACGCATGCGCGAGTATGGCGTGCTGGTTAATACTTCAAAGTGCGTTTTTGGTAAACCCGTGGTAACCTTTTTGGGCTACCAAATATCTGAAGAAGGTACCAAGCCTCTGGACAGCAAGGTCAAGGCCATCTCAGAGTTTCCTGCACCAGGAACCGTCCGAGAACTCAGACGCTTCCTGGGCATGGTAAACTTTTATCGGCGGTTCTTACCCAATGCTGCCCAGATCCAGGCTCCTCTCAACGTTCTGCTCACTGGGTCTGTCAAAGCTTCCCACCCCGTGACGCTAGAGGGTGACTCTTTGCGAGCATTCGAAGCCTGTAAGCAGAACCTCTGTGAGGCAGCTTTATTAGCCCACCCCGACCCACAGTCTAAACTAGGACTCGTTACTGACGCCTCCGACACCGCTATAGGCGCAGTAATCCAACAGCTCAAGAATGGGCACTGGCAGCCGCTAGCCTTCTTCTCACGCAAGTTGAGCCCCGCACAGAGCAAATACTCTCCATATGATCGCGAGCTCCTTGCAATTTATGAGAGTATTAAATACTTTCGCCATATGTTGGAAGCACGACATTTTGTTGTATATACCGACCACAAACCATTGTCTTTCGCCTTTAGCGAAAGAAAGACTAATTGCACTCCACGTCAATTTCGTCATCTGGATTTTATTTCACAATTCACGACAGACATCCTGCACATATCAGGCAAAGACAATGTTGTCGCTGATACACTGTCGAGAATAGAAGAACTCCAGATGCCAATCGACTGGGGACAGTTAGCCTTGTCGCAGACTTCCGACGATGAAATGACACACCTGTTAGGTGGTGAATCATCACTCCGCCTAGAGAAGCTTAAGTTACCAGACAGTAACGCAGAGCTTTACTGCGACGTAAGTCGAGGACCACCAAGGCCCTTTGTGACCAAACCATTTCGTAAACACATATTCGAAAGTTTGCACAATCTTAGCCACCCTGGCCCTAAACCAACAGCGAAATTAGTTGCTGAGCGGTTTATATGGCCCGGGGCTCGCAAAGATTGCCAGGAATGGTCACGAAAATGTCTTGCATGTCAGCGAGCTAAAGTAAGTCGACACGTTACTGCTCCGTTGGGCAGTTTCAACTTACCTCGCGCTCGATTTACATTCGTTCACGTGGACATCATTGGTCCCCTGCCTATCTCACAGGGTAACCGATACTGCCTTACAGCAGTAGACCGATTTACGCGCTGGCCGGAAGTCACGCCGATGCCAGATATAACTGCAGAAACTGTTGGTAAAGCACTATTATCATGGATATCCCGATTTGGGTGCCCTACTAACATTGTGACTGACAGAGGTGCACAGTTTGAATCGGCACTTTTTCAATATCTGGGAAAGATGATTGGATTCAAGCATCACAGAACTACTGCGTATCACCCAGCAAGTAACGGTCTCGTGGAACGATTCCACCGACAACTAAAGGCAGCAATAATGTGCCACGCGGACAGCAGCTGGTTGGAAGCATTACCGCTAGTGCTCTTAGGCATTAGAAGTGCTTTCAAAGAGGATCTACAAACTACTTCTGCAGAGCTAGTATATGGCGAGTCGTTACGTTTGCCTGGAGATTTTTTCCACGTCACTGTCCCTGACAGCATGGACGTATCCGACTTCACATCTCGCCTGCGACGCTCCATGATGAAGTTACAACCCTCGCCTGCTGCTCGCCACAACAAAGCTAAAGTCTTCATTTTTAAAGATTTAGCCACAACAAGTCACGTATTTTTACGCGTCGATAAAGTTCGAGGTGCGTTAGAACCTCCCTTTTCGGGCCCCCACAAAGTACTTGAACGAAACGACAAAGTATTTAAAATACTTGTAAACGGTAGGGCTACTACTGTCTCGATCGACAGGCTGAAACCAGCCTACATTCTGACAGAACCCTTATCCAAACCCACCCAGCTACCCACTACTCTTCCCCATCCAGATCCTACCCTAATTCGTCAACAGGAAATCCCTATTCCAACACCAGCTCTTAACCAAATTCCAACCGCGGTCCCATCATCAGCTCCGATCCCGAGCCAGGTTAAACAAACTCGTTCTGGGCGTATAGTTCGTTTTCCAAATCACTTTCGACCATGACGGTCTCTGGAGGGGAGTAATGTGGGCTTTATATCAGTTCATAATTATTTATAGTTATTCATAATATTATATTTTCATATTTATCACACAAAATATTTATATAAATATAATATATCTAATTAATAACTTATATATCAACATTAAATAATATCATATAATATTCATTATATATATATACACACGATCCCACAATAATATTAATATGTTATATACGCAAAATAAATAGAACCATATATATTTTTGTACGTTGTGCGGACGGACAGTCAAAGTGTGTTATAGGGAGTTTGAATTAACTCCACGCGCGCCTGTCGGCCAAACCGGTTCTGTAGCCGGCCCGGCAGCGCTAGTTGTCTGACTTGCTCGCAGCGAACGGTCGGATAATTTTTCTAACCGCCGCCATTTCATGTAAATTCTGTCTCATCATTTTATAATTGTGGAAGTTTAATAGACCGTTGAATAGTTGTTTGGTGTTCACTTATTCCGTCCACCCACACCAACCACTATAGAGTCTGTTATTGGTGTTATTAACTGCTTTTACTGGACTCCGGACCGATAATTGTTACGCAATTACGCTTGTACGAGTGTAGGGGTGACAGGTGGATCTTTATGGGGAAAATTGGCATGAAAATGAAGGAAATTAAAAAGTTTGTATGCTACAGGTTGCAGTTAACATTTTTAAAATTAAATCTGGTATAAAAGTTTTAAAAAAAGAAAGCAATGGAATCTCATGATTACTATCTACTATCTCACGAATCCTCTCGTACGTAGTAGTCAAGCGTGAACCCCCCAAATCCTAGAAGTCTCTAAAATAGCCAACGGCTGCTATGATATTATATATAGATACATCCGTATGGACTCGTGGGCAAATAAATACATCCTGATTATGCGACGAGTTATTTTTCTATACATATTAAGTATTTGATAGCTTATGTACCTATATATATGTATACATATATACATACATTCAGTAGACACTATATAACAAAAAACTCTACTCGGTAAATATGTATATATATTTTTATTTAAAACTAGTGAACGTTTACGGCTTCTCTCGCATTATTTTGAGATAAAAAGTAGCCTTAGACACTTCTAAGATCTCATACTACCTACATATCAAAAATCATTATGATCCGTACAGCCGTTTTTACGCTATGTGCGTTTAAATAAACAGATAAACCGACAAAGATTATAAAAACTGCTGGAATGTGTTCTTTTATGGATTTAAAGTATACCTAAACTTTTTTTTTATTTTCTACGTTCAGATTTTTTTACTATTTTTAGCTTATATATGTATATAGAAACTCTATACGTACCTTACGCATTTATTTTAAACAAAAAATATATTTAGAAATATTTCGTCTAGATTATAACCTACATAAACTTCAGCACAGCAACCCTAGTAAACCGTAAGGCTGAAACTATCCAACTAGTACTAGTGATAATTAATGAAACCGATCGCCGATACCGTTAGGCAAAGCTCGGTCGGTTTTCGGTAACTAATTGAACAGCATAATTAGTTGTTTAGTTAGTGGTGTCACGGAAGCTGTTCTGATTGAATATTCTATTTACTTACATCGATTTGAGTATATTTGTATTCAGGGTTACAAGTATCTAATAATAACAGAAACATCAGATCTTATACAACAAAAAGAATATATTTATGTTGCTTTTGAGTTAGTTGGTAGGTTTGTTTCTCGTTTTCATCATGATAAGATAACATATTATTGTAGTTTTGTATGGAATTAGTGTTAAGTCTCAAAAGGGAATATATCACACACTTGTACTCGTACATACATATATTTATAGTTTAAGTCCTTTTGATATTGTTATTTAATTTGGTGTACAATAAAGATTATATTGTATGGTATTATATTGTAAAAGTGACATCTGCTCTCTTCATAATCAAAAGCCCACCAGTGAATAAAATTGTTGGTATTGTTTGGTGTAGGAACTAAATCCCTTAATTTTTATTGTTGGTTTTCTGTTTCTAAATCACACATAACAACAACTCGCATGGTGATAAGCAACGTCGCGAATGATCAAGCGCAGTTGAAATCAATTAACTCCCAAAAGTCCGCCATTGACGATGACTCTAAATCCTATATCTCCAAACACCAAGTATCTTTCCCTGAAAATAACTAAATACATTTACCAGCTTAGCTACAATACCTGATTTACATATAAATTGTGCGAATCCGACCTGGGTGTAATTACGTCGAGGCGCCTTCATAAATAATTCTTTATTGCTGCCAAATTCACCTAATAGCCGGACGCGACGCCATTTTAAACCTGTGTCTGTATCGCCGCTTTTATTAGACCTATGCTAACAATATTCACACATATAATTACAGGGCAATATCATAAGTATATATTAAAGTATGGTACATAGTATTTCGAAATGGTTATACATATAACAGTAATGTTAATAGGCTAAAACACTGTCGTTCGATAAAAAGACAATGAACCGCCTATCTCTAAAGCTATAGTCAGTTAACCTCTTAATCCATCAAACCCGTTGATCATCGAATTAGTTGATCTATAAAGCAATTGCGGCCATTTTAAACTTACAATTAATCACAATCAGATGATTTTATGGAAAGGGTATCTGATTTTGTTTTTAATTTCTTTGTTTAAGAGTTTGTTCATCTTTTATTAAATACTACTTTATACTACCACCTTACCAAGAAAACACTAAGATCAATATTCCGTAGCGTGAAAGAACAGGACACACTGAACAAACCATCAAATACTCTTACTCTTTCGATATAATGCTCTAGCTAGTATTTCTTAAACCATATGCTTTACTCTAGTTACTCCTACATAAACCAAGCCCGGTATTTATGTCCCCAATCAATCTATAAGTGGAACCATTTCTTTGTGAACGAAGGTAGTAGATAACCTATAGATAAGGTTGTGGGTCACGGGCTGTTATTTGTATGTGTCTAAAGTGGTAGCTTAGTATCAATCATACTTAGGGAGGTATGATTACTGAATTTTGTATACTTATAAAAAGATATAGAATTTTTTTAGACACAGCGAAACAAAATATTCTGTACATACTAGCGGAGCCCGTGCATGTGCCTATCAGAATAATGTATGAACTCATCCAAATCAATTTACACAGACACACATACTTACGCACATATGTTTGTTTTTATTATGTTAATATGTGTTGTGATGGAGTCACGTGTATAAGAAACTGGCTTATTCCGGACTTCAAAACTCCGAACAGGTTTCCGGTGCCTAAGTTTTATAGTTGTTTATATGAAATATCGAATTATGTAAGTGCATATGAACGATTTATTTTTCCAAGAGAACTCCTTGAAAATAAATAAATAAAATAAATATTCCGGGACATTGCACACAGCGCCATCTAGCCCCACACTAAGCAAACGCTTGTGTCGTGGGTACTAGATAACGGATATAATACTTATATACTTTTCTTTTGTAAATACATACTTATTATACATACAAACGACCAGACTCAACACAAGTAAAGAATCTTTTCGGCGGCGGACTCTCGATCATGGGAAAATAAGATAATTAAAACCACTTCAACCGACAAGAATCATGACAAGGACATTGCACTGTATTAAAAAACTAAATACTAACAATAGAATAGAAACTTAAACTACTCCTAAAACTAAAAACTTAATCTCAAGTGCCTGTAGTAGAAGGAAACGTCCCCAAAATGCTGGCGGCATTTCCGCGTTGTATAGCGTTGCACTGTATTATTATTGTATCTGTATATTATATAATATATAAGGTGTATGTATGATAATAGTATGTGTATTATTGTGCTCACGTCCTGTGGCCCGGTACAGGAGTACGTACAGGTCTAGGGGGCAGCTATTCGTGAAATCTGCAGCGGTTAGGACTCGACGCGGGTTTGGACTTTTAGATTCTGCAACGTAAAGTGGCGCAAATAAATATTTGACAACGATTTTATTTTTGAGATCAAATTAAAATTGATATAAGTCTACGCATTTATGCTGAAACATTATAAAGTAGGTTTAATCGTGTTAGAAATTGCCATTTTATGAACGTTATAAATAAATAAAACCAAATCAGACTGCTGAACAAAACTTTATAGCTTAAATTATGTCGGCTTTAAGAATATTGACCATAACAGACATTCAGTCGATTTGACGACCTCTTTTCCTCGAAGTCACTTCAAAAATCTTACTATTATCTAGCGATCTTCAAAAGGAGAGTTCCGCAACTAGTTGAGTAAGCAAGGTTCTACGCCACAGCTATTATATTGCTTACCATAAGGCAAACTGGGATCAAGAAAACTTATATGGTAAAAAAAAGGTTTTAGTTTTAACAGTTTATTCGTCAGTAGTCTACTTCTCTTACCTTACCTGGAAAAAAACCTAATTGTCATATAATAGTATCTATGAGGGGATAGTCCATAAGTCCCGTCGCACAGTGCACTAATCGGATAAAGGCGAGCCGGTCATGCGTGTCAGTGTGCGCCGGGCCTAATCTCCGATGATTCGAGCGCGCTTTGTGCACATTTCTACCATCGTTGGAGATGTCAGCTATATGTCTGGAGTTTACCTGGATGTGGGAGGAGGAAGAAATACTAGTAGAACCATTTCAGATGATACAACAATTTGATGGTCTTAAGCACAGGAGAATTTGATGCACACTGCACAGTATATACCTACCTAAGAAGTAGAAAGCAACAATTAGTTTATAACATTCTGAAATAAGTTATGATTTCAGATAAGATGTGTTATCGTTTCTTGTCTTTCCTGAATCATAAAGTTTAGAAGAAATAAATACCTTAGATTTGTGATTATTATGTTTTTAAAGAGTTAATCTAAAAGATATTGCTATGTTAAAGTCATGCGCGATTAAGATATATTCGGAAAACGTTAAAAAAACCATTCTCGTATGCTACTTGGTTGACGAATAATAGGAAATATAATACAATAAACACACGTATGTACTTTCTAAGTAATTTTTCCTATCCTTCATTGAAAACCAAATCAAATCAGTCCATTTTGACGCATAATTCAAAACCTTACAATCACGAAAATCATACAATGTCGTGATTTACTACACCAACCGAAGTAGGTAAAGTTAAAAGCAAATATATCTCAATGCTGGTGATGTACCTACTGAAGCTAGCTGCATTCGAAAAGCCTCTAGTATCGATGTTATACGATAGCGGGTACAGAATAAATAAAACAGTAGACGCATTGTATAATTATTAGATTATAAACTATTTACTAGCTATCTTTAACTTATTCAGAATCTTTCAGAATTGGTGATTTAGACTTGACCTGTTAGTTTGGTGTGAATCGCATTGAATCTTATCTAATCGATTTTCCCAAATTCGAAACAAGGTAAATTATTTCCTAACAAACATGCAGAAATTCAATACAGATTGAATTTACGAGTGTAACACGATTTTTGCTGCAATGTACTATATTGGAGAGCTAAAATACAATATTACTTTACTTGATTATAACTTTGTCAATTTGGATTTGGATATTTGGTATGGAGATAAGTTGAACCCTGGTTCAGCATATGTGTCACTTGTCATTCCGGATGAACGTGGATGAACGCTAGTAACTTATAAGTGTAAAGTTACCCTTCTAGTATCGTCTTACTGTGCCGTGTGCCGGTGAAGGCCGACGTCCGACGCGGCATAAATAAACCAGGAGCCGCTGCACACCTGACCGGCACCGCCGCACGGACAACTGGAATCAGGTACGAAGTAAATAAATAAAACTTAATTTAAATTAAACTAAAATCTATTCTTAATGACTAGTGGAAGAAGAAAAAATAGCAGAATGCTGGCAACGTTTCTACGTTTAACAGCAATACATAAATGGTACGCGTTTCGTATTAGTGTTACCGTGGCGTGTTTCTCCGAATTTGTGGTCATCACAATATGGGCTTGGAGTGCAAATCTACACATAACTTGAAAACAGATAAATGGTGTAGCGTTGGAAAGTCTGTGAAGCCGACGTTTCCTAACCCACTATAGCTTGTAAGATTTTTTATAAACTTGATCAAAAATATAAATGGTTTCTATTACACTATGTCTGCGTCGTCACTAGACCACGCTGCACGCTGATATAGGCATATCTACCCACTGCTAACTACATATGTACACTTCTCCAGCGTTCCATACAGTACCTACGGTCCGAGCCTGTCTAACCTAGTTCTTTTCAACGTGTTTCGCATCATCTGACCATCTGGCTGGTGGTCTGACTCTAGATCGTCTATCGATCTCGAGGCTTCTTAAGTTCATCATCAACATCATCACAAAGTTAAGGGCGAGGACCTTGTCTGTGGAGCATGCGCCATCCTTCCAGAGTTTCTGCCAATTCCTTGGCCTCCTTATACGACATGACGCCCGCCTTCTCCTTTACTTGGTCCAAATATGACCTCCTCGGCCTTCCTCTTCCTCTTTTTATTCGATTAAAAAAACCAGCTAGCTTAATATATTCCCACAGTCCAGTATCCCCTGCGTGGGTGCGATCGATCGTCTCATTACCGCCGTAATGACCTGCATTTAGCCGCCAGTGTTGCCTGGACGAGGACTACTCTGCACTTTTATTACCCACTGGGTAAGTTGTCTGGTTGTGCTTATCGAATGTTTCTATAGGTACTACGAACGAAAAAATCGTTAAAAAAATATTATATCAACAAAGTACTACTATTTTACTACTTATAGTAGATTATTTCCCTGCCAGAGTGGTTGCCTGGTAGAGGTCGCTCTTAGCGCTAAAGCCGCCAATTAAGACGCCAATTTTTATTTCTATGTTTTTGGTATTGTTTCATAATTGTGGTGTTTTATTTACCTATATACTAATAACTAGAACCTACAGACACCTAAAATCACTGTAATCAGTTGCTTAGCTGCGCTCTTGAATTCCGAACAAGCTGTACCTAAATAAAATTTGTTGTTGTTAATTTTAAGCACAATGTCTGTAAGTCCACTAGGGCAGTAACTAGAATACCTACCTGACTCGAGTATCACAAGCTCTCAAATTGTACAACTTTACCACCTAGTTGCCTGACAATAAATCTCATTTCATTTCCGAAGCAGGACAAAAATTTTGCTTGTAAATTATACACTGAGTTTCCGCGGCTCCGCCCATGTTGTATTGAGTTAAAAAGTAACCTGTCACTTTTGGAATCTTTCATCAACAAAAAAAAACAAGATTATCCGTCGCGCCACTACGGCATGAAAGAGTAACATAAAGACGCAGCCACAGTTTGGGCCTCTCCAAATTATATGTCTTCCCATTACTCAGTAATTTTATTTCAACAGGCAGCTCCACAAAACGTAGCTAGTGAACCATAATTGCCAAAACACAACACAATAGTTGTAAGGCATAGTAACAGTCATGTTCAACAATAGATGCTATACAATGGCCGTTGTAAGGAATTGATTGGAAATTGTTACTTAACAAATCAATACAAGGAAAGAATGGATACAAATGGTTGGAATTAAATAACGATCAAGGGGTTCAAATTGATTTTACTTTAATGTTATGTGGCGTAATTATAATTTAGGTAAAATATATAATATAATTATAAAGGTATTCTATAAACTGTCTTACATTAGTCAACCTATGTCAATGATTAATTTATTAATATATATTCAAAACTTATAAGACTGGACAACTCTGGTGTTGGTAGTATGAAAACAGTCTTAAAGCTCTCTCAGAAACTAAACTAATTCTAAACTTTTAATGCGAGTAACACAAATGAATTGTTTTCCAACGAGTAGATTCCACCAATGTTGAAAAATAGAGAAACAGAAAATCTTCAGAAGCGCGTCTATTTTCCAAAACAATATCGTATAGTTTATTCCAATGCTAGTCGGTATTGAATATTAACAGAAAATTCAAATCCAAACTCATATCCACTTCATATTGAACAAACCCGTGATTTTATAAACACGCAGCGAATTAAAATCATCAATATGTAATACGAATAAAAATACGAAAGCCGAATATTCTCGATAAATTCGCATTTCCGATATTATTCTCTTGCTTTTAAAAACAAAACATGGCAAATATCCGAGCCTATTGTATTTCACAATTTGCCTAATGAAAATCATGTTAGCTGATTGAAAAAAGTCAGTCAATAACTCATATTGACATCAGAGGATCAGATGGATTGGATCTAGTAGCATAGGGAGGTGACATTCTTACGAATGACACATCGATAAGGTAATCGATAAATTTCACTTGTTAAGTAATAACTCAAGTCAAAGTTCAAGTCGATAGTGTTTTTTTTACAAGGAATGGGTTTGCACTTGACCGTAATTCGCTTGATGGTAAGCAATCATTACGGTCTAGGATGGAACGTGCTTACCCTGTAAGAACCGATTCACTCTCGCTTTGAAGATCGCAAGGTTATATTCCGCGGGGAACAGGGAATCAGGCAGGGAGTTCCACAATTTAGCTGATCAGGATTAGATTTAGGATCAGCTTCTTCGAACGTATTCTTTCCACACTTTACGTTATTCAATTTTCAATCAATAAATTACTATCGCTCAGCTGCAAAACAATTCTTTGATATAATACCATAAGGAGTTAAAAACTTTAGATATTTATAATTTGTGAACCTGATTTTAGGTTTAAGGTTGATAATTTTATTATAGTTCAAATACATACGTTGTTGCAACTCTATGTAAGACTAACGTACTTCCGATTTAAGTACTTCATTATATTTTAAGTATACGTTGGTACTAAAAGCTTTTATGCCTCCGCTCCGCAGCTGACCGATCGAGAAATAGTGTCGCATCAACATAATCATTATGTTAACGTGGCGTGTAAAGCACATCACGATAGACTCGATATAATTTTATCGGTATCAGTATACAGGGGAATAAATAACAAGTTAAACTGCAGTTCTTGGCAATTTAACACAGCATATCAGTCATTAAATAATCTCATTTGTATTAATTTCAGACATAAACTACGTTTTCCTAGACAATAAAAATGCTTGTAGGTAAATGATCAATCATTTATATAATACATAATGAAAGGAAATGTGTAAGTATCAATTCACTTGACATTTAATTGAGAATTAAATACTAATTATTCTTTCACACATTTATTTAAAAAATCCAACTACCCCAGAACTAATAGCCAACATTATCCACAAGTCGATAAAACATTATCGACAAGTCGATACAATATTATCGACCTTTTCCCTCTCTACGTTGTTTCGCGCTATTTGTCTTCGTTTTGGAATATTTAAATGTGCGGAGTTCGTATTGACAATCAATCGATCAACCGTCGAAACCTGAGGCGGAAGACGCTAGATTTATATCCTTCACTGGGATTAGGTATTTGGTTATCGTATATATGACGTTTGTACCAGGTTATTGGTAAAGAGTAACGCGATTTCTTGAATCACTCGTTCACGGAACACTAACTTTTGTAATAGCGTACTTCAGTTAGTTGAGTTAAGGACACATCAATAAGACCTCTTTTTGTTAATAATTTTTAAACTATCTTCCAAGAAATACCTCCTTACTGAGGGCCAATGCATGCATGCAGGCAATGCAATGCAGTCCGGTTTCTTCCGTGGATGAAACATGTTTTTAGTTTGACCAAATAAAAACAAATGAAATGAAACATGTTCAATAGCCCTGTATATGTGTGACGGATGTACATGTATGTTTGATTGATACACGTGTATGATAATGAAGTTATATTTTTTGTAAATGTTGCTATATCCATGTGATCAATGCGTGTGCGCCATGCTTAGATTCATGTTTTCCTAGTGAGTAGTTTCTTACAATTTATTGACGTTTAGAAAAAGTTTTAAGTTACCAAAGGACAGGAACACTACAGTTATTCTAGACGGAGAAATTTGAATATGAAAAAAATAACTAAAAATTCATTTAAAAGAAAAAGTGGGAAAACTTAGTTAAAAATAAGGCAGTGTGTTCGCTATACTTTACTAAAGTCGCTACTGCTTTTTATCTGCAAAGCAGTAGGTACTGCAGCTGTAAGGATACGAAGCCACGAAGCCACGAAGCACGGCCGATAATAATTTTACTCTAGTAGCATATTCAATCGAAGAACTATTAATCTATAAAAAAGTCAAATATCGGTCACCTGTTTGACATTGGCCACCCTTCCAATATTTTTCGGACACATGTCATCACATTTCATAACACTTCACATAGCGGGTGTCATAAAATGTCGCCTCCCTAGAGACTGTACTGACTGACAGGGCAGGGCGCGGAACTGTTACAGGGTTGATTATCTTACTGAATATTGACCCTGTAACTGTTACAAAGTACAAACCCTGTTTTCTCTTAGTATCTTTATACAAATGAATTAGGTTGCCGTTTGAGCTCCGGTGTAAACACTGAATATGATAATAAAACTTAAAACTAAACTAAGAATGCTACACACTACACTACAGCCTTCAGCATTTTACTGCTACGCTATGAGCATGATTACTCATCCATTCGTTAAGTTTTCTTTTTTTATAAATAAAAAAAGGTTTTATTGCCCAAAATTTTGTAACTTTACACAACGAAACACTTTAAACATTAGTTTAATATATGCAAGATATAGTTAAGAATGTAACAGTTTAGATAATAACCAAAATATGAATTGTAATATATATAGGTTAAGTTTTTCAATTAGTGAATAAACATATTTTTACTTTTACTTTAACTGGGCACCCGAACACGGGTATAGGCCTCCTCCTCGTGTTGCCAGCTCGCTTGGTCTTGTGCCGCTCTTTTCCAGGCAGCGCCTGCCACCTGCTCGATGTCGTCGCTCCGCCTGGAGCGGGGCCGAGTAGTATAATATTGGGCATTCTGCCCCACCTTTTGTCGCTCGGCGAACTCCGTTCGCCTTGCGCCGACGGTGTTGCAGAATGCCCAATATTATCCAATCGACCCGTTCAATTTAACCCCAACCTTTTTTGTCGCGACGGTGTTGCAGAATGCACAATATTATCCGATCGACCCGTTCAATTGACTTGTTTTCTGACTTATCTTTGACTGGAGAAGGAATTTTTTGAAGGAGAACGCTCTAACGATAGTTTGTGCCCTCCAATTCATTAAATGATCGATTTAACACATATGATCTCAGAGAGGTGAGCATAAATGTTTGTGTATATACTTTATTTGCTCATTATCAACTAAACCTACGTGCATCAAACATGAGATTCGTTAAACAACCACAATCATTGAAGATAAACACTATATGTGATAATATTTCGAAGAGAATTATTCGTCATGGAGAATTATTACCTAACTCAGTTCGATGCATTATTTGTGGACCATCTAATAGTGGAAAAACAAATTTATTAATTGGACTTCTTATTCACGAGAATGGATTAAAATTTCAAAATATTTATGTTTATTCAAAAACTCTATACCAACCGAAATACATGTTTTTGGAAAAGGTCTTGCAACATGTGCCTGGTGCATCATTTCAGAAATTTCAAGAAAATGATGAAGTATTAAAAGTTCAGGATGCAAAACCAAACTCAGTGATTATATTCGATGATGTTGCTTGTGGAAATCAAAATAATATGCGTGATTACTTTGCAATAGGCAGACACAAATACATTGATTGTTTTTATCTAAATCAAACCTATAGTAAGGTTCCTAAACAATTAGTGAGAGATAATGCTAACCTAATCATACTATTTAAACAAGATGAAATTAATTTGAAACATGTTTATGACGAACACGTCAACACCGACATGAGTTGGCTTGATTTTCGTAAAATGTGTTCAACAATATGGAGTGAACCTTTTAGCTATGTTGTGATAAATAAAGATTGTTCTAAGAATAATGGATGTTATAGAAATAAATTGGACACTTTCGTTGTATTCGATTAATAGCTCTGTACGGTCATAACATATCTGTACCGTATTTAAAGAGTATTCATTTTCTTTATGTACTTATTCTTCAGACAACTCTTAGCCGATAACAATCTTATTTATTGTTATGGAAAAACAATTAAAAAGACAAATTGTAGATGCTACAGAAGCTGTAAAAAGAAAAGTGCGAAAAATGAGAGATTTTGAGAATGATAAAAATCAAGCGCTGGAATCAGTTTTCAAGCCAGTAACAGAACCTCTCAACCAAATAGCTAGCATTAGTAAGCAAACCAAAAGTATTTTACCTTTTACCAACGAAGAAACAAAAACTCCTATTAATGAAAAACAAATATTGGAAGATCGCATTAGAACAAAAAAACATAATGCTAGTGATAATGATGCAGATATAAATGAAGCTGAAACTGATAGCGACAGTAACACTTCGTATGAATCATTTAATAAATATGAAGACAGCGATATATCTTCCTGGTCAGTTTCCTCAGAAGAACCGCTAGATATTCCATTTGGTGTACGAAACCTAGGCAAGAAATTAATGCTAGGTTCTGCTGTTATAAAAATCGATAACGATAAAATCACAGTAGCTGGACATGAATACCGCAAATCTCCTGGGTTAAAAGAGTTGTTGTTCAAAAAGGAAGTAAATTTAGATTTGATAGCTGAGAGTGATTTGCAGCATTACAAATCAATGCTACTCGATACAAATGCTC
Source organism: Macaria liturata (assembly GCA_964023185.1). NCBI lineage: Eukaryota > Metazoa > Arthropoda > Insecta > Lepidoptera > Geometridae > Macaria > Macaria liturata. The sequence goes on along the minus strand of OZ026828.1, from coordinate 8,648,221 downwards.
ATCGTCGAGATTTTGATCGCTCTAAACCAATCAAAAGTAATAAAGGACAAAAATATATGCAAATTATTAAACCTCTTTTTTCCCAGCAAAATACTTATCAAGGTGGTCAATATAAGGGACGAAGTTTACCTTTGACAAAAATATGGAAGAAAAATGAAAATTTCGTATACTGGGATGATCCTAATGAACTAGTAGACAGGTTGAAGTTATTAATTGCTTCCCGAGATGCGGGTAACACAGGGTTAGATAATGAAATTATATCTATTATTGAAGAATTACGTGAAAGTAAAATTATTAATAAATAATTGAAATATAATCAGTTTGATTCATTTTACTTTACACCTTTCTAACCAAAAGACCTCAAACATGAATGTAGATAAATTTGGACATTCTATTCATAAAAGGTTACGTTTATCAGAAATACTTGAGTGTAATAATAACGCCTTGTTACAATCTGAAAACGGAGATTTCAATTTGAAAAACTCACGACTTAGAGGGGTTAGACTTCCTCTAGAAGCAGACGACGCAGTTAGCAAAGAATATGTCGATCAATTTAAAGATAGATTAATACATGAGCTTAGTAAATTGTTTGAGCAACAACGTACAAAAATCCTAGTAGATACTCAAAGTTCTATCGAAAATACTTTAAAAGCCAGGTTATCTGAAATCTTAACTCATTCAGAAGATAAGTTTTATACTAAAGCAGAGGTCGACAATTTGTTTAAAGTAAATAAATCAACGCAATGACCAAACAGGAGATTATTAATGAAATACATAAAGCAGCAAGGAAAAATTTTCTACGTCGTTCTGTTGCACTAAAAGGGATCGATGATTTATGGCAAGCTGATTTAATAGATATGCAGAACGTGAAAAGATACAACAATAACTATAGCTATATTTTAATAGTTATTGATTGTTTCTCAAAATACGCTTGGACAGAACCATTAAAAATGAAAAATAAGCACAGTGTTACTCTTGCATTTCAGCAAATACTTACCAAAAGCCAGCGTCGCCCCATCCATTTACAAACTGATTTTGGGACTGAATTTTATAACACTGAATTCCAATCGTTAATGAAAAAATACAACATAAACCACTACTCTTCTTTTTCTACTAAAAAAGCGTCGATTGTAGAGAGGTTGATTAAAACTATTAAAAATAAATTATATAAACGATTTAGTTTTAACGGAAATTACAAATGGATTGGTTCTGTATTAGATGATACTATTTATATGTATAACAATACTAAACATCATACTATAAAATGTAAGCCCTGCGATGTTAATAAACGTAACGAATGTACAATAAAAAATAATATTAAAAAATCTGGAAAACAGGTATCTAGCTCGAACAAACCTAAGTTTAAAGTTGGTGACAAAGTTCGTATCAGTAAATACAAACATATTTTCGAGAAAGGGTACACTCCCAATTGGTCTACTGAGATATTTACTGTTAAAAATATTAAAAAAACCATCCCTGTGACTTATCATTTAGAAGATCAACGAAAACAACTAATACTCGGAACTTTTTACGAACAAGAACTTCAAAGATCTTACTGTCCAAACATGTATTTGATAGAGAAAGTTTTAAAAAGAAAAGGAAAGAAACTGTATGTAAAATGGTTGGGTTTAAGTAAGACAGAAAATAGTTGGATTGACAGAACGGCAATTATAGGTTAAGCTATATAATATATATATTCTTTGATCTGTTCATTTCATTATGCTCTAAGCGATGCAAGGTGGTGGACTTGTAAATAGTATAATTAATCATCTACCGTTTGAATTACATTTGCCTGGTTACAACTATTGCGGTCCGGGCACTAAACTACAGAAAAGATTACAACGAGGTGATCGAGGTGTGAATAAGCTAGACGAAGCTTGTATGCAACACGACATTGCTTACGAAAACCAATCTGACTTAATCAATCGACATAAAGCAGATTTACAACTACTTAACATGGCTAAACAACGGCTAAAATCTAAATCAGCAGGAAAAGGAGAAAAGCTTAGCTCATGGTTAGTTAGCAAAGTTATGAAAGCCAAATTGAAATCAGGTGCCGGTGTTAAGGGTTTTAATAATCTTCTGACAAAAATAAAATCAAAAATTAAAAAACTCAAGCCGAAAGATAATAAATCTTTAATAAACACAGCTCATTTGGTTGCAAAAAAAATAATCAAACGAACTTCAAAAATTCGTGTACCTCGTGTTATACCCATACCTAAGACTGGAGGTATTTTACCCTTAATCCCAATATTTGCTGGCTTATCGGCTTTAGGAACTTTAGCTGGTGGTGCAGCTGGTATTGCTAAGACAGTGAATGACTACAAAGCAGTGCAAAAAAATTTGAAAGAAACAGAACGACATAATAAGACTATGGAGGCTTTAGCTTTAGGCAAGGGTTTATATATTAAGTCATACAAAAAAGGTAAAGGCTTGTTTATAGAATCTCAAAAAAACTAAACACTAAGCTACCTAAACGTGCCTTAACTAACATAGATATTCAAAAGTATGCCAGAGACATCCCATACTTCCGAGGAGTCTATATGAAAGATCAGTTACCGAGGAGACCAAAATACATAGAATGCGGTATCGTCAATTTAGACAATTCCAAAAATAAAGGTACGCATTGGGTAGCTTATGTCAAAGTTAGTAATTATTGTGAATATTTTGATAGCTTTGGAGATTTAAAACCTCCAAAGGAATTAATGAGGTTTTTTAAAAAATGTAATGTGTTTTATAACTATACAAGGTTACAAAAATTTAATACTGTTAACTGTGGACACTTATGTTTAGAATACTTAAGAAATTTTTGGAATAAAAAGTATAAATCGTATGATTTTCTTTCATTTCAACCATTTGCAAAATGTCTCTCACATTGTCGATAACAGGTAATTCGTCAGATTTATCTACTTACTACCCTAACTCACTGCAATTATATGGTCAGTATGAATGCGCATTGTTACATTTTTCAACATTTAATTCTATTCCAAATATTGATAAAAGAAATAACAAGCTATATTATGGATCCAATCAAGTTATTGAAATACCTGAAGGCAGTTACGAATTGCAAGATATCAGTGATTATATCAAATCTGAAATAAAAGATGCTACAATTAAACTACAGTGCAATAACAATACTTTAAAAACTACTCTATATTCCAACAAAAATATAAATTTTGATAAAGAAGATACTTTTGGAAGTATATTAGGTTTTAAAAGACAGACATTGAAAGCAAATAAATGGCATGTGTCTGAGTTTCCAGTAAACATTTTGCCTACAACCGTGATCCGGATCGAATGTGATATTGTGAGTGGATCATATATAAACGGAGAACCCAGTCACATTGTGCACGAATTTGCACTCAATGTACCGCCAGGATATCGGATTATTGAAATACCCAAAAACGCAATATATTTTCCGATCAATCAAAATAATATAAGCTGCATTCATATCAGGCTGTTAGATATAAATAATAGGTTGATAAATTTACGTGGTGAAGAAGTGCAGCTCTATCTACATCTTAGAAGTAAAAATGATTGACTACAATAAATATGAACCACAACAAATTAAAAACAACAGTCCAACTCAAACTATCAAGCAAATAAGAGCTCGCTCTAATAAGAAAATAAAACTAACAAAAGACAACAAAGTATTCCTTAAAACAATCGGTTTGCTAAAATGAATATTTTAGATGTTTTATCCACTCCTACTTATGATAACACAGTCGAAGGAATTGAATTTCATTCATACAAACCCTATGTTACAAGTTTTAACAGGAATGATGAAATTCGAATACCTATTAATCAACAAGATCTATACATACTGCCATCAGCCAGTACCCTGTATTTAGAAGGAACCATCATCGTCAAGAAACGTTTAGTCTGCTTAAAGTCTTAGAAAGAGATCGTCCACTACAAATGATTTTTAGAAATTGGGATTTGTACGAATATCCTGCTTTACCTAAAACTACAAAACATACTTGGTCTATCAAAACTTCATCGCAAATAGAAAAACCAAGATATGTAATCGTTGGTTTACAGACGGACAGAAAAAATAACTCGTCTGCAGATATGTCTCGCTTTGACCATTGTAATATTCGTGACATAAGGGTGTACCTAAATTCAAACTATTTTCCATATGAAAATCTAAATGTAAATTTCGCTAAAAATAATTTTGCTTTATTATATGAACAGTACACAAGATTTCAGCAGTCGTATTATGGACGCCGCTCGGAACCTTTACTTAGTGAAAAACAATTTAAAGAATTAACACCATTGTTTGTCATAGACTGTTCAAGGCAAGCTGATAATTTGAAAGGTGGTCCAGTAGTAGATGTGAGAGTGGAAATTGAAAGTAATACAGATATACCAGATAGGACTTCAGCATACTGTCTTATTTTGAACGACTGTATAATTGAGTATAAACCCTTAAGCAATACTGTGAAAAAAGTATCATGAATCTAGATACTATTATAGTGGATGTTCAAGGTTTTAAAGACCTTGATAATAATTTCATTATTAAAGAACTAGCTTTAGCCACTCAAGACCATACCCAAACATTTTTAATTAAACCTCCGTACATGTTCAAATATTTAACAAGTGATGAAAAAAAGCAAGTTAAATGGTTAGAAAGAAATAGAGGTATTTATTGGAGCGAAGGATATATTGACTATAGAGAATTTCAACGTATGATCGTACCTTATTTAGAAAATAAGAATATTGTTGTCAAAGGTCTCGAGAAAGTAACATGGATAAAAAACTTGGGTTTGAAGAATTGTAATATATTAGAATTGGATGAAAACCAATGTCCTAATTTATCTATACTGCATAAAAAATATAGTGATGTAAATAATAAATTAAATTGTTATAAACATTTAAATCAGTGCGCTCTCAAAAACGTGTTATGTTTAAAAATGTATCTAGAAAATAAATAATTATGTACTTTTTACCTATGCTATTCAGGTCTATCAATTAATTTAATACATGTAAAAAATAAAAAAACTTTGCATACAAATAATATTTTCATTTTATTTCCCTTAAATACACAAAAAACTTAAAAGTATTCAAATAAAATTAGGTAATTACTAATTAAAATAAATGTTGTTAAAATCTAAAATCATTATCTATTAAAGTTTTCGAAATTTTCTTAACTAACGATTCTGTATCATCCATTACGCTGTCAACAGCATCTTTAACAACGTACTGGGCATTTACTATCACATTTTCACCATCATTGTCACTATCACTGTCAGAAATGTTATTTTTGCACAAGTCTATAATGGAAATTTTAATTAACTTAATGCCTTTTTGTGCTAACCTACTCATGACGAAAGATTTCGTTAACTTTAGCTTTCTTTGTTTTTCTCGTCGACGTCTGATTGTTGACTTCTTTTCTTTGATAACAGTCTTTGACTCAGCTTCACGCCTCATCTGCTCCTCAAATTCTTCATCAAACAACCGAGGATCTTGAGCACATTGGATAAAACAGTCGTAAGGTTCTTGAGTAAACTGAAATAAAAAACTTTAATTAGTACATCTCTACAAAAAACAATGTGTTTAATTTAGTTTTTAATAATATTTTACTTACCGAAGACATGACTATTTTTACTGTTTATATTTTTGGTCTATTCAAGACGAAAGGTATTTACGAAATAACACAATTTGTTACAAATGTAGCATTTCTCTACATTACGTATTAATCATAGACCATTAAGAATAGATAGAACAATCATCAACTAATTCGTAATTAAAATAGATACTTATATAAAAACATGCATTGTAGAATGACAAGTAAATATCTTATATTAATTAGAATATCGTGTTAGGTATTTTTAACGTATGTCGTATCTACAAATTATAAATCGTTGACGCTTGATAAGAAAAGCTTACCAAGCATTTTACATTGTAGTCAATACATAAGGCAATGAACTGGTCTACTTAATTGATTGGTACTATGTTATGAAATGAATGTTTTATTAAAATAAGTAGGTACCGAAGAAAGGTGATTTTTATAAACTTATTAACTAACTAATAATTCAACTATTTATTAAATCAGGGTAAACAGGGTAGGTAAATAAAAAAACAATATACAATTAAATATATATTTTATTCAAAATTATACATTTATATGATTTATTTTAAAATTCTACATACTACTTACATTTTAATAAGTTACGATTAAATGTTACCTACTTTATTCTAGGATAAAAAGTAGCTTATAATCCAGTGTGTATTCTACCTTCATACTAAAATTTATCAAAATACACACACACACACACACACACACACACACACACACACCATTGCACAAGTCTTATGTTGTATTTTTTTAAAGAATTGACGAATGACCCCAAGCCAACGTAGACATCTTATCAACACATATTGCAAGTTTGTCATCGTTGTTTGAAAGGGCTACTTTATTAACAGTTTGAGTGAATATTTCATGTTTGATAGATTTAAATATAACATTTTTCTTTTGGATAATACCACCATTAAATAAAACGTTTTTGTAGTCCGTTATTTTCAAATCTTTCACAACACTTGATTTCACACCTTTTGCTTTTTTAATCACCTGATCAGCAGTCTGTAAAGAGTAAAGTTTAGCCCTTAATCCTACAAAATGTGTGATGATCTGACCTCCCATTTCATCTTTAAATAGACCTGGAATCTTTTTGTTTTTTAATGGAATATTAAATTCATTTTCTATATTATAATTACTTGTATCAAAATATTGTAAAAAGTTATGTTTTAGGTCGTCATAAAAATCATAAGTGTATATTTTATAAACAAACGAATCCGTATCTGTATAGCACAACTTGACGCGATCTTTATAAAATGGTTTGATAGTATTGTAATGAAAGTCATACATGTGTGACTTAGAGAGCTCTAAAACAGTAAAACCTATGTAAATAGGCTTATCTAAAATAATCTGATCCGGTTTCATTTGTATTGCGACTAAATTTTCGGAGAGGACACATGCACTATGGAAGTACGGATTAGCTATGAGCCTCTCAGCGGATATAGATTTTTTGGTTTTATTATTTTGATCAGACCATTTATTGATTAAATGAACGCATACCCTTTTTTCAGTATTTTCTAATGTTTTGCCAAATACGCTGTTATTTAACAATTTGAAAAAGTCTTGTTCAAAAGAACTTTTTGCATTTTGCCTTAATTGGGTATTTAACTCAATATATATTTTTAAATAAGGACTTTGTCTAAAAGTAATGACCCTATGAACTCTGCGTAAAATTAAACCATGTTCAAGACATTTTTTCAAATGGACATAGTGTATTACATATTTGTATTTATTATACAAGTTTGCTATTAATTTTTGGGATTTACCTCCAGGAGGTATACATTTTTCCGGACAAAAAGGTAAATCGTTGTGATGCTCATGTAAATAATCAGGATATAATAGATCAACTTCCAAAATGAAGCCCCACTCGGCATTGTTATCTATATTTTTTACACACAAATTATCTATCTCATTTTGATTTAAAAATCTAAAGCTTGAATAAGGTAAATATGAACACAAAGAAAATCCATATAAGTTACAGCAATCCGCGTAAAAAATATAGCAATCTGGTTTTGCAGCATCGTAACCTGGCATGTGTTTATGATTTGCTTCTGCGTATCGATGGGAGCACATGCACAATCCCCCTCGAATACCGCTTTGAATCATCCTCACAATTTCCAGATCCGACACAAGTTCCAACTGCACACCTGTTTTAAGTAACATCGCATCGAAGGATAAGCTAGGCGCAGTAACGTAAAACGCCGGGTCTAGCTTATAATGCTGCTTGCATGTTTTCCGAAAATGTTCAAAAATATCTGTCAGTAAAAGTACGTCTGTTTTAAGATATAAATCAGTGTATTCCCCCATATCTGCGATGTTGAATTCATCCCAAACAAGTTGGGCGTGTTTATAATCATCATCTGATATATCTTCATTAGTCAAAGAATTATGAAAATGATGCTGGGACGGTAATGACTTTTTTTCGTAGCGGGACCAATGTGACATGTAATCATATGGATAAACACCTTTTCGTGTCAATAAGCTAAATTGTTTTTTATCAGGAAAATGACATCGAAGATAAGCAAAATCATCGGGTTGCATTGTTTTGGCGAGCTTATCTAAACTCGATGCTAAAAAGTTGAAGGAATCTAAAAATCTTATTTGAATAAACTCATTATTACTGATAGGAATAAATTTAGTCAACATTGTATATTTTTCTTTAGTCTTAGGTATAATTTTAATATGACCGGGAATTTCGGCTAACTTTTTTATAAATAAATGACAATCATATCCGCTTAAATTGTGAAAAAATATTGGGACAAACGTAGGTAATCTATATTGCAGATTACAATGGCGGTGCGCTGCGCCTCGGTATAGACCTGTGATATGACAATGGTCCCTAACCTTATCGTTCAACAGTAAATTTTCACATATGTGACATGTGATAGCATGTTTAAAACAATTGACATCTTTTTCTGTAAATATCATGGGCTCATTCTTAGACAGAGTTCTATGAATAGCTTTAACATCTTTGATCAAATAATTTAGAAATTTGGAAACACAATCATCACCCCTATAACTTCTAAATCCTTCAACAGAAATATTAGATGACGATACAATATTATAAGCGAAACCCGCCGGCACGTGTCGTTGCAAGTACGATGTACTGGAGGTGTCTAATTTCAGATCTGCGTCATCGATGGGTTCGAGCAGTGTTTCAAAATCGGCATAAATGACAAATGGAATATTTTGTTTTCGTTCATAATAGGTAAACTTTAAAATTGATCCTTGGTCTGGTAAAACTGTGGCAACTCCCCCACATAAATGCATTTCGATTTGATTCTTAGTAGGAAAAAATAATAAACAGGTTTCACAAAAGTATAATCGACCATGGTGTTTGCTTATCTGACTCCTAACAAGGCGAGAAAAGTTGGTAATTAAACAGAAATGTGAACCTGTATTATTTTCTAAATATAATAAATGAATACTTCTAGATTTATTGTTTGATGTTTTGTACAAGGGTCCGACTATTATCTTATTATTTTTCAATCCATAAACAAATATATTTAAATGTGAATTATTTTTCTCAAACACTGCTATGTCTTGAAATGTGATTGGAAATGACAAATCATTGACATTTAAAACTTCTCGGAAATGAGGATAAGATGAAACTCTCTCTGGGTGATGCTTTGTAGGGTACAAAGCTGCTACAATACACCATAAAAAGCAATACATATCATTGTTTTGAACATTCAAACACGCCTTTTTATTCTTAATATATTTTGGCAAAGGAATAAATTTAGATCCGCTGAGAGGTTGATATTTACTAATATTTAATTCTAAATGTGAATTATACAAAAATGACCATCCGCTATCTCTATCCTGAAATTCTTCCATTTTTTTCAAGAGAGTATCTACCACTTTTTGAAAAATTGAATTGTAGTCATAGTGTAAATTGATGGTAAAGTTTTTTGTAGAAAAGGATTTTAACGCTTGTTCATCATTTTTGAATAAAAGAAAATATGAAAAAAGCTCAAAATTAATTTTGACTGAAGTGTGTTTTTGTAGCGACTTATCTATTAGAGATTTCACTTGGTTACTAATATTATTTAGAAATGTTTCAGGGAGATTATTAATTTGTTTGTTTGCTGCAATGATTCTGTAACTTGCAATTCTTCCTTTGAAAGAAGAATTTATTATTTCAACATTGTCATACAAAAGCGTTTTACCATTGTTTTTATGTGCATTACTACGTATATGACCAGACCATCGACGATTATCGATAAATACTTTGCAAACCGAACAGTGACGCATTTTTATGTTACCTAGTGAAAGGTATTAATAAGTAATTTTAGTATGAAAGTAGCCAAGAATCTGAATTATCACAATATTCTACTTTTTATCTAGTAAGCAGGTACATACCTAGTCAAAACTTTTATACAGAGGTGATGACTTCGGACATTTTATTAAAATATCGATAAAATTATATGCGAGGACTGCGTTGTCATCGTCTTCAGACAGCTCTTCAATTTTACAATATCCTCTGTTGCGTAGTTCCTGAAATTATAGAAATATTTAACAATAAGTATTGAAATTTATAACAATTTTAAAAACTTAAAATGACTAACTATACATATACAATATTAGTTGAAAATACCTGATAATTCATTCGAGATCCAAAGCAAGTTCGAACTCTAGTAGACACAGATGTAGGTATCCCCCGGTTATTTCTCCACACTGGTTAGAATATTATATCACCATCGAATATTAATCTAAAACAAAAAATGAAATTCAAGTTGACCATAAAAATAGGTTTTTAAAAATAGAAATCAAATTTATGTATTACGTAGGTACTTACCAATACACGTTTTTATAGATCTTATTATTAATTTTTATTTGATATACTTTAATACGTGCATGTAATTAGTCTTTTAGGTACGTCTAAGTAATACGATAGTGATTAGTAAATCAACACCGGCCACCAATGTGTGTCGAAACTTAGGTAGTGTGTAAGCATAAAAGTATTGCGCGGTTAGCTATTTTGTGCAGGGGTGACGCGCATACGCAATTTGCTGATACGCTGTATTTAATTAATATTATATTAACACCTGGGTATTGAAATTATTTGATTGTAATAAAGACAGATAAAGCAATTATTCTGAAAAATGTTATGGTTGTCCTACATATTTTAACTCTTAATTACTTGATATAATAATTAATACGGTGATACAACAACGATTCAAAAAAATGATATTGTTGTCTTGTCTTAACTCGTAAACAATTAATAGGATAATCGGTTACCATATATTACGATTATATTATTAAAGAATAACTTTTCACAATAGAATTAGGTTTAGATATTATTACCACAGTTTGCTTATTACGCATGAAATTGGTATTGACAACCCTAACACTTTCAGTTTTTGACTATCGCGCAGCAAATTATTTTTGTCAATTCTTCAGGTTTTGATCGAGTATAATGCGGCTAAGTAAAAAGTCATGTATTTACAATAATATCCAATGATATGATCGGTGATTTTTAATAAAGTGAGTAACTGTGAGTTTCTGCTATATTAACGTTCCCAATTTGAAGTGAGTATTCATCAACGAGTCGCGTCGTCTGCAAGTGATCCAGCAATTAAGAAGTAATCAAAGAAGAACTCCGCTACCATCTTCATCAACGAGTCGCCTCCACCGGCTTCAAGAGATCCATCAATCAAGAAGTAATCAGTTTCCAAGAAGCTGTCCCCGTGCCTTCCTGTGCTGCACACTCCGAGTTTTCAAAGAAACCGAACCTCTATTGAAAACTCGTAAAATGTAAGTACTTTAGTGAAAATAATGTATTTTTTTTATTTAATACCTTAACTTTCCTTCCTACTTAAAATAAGTCTCTATCTATTTTAAAAAGTAATTTAGTTGTATTGACATTTTGAAAACAATTTCAAAGCTTTGTTCATATCATTTTCATTTTATTTTGGATGCATAAAATTGTTGTTAGTCTGACTTAAAAGTAAATGTATTTTGTGATTAATTGTACTAGTATACCTATATCTGAAATAAAAAATGTGTTCTATTCTAAATGATGTATATATTTTCCAGGTCTGACTCTGAGAGCGATTACTACAAATCAACTTCAAGTATTGAGAAGAACAAGGCTACTCCAAAATCTGCAGGCGACAATAAGAAACGCAAGCCGAGGTCACCGAATTCAGTTCCACCGAGGTAAATAGCACTTACATTCTCTTAATCATCTCCCTATCCAATGACTGGCTTCTCAGCTCTGTGGTTAGTACACCTGACTGCAAAGCTATGCAATTGCTTTCGTTAGTAACTTCGTCACAGTAATTTGGTACCGCCTAATTTTATTTTTTGTATATGTATATTCAGATGAATTTACTATATCTGTTCGTTATACATAAGCGGTACCAAATGATTGGAAGAAGTAACTAACGAGAGTAATTCCACATTATTCCGTCCATATCATCCAAATCATACCATTCAACCCAAATAATAATTTTTAAATATTTGTTTTGGTTTTATGAGTTAGTTGTCTATTTGTTATGCGTTTATGATTCAGGAAGATTCCAATACGTTTTGCGTTTAAAAGCTATATTCATTTCCTTCACAGTTTATTCGTTTTGTTTTAATTTTTATTGTTTTATTTGTGCAACTTTTTTAATTGTTTAAATGTACTTATTTATTTCATATTCATATATTTCCAAATGTAAGAATGAAATCGTATTCTAACTTTTCTATTTTACAAAAACCAGATGTATTATTTACCTACTTGTGTTAATGTTACGGTGTGGTAAGATAATAACATTAATACAATTTATCATTTGATTTTCTTATTTTTGTTTCAGTAAAAAGCCAACTACGGATTCTGATATATTCGGAGTCAGAAACCAAGAAGCGGGCACAATATCGAAGGAAGACGGACATCAGCTGACTTCATACTTCGTAAATCGAGTGGGCAACGGGTGCGAGCGGCGTGTAGCGGTTACTGAAGGCGCATACTACGTCGATGTTAAGGTGTACAAGACGGAGGACGCGCGCTCCTCCGACTCCCTGGAGCTGTGGAAGAAGGCGCTCGTTCGCATCAAGTTCCAAGCCGACTCCGACGCACTACAGTGGAAATCTTTGCAAAAATTTGTCAAGACCGCCGACTCGTTGTTCACGAACCCACCGAGATTTTATGATAAGTGAAATACCTATTAAATCATCTTATTAAAGTTTTAATTTATGGCTTGTCATTTTATATTTTTATAATAACATTTTGTATCGTATTTTTATTTTTCTATTGATTAAATTTATTTAGAATTTAGGATACAAATATTGATTTATAAGAAAATCTATTTAAAATTAATAAATTTCATTCGAACAGGTGTCGATAGTTTTTCTACGAATTTCATATTTAAGGAACACTTCTCCAGAGTTTAGAGTTTTAGAGTTACGATTGACCGGTTCTGTGACAATCCATTATAAGAAGACCTCCGTCCGTTAAAGACGTATCAATATTGTTTTATTTGCAATGTTAATAAATAAAGTATGATATTGCTAATAAAATTCTACAATAGTCTTGGTCAATATTTTTTATTATATTTAACTTTTTCATAATTACTTATGTACAAATAATTGTATGCACACAGTAAAACCACACCGCGAGTTAGTGAAACTTTGTACATACTATAACTCGTATAATATTGGGCATTCTGCAACACCGTTGGCGCAAGGCGAACGGAGTTCGCCGAGCGACAAAAGGTGGGGCAGAATGCCCAATATTATACTACTGGGCCGTCCTCTGCTGCGGGTTGTACTTCGGGTGAACCAGTGGAGGGTGCGTTCACTCAACCGGCCGTCAGAGCTTAGAAAAGTAAACTCAATATATGTATAAGTAGTGTATTGGTAGTGGCTCTGCCTTCAAATCTAAGGGTTGCGGGTACGATTCCCGAGTGACACAAGCATTTATGACTTTAAAAAAAATTACTTGTGTTGAGTATGGTCAAATTGTATGTATAATAAGTATGTATTTACAAAAGAATATTCGTTATCTAGTATACCCACGACACAAGCGTTTGCTTAGTGTGGGGTAATGGCGATGTGTGCAATGTCCCGGAATATTTATTATTTAGTAATAATAACACATACCAAACACATACCAAATACTAGCCTAGCATCTACATCCCTACCCATAAAGCGTCACAAATCCCACCTTGGTATCGCAGGTCCCATCTCTGGCGACATCTGTCGGCCTGATTTGTTGGCCGATTTGTTGCCGGATCAATCGACAGACCCATGCCTTTGCTGAGTAATAGGTACGGGGATGAAAAATTATATCTATTCTTGCAGGATATTTGCGGAGGTGTTACTGGGAGCTCGTATTTGCGTAGAGTCGGATTGTGTCAATGACATCTGCAACGGGAAAATAGTTCGCAGAAAAAATCACAATCTGAACTTATAAACCGTAGGTTTTTCAGAAAAATATTTTAATAAAGTAAAGTAAAGTAAATTTTTATTTGAGCAACATTATTGTATAATTTACATGATTCTGTCTTTTGCTTTAGTTGGAACTGTGTTGCTAAAGACAGGTTCTTCCAAGTGGTTTGGATGGTTAACAAATACAATTAAAAGTAAATAAAACTAAAACTATGGACATCATAAGATAATAATAATAGAAGAATATATAATTTTTATCTGTATATATTTACATGTTTGTCGTGTTGTGTTGTAATATGCAGTATGAATGAATAAAGATGTATTTGGAAGATGTCATTGTAATTAGGTTAATTAATTAGGTTAATACATAATTAATTATACATTTAGTGTTCTTTTTTTCGATTATTGATATTGATGAATTGCAACTTCATATGCGTTTTAAGTCATAAAATAAATATATCTATTTCTATGATTACAATTAATTAAAAATATTTACAAAGAAGTAATAAAGTACATTTTCTACGTCAAAAAGAAAAGAGAATACATCTTACATAGAGGGCAATACAACAGACCTCCAAGCTGTACAAAATGTAATTCTCGACTTTTTCTCGTCGAGATCACGTAATCATATTTGCGCCAAGATTAAACCCACGCCCAACGACTATATATTCGACGGATACCTACCTAATAGTGGTAAGAAAAACATATGCCAAATGAATCCGAGTGACAAATTAGATACACAAATAATACCTACGAATAGTACGATATAATGTGTTCACATTAATGTTCAATAAAAGTATATTAAGGTTTTCCTTGTATTTTTTTAACAAAAACACTGCTCTGTTAAAAAAAACGTTTGTACTTATTGCCATGGGCAGTTTGATTGCTGGATGGTCCGAGTAAAACATGATTATTAACACAATTACTTGTGCAGAGGCTAAATACCTACATATAAAAAGGTTGTTTTCGTTATATGACCCGAATTTCACTGCATCTTGGCATACGTAAAGCAATGGTCGCATTCGTGATATGCAGTAGATATGCTAGTCTAATTCATAGTTGGTGCAAATTCAAACAAGTTCTGTAAACTAGATTTGATTTGTTATACTAATAAAGACTTCTATTACCTTTGTATGTTTTCTCTATTTGTAATTCTGAAGCATATTAAATACCCTGGTCATTTAATTAGGAGTCCAGAAAATATTGCCTGTGACCACCACAGATTAGCTAGCAGTTAGTTCGGTTCTCGGCGAGTTTTAATCTCCGTTGGCCAAGAGAATGATTTATGATCAGACAAACAAATTTATGCTCTAATGTAGTCGAGCTGAGGTGAAGATGTTGCAGCTTTTTAAAAGTTTCTTTAATGATTTCTTAAATAGGAGAAAATCTTAAAGTCAGATTTTTTTAATTGTACCATAATTTGCTTCTAGATGACTATATAATTATACGAATACTTCCGTTGTATTCATTTCAACCGAATTGTGAACAAAATCGGCTTTGGTACGCTTTTTCTAAAAATAAAAATATGTTTTATTATTTTGTCATCGGTTTTTCATCTACCAATTTACTTGTTCATAAACTATCATACTACTCATCGCTGAGGGGCGTGACTATACTTATACTACCTATAACTAAGGAAACAAGTATTTGGTTAGTCGGATTTGAACCAGAGTGCGTCGTAATGTTAATCTGATGAATCAACTGCTGAGCCGCAGTCGCTTATAATACATATATAACCATAAAGATTTTCCAAGTGCCCTCTTTTTGTTATTTTGTAGTAGTTTGTTTAGTGTTTTTCCCTTGTTTTTAACTATTATAATTGTAAATAAAAGCTCGTAATCATAAAAAAACTACATAAACTAGTTATGTAGACCATACAACAGATTTGATGGTGCATTCACATTATGTAGCCCTCATATAGTTAATCTTTGAGAGAACTTCGCGAAATAACATTATGTGGCGAGTGAACTAACTGACCGGAGGAAATATTAGGGCTGTTTTCACGGGATGGCAAACCTTAAAGAAAATACCATATCAAAATATTAAAATACCATAGAGACCATATAAATGTTAACATTCTAAAAAAAAGAATAAGAATAGAAGCGTATTAGTTTAAAAAAATATATTATTTATGTAGAAGTAAATTTTATAAAAAATAAAAGCTAATATATCCGTTGTATTAATATGTAGAAGAAGTATCTTACATTATGTATATCTAACCTGCAATGAGAAGAAAGATTAGTGTACATTAAATTTATAATATGCAATTCAGATAATCAACTTAACTTTTCAGTCATGAGTGTAGTTTTTAACCTGCGTCATATGAACACATTATAAAACACATCATTGTCACACAGTAAGTGTGTTCTCACCACTAACCGCGCTCAAACTATACTTCACGCGCAAAATAACTCCACTGGCGGCAGCACTTATGCTACGGCTATTGAAAAAAATCTAAAATTATTCAACATATTTAATTACCATATGATAATTAACATATGGTAGTGCATATCAGATAATTCACAAAAGTGGTTTATGATAATACTAGCTGGTGCGCGCGCCTTCGTCCGCGTGGAATAGTTATTACCATAAAAACGGTTCTAGTGAGTTAATCTTAAAGATAGAGATATACTGTTGCGGACATTTTGTTACATTATTTCAAGAGGAATAATTCTTACCTCAAAGATGAACAATTTTCCCCGTTTTATTTTCACATTTTTCATTGTTTCTTCGCTCCTATTAGTTGCAGCGTGATATTATATAGCCTAAAGCCTTCCTCGATAAATGGTCTATTCAACAAAAAAGATTTTCTCAATTCGCACCATAGCTCCTGAGATTAGCGCGTTCAAACAAACAAACAAACTCTTCAGCTTTATAATATATGAGCAGGCAGGTTTTGTTACTATATATTACGCGACACCATTTAAAAAGTAAAAAGTGGAAATCATATTACAAATGGCAAAATAAAATTGACAAATAATATTTAAAGAGACAGAAACAAATCCAAAAAAAAAAACCAGGAAACTAATAAAATGTACTTTTAGTTTTTTAAAATGATGCGATTTAAATAAATAAATAAATAAATATTCCGGGACATTCCACACAGCGCCATCTAGCCCCACACTAAGCAAACGCTTGTGTCGTGGGTACTAGATAACTGATATAATACTTATATACTTTTCTTTTGTAAATACATACTTATTATACATACAAACAACCAGACTCAACACAAGTAATTATACATTTTAAAATTAATAAATACTTGTGTCATACGGGAATCGAACCCGCAACCTCTAGATTAGAAGGCAGTGCCACTACCAACTAAGCTAACAGGCCAGTCATTTGACAACATATCGTTTAGTGACAAACGATACCAATACCTAGCAATGCTACGTGTAAATTGGCTTTACCAATTTGACTGGCTTTACCTAACATTAGCATTCTGGTCCCCAATATTGGCTGTTTTAGGAACCAACTTGACCAATAACAACTGATTTACTTTCACACCAAGAATTCTAGTTCTACTTCCATCCTTTCGTAAACTTATCTCACACTAACTGCACTTACTAACTGGTCTCCGGACAGCGGAGTTGTAACTGCTAATAGCAAGTACAGAACAAACCGCACTTACGTAGATAGAACTGTCTGCAGATCATTTCTACGTGGTTTTACGTGCTGTTTTATGTTGGCGCTTAATTACTTTTTTTGACCGACTTCTACAAAAAAGAAGGTTGTTTTTTTGGAACTCATAACTGTTTTGGTACTGTTAACTACTCAGATTGCTTTGTTCAATATTTTACTAGATTTAAGATTTATACATTGTTTTGATTATTACTATTAGTTTAGTCAGACAGATTTCAAACTAAACGAGGACTTTTATTATATATTGCACTAATATTAAAATTAAATTAGTTTCTCTAGGTTAATTAACCAAGCCCTAAATGAACTATCGTAGGATTAATTAATTGCTATATAGATGCTAAGCAACATTTGCCATTAAATTACCCTTGTAACCTAATCAAGATTGCAATATTAGTTACAGACTGCGTAGACCTTCTACGGTGTAGCGAGCTACGAAGCGTAGAGTGTCTACGGGTAGCTATCAACTCTACCACAGAAAATTCAAACACTTTGCCGATTTCATAATGTTACTGTGGTATAGTTTTTGCACCTTATAGCATCTAAATACTGGTACAGATATAATACTTGCATGACCAGTGCTGTGACTATGATGGTTTATACCATGGTGTCAATCCAATATCTAATTATTGTAAAAAAACAGTAACTTTTTTATAAAATTTGACGTACTTTACTTAAAATATAAATACGTTTTGTATGCATATGCCTGATCCAGACTGTTTGTTAATATTCCAGCTGCGAGCAATAATTGTAACAA
Organism: Macaria liturata; assembly: GCA_964023185.1. Taxonomy (NCBI): domain Eukaryota; kingdom Metazoa; phylum Arthropoda; class Insecta; order Lepidoptera; family Geometridae; genus Macaria; species Macaria liturata. Next base: position 8,629,871 of record OZ026828.1, on the reverse strand, counting down.
TCGCGCGCCGTATTAAGGTCGCACACACCTGCTGTCATCTCTCAATCTTGTCGACGTTTGTGCTATTTTGTACATAGAGTTATAAGAAGGTAATAGAACGGAAACAATATATTTTTTAAGATGTAAAGTGCATCTTTACACTAGAAATCAGTTCTATAACATTCAAACTTAAACACTGCTAAGACATCAAATTGAAAAAAAAACACTTTGTCTTGTAGAAAAGAAGAAGAAGTCACATAGAAAAGGATGAAAATCCTTAGGTTTCAAAGGTTATTAATTCGGTTTCCGGGCTCCTAACACGGTTTGTCTTCTATTGTTTATGTAAGTATTGTATGTAACCAATATCCGGGACGTACATTTTAGTTACAATGTAGTCGTATATATATAGTATGTCCTTAGCAGCACCTAACCAATTTTAAAATAACTCCAATGGTATGCTGATTACGCCCATTAGTAATCGTTAACAATTCAATTCAATTAACTTTATTGGACACAATATACAAAAGGGTGGCTTTATCACCTACAGTCCATTCAATTTCTATAGTCCTAGCCTATTCATGCAATGTTTGAGCATCTTAGCTAATATTTGGTTCATGCCTTTCTACAGGTTACAGAGTGGCAAAAAATAGTTCACAATAAAGCATTTATCATATCAAGTATTCTGTACGAAATCACTTTTTGCAGCAATAAATGTATTTTGTACGATTTTTTACATAAAGTGAGTGCTTAAATTATGTAAGTCTATTAGTAATTCTTTTGTTAAAAAATATGTATGTATTTATTTTAGTATTCCATGTTGTATGTTTTGGTGAAATAGTCTGTAAGTGCAAATGTAAATGTAATAATGAGTAAATAAATCACTATTTATTTATTGAACAACTACTTTAGTTTTCGTAGCCATTCTATCCATCTAACGATAAATCCTCGTGTTCTTTGATTTTGTGCCATTTGTGCTATCCTTTGTGGCGTGTGGGGCACAGGAGCCGCGAAATTATTTCTCTTTGTTAGGCTCGGATGGGACGTCGAGATAAATATTAGAAAGCAGATTTTGTTGTTGAGAAAAATCAGATTTTTCCCTCGATTGCTTTGAACGACTGTTATTTAATCTGTGGCAGAGATGACTGGGGATTGTCGTTCGAGGTTTTTTGTATTCAGGGATTGTTATTTTGGTTTGTATTTGTATATTGGGTTTATTTGTACAAAATATATTTATGTGTATTATATTGAATATTTACAATGTTTTGTGTAGAAAATGATTCAAAATTACACGAGAAGTCGGGCTATACCACTTTTTAATACTTTTCACACGCATAATGGCTTGTTTAACAGTTTTATCGAAGTCTTCAAGTGATTTTATCGCGTGTCTAATATTACGTTTATGAATACTCGTAAGTAAGCCTAATGCCAAATAGGCTTATGATTATAACCTAAAATATACACACTTAGTCCGTTTACCAACCTATTTATTTTGAATTCCAAAACCCTTCGATTTGCACTGAACCACAATCACCTAGCTTTCTCATATCAGTTATTTCATCAAGTTTGTCCTCTAACGCCGTGGGCCTCATTTTTCGAGCCTTCAGCTAAATCTGCGTTTGATCCCGGCCATTTTGAAACATGACCGAAGTGGCGCAGAAAGAGGCCAAAGTCTATTCAAGCCCAATTGTCTAACTTCGAGTTTGCGCTTAGTTTTGTAGAGATAGATGTGTTACTGGAATAGACGTAGTCAAAAAAATATATTATATCATTGTATCCTTAGTATGGATTTTACCATATGGAACGAAGTGTCCAAAGTACTAGACATTCTTAAGAAAAACCCCTTATTTGTGTAACAGTTTTTTAAAACATATGAAACTATGAAAGATTTGAGGCAACATGCGGTAAGATATCAATACAATCTTCAGGAAAACCTTTAAACAGAAATTTCTATATTTTTCTACAGTTTGCCAGCAAAATAACAAAAGTGAAAATAAATTCAAACTATCAAATATGTACATTTTATACGAGACAGAAAGCGTCGCATACTATCTAAGCTTATCCTAGTAGCAGTGCTAACAAAAAACTTGGTACATCCAGCAACACTATCAAACTTGTGAGGGATTTAAAGAAACGCGAATATTATAATTAAGTGAGGAGCCATCAATCACGGCGCGCCATCTGTCGAGAGCTGGGGAACTCTACTCTATAGAGGCTCTACCTGTACTAAACGACTGTACTTGACTGACTGGGGGGTTAGTACGTGATTGATAAAGTTTTAACCTCAAGTGTGAGGTGTGTGGCTAAATAGGACCAGACCTTATTTATCTTTACCAGCCATCTGTCATAACACAATAGTTATTAAGCCATAATCATTAGCCCGTTATCACACGCTGCTGAGCTTAGGCCTCCCTTCTATTACGCCACTTGTCCCGGTCATGCGCAAATTGAATGAAGCGATGACAAGAAAAATATTTTGATTAAAAAAATGCACACTGCAAACTATATTATAAAAACTTGCTTGCTTAACCCGTAACTTACAGATATTTGCTGGTAGCGCTTCAGCCCAGTTTACGAATTTAGTTAATTAATCATCAGTGAATAAAAATATGCATTATATCAATTATTATAGCAAAAATGTGATACATAAGTTGTCACTAAAAACTAAATTTGGTAACAATATTTGACAAATGTGTAAATTAAAATAAATCAAAAAGCTTTTATTCAACAATTTATTTCACAAATATATACGTGCATGCTAATGCCATATAGAAACCGACACGTACAACCAGCTTGGGGCGTTTTGCACATTTCCTCCGATACTGACTAAGGCAGTTTCTCTCCTACTTCGTCATATGTACTATAGTCTGCAGCTTTCACATATGGCTGTCAAGTGGTTGATTGATTGCTAATGGCAAAAATACTAACTGGTTTCCTATAACTTATTTACAATTATTATATTGTAAAATTAATGTTAATCTATTTATTTTCACAGACATATTAACTGACAGGAAAAGACACCAAATATTCTACTGCGATAATTGCCTACAACATTAGATAAGACGCTACTCTAGTATTATAGATAGATAGATAGTAAACACTTGATTATAAACACCAAATACAGGAAAAAACACAATAACTACCTAGGATGTTGTAGTTCTTTTCATATATTTTTTGTTGACATGTAATGCTTTATTATGAATAAAGATGATTATTGATTATTATTATTTGCTAATATTTTGTCTCTATTTCGTTTTTATAAATTTTATGTACCGCGCAGTTCTAACTCGATTTGCAGATATTATAACAATATATAAACTACACCATTTTACTTGTACCCTGATCCCTGCCAGATTGGTTACCTGCAAGAGATCGGTTTGAGCTATAAGGTCGCCAATTAGGTACAAATTTTAAGTTTGTGTGTATCAACACAACTGAATTGGCTAATTGCAGAAAAGAACTACAACATCCTAGGTAGTTATTGTAAAACGAATTAAATATTTAACTTAAATATGTCAAAATCATAGATAGTTTCCTGGATAAGCCAGCGTTTCAGTCTACTCTTGAAACTTCCTAAGCTTGGTGCCGAGATCACAGTTTCTGGTATTTTATTATAAATTGTTAGACCTAACAAACAGAACAATCTGCGTCATGTCTCAGCATGATCCAATAACGGCCAATTACAATCCAGAGCCCAAACAAGCATCGCAAATATCCGAAGCACCTTTAAAACATTCAGAAATTATAAATTATTCGTGTCATTAGCTACAATTGTTTCCAAAGATCCCTTAATAATAATTTATTTTGCGTTACAAAGGGCGCGAAGTTACGATGGCAGGAAATTCGTCAAGACTCGAAAATAACTTGATTTCGTTTAATCTTATTTTGCAGAATTAATTACTCGGCTAACAGCTACGAACGGGCTTCTTTTATTTCATTAAAATATGAATTGCTTTTTAAATTATGGTCGCTTTGAATCAGGTGAGTACTTGCTCAGGTGGTTATTGAAAACTCTCGGCTTCGTTAATAAATACTACGTAGTAGCTCGAACCTACTTACATTCAACATTAACTAGTATTATATTTAGGTACAACTATTTATATTTTTTATCAATCACACCTTTAAATGTGTTCCTACAAGTAATATATTTACAATAATAAAATATAAAAACAAGGGAACAAAAACTAAACAAACTACTTCTAACTAGTACAAAAAGGGGCACTTAGAAAATCTTTAGAAAAGCCTAGAGATAATCTAAGTGCTCCAGCCCACTACCAGAGGGCGGCGTGCCAGCATACTGGCCGCATTATCACGCTGGATGGCAATGCTGATACGTTGAACCAGAAAAAGGCCAGCATTTTGGTCATGCGTTGCGTCAACCAAGCGCTCCGAGAGGTTTGAAGTACAAGTTGAATTTTATATCTATCTATATAAATAATATAGCTGAAAAGGGTCAAAAATCTAAACATAGAAGGTATTAGGAAAAAAAATTTAGGGTGTACTTTAAATCGAATATAAAACACGTTTCAGTTTTCGTTTATAATGTTTGTCTGTTTATCTGTGTCTTTGTTTGTCTGTTTATTTAAACGCTCATAACGCAAAAACGTCTGAACGGATTATTATGATTTTTAGCTTTTTATCCTGAAATAATGCGAGCGAAGGCACGGGCGTACACTAGTAATTTATAATGGTGGTCTCCTTCGAATGAAATTGATCAACTCTAGTGTCAACTTTTCAAACCTGTGACCTTCGACATTGCTTACTTATTTTTGTATGATGGCAATTAAGTCAAAATAATGTTTTCTTCCGTTAGAATAAAACATATTTAATTGGAAGTATTTAATAGCTGTCACACAATCACATGAAAAGTTTATTTTCTAATTGTCTAATAAATTAAGTAACCGGACTAAAGTTTTAATTGAAAACAGTCTTCAAACGAAACAAGCCATAAAACACTTAGCAACAAAATGTGTGTCTTTAAAAAGTGCCCTAAAGCCGTGTCACATTTTCTCAACTTTCCCTATAAGGTGTAATCCATAGATGTATATAAAGAGATAGAACTTAAAAAAATAATAATAATAAAGAGAAAAACTGACCAAATTAACAATCAAACGTAAAAAACGTGATAAATAACACTAAATACTATATAACTCTGAATTTTGCTGAGAGACGACAGGTTTTAATATCATATTATAATAGACAAAGCATAACAATCACAAAACATATTTTTTTTATATAATTAATTAAGGTTAACCACAGAATAACGATGCCGCATACCGAAATACAGAATCTACGCATATTTTATGTGATAGTTTCACTACCACCCGCCTTTCTTTAAAAGATAGATATATAAAACTCTTTATTGTAACACACACACACAGTAAAAAAACAAACAGAAACACAAAAGACTTAAACAATAGTGCCACAACTGGCGGCCTTATCGCTAACAGCGATTTCTTCCAGGCAACCGTAGGATGGAAAGGAGTCAATAGAAAAATAAAGGACGGGGTGTTCAAAAAGAGCAAATATATACTGAACAATAACATATTCAATATTATATAATAACAAGTATCACATACTATATATAAGTGTAAATAACTATAAATATTTATCACATACACATATTATACCTACATACTATAACGACAGTAGGAGACAACTATAAACACACGATTTCAACAGCAGCTTATTGAGCTATTGAGTTTAGATACCAATTTTTAACTTGAGTTTTGAAGGCCTCAAGTGTCTGAGCCTGCTTAGTACACAAAGGCAAGGCGTTCCACAAATGAACTGTACTGGCCACAGGAGTCTTAAGAATAAGCGTACCCGATGACCTCAGATTTAGGGGGTGGGAGTCATGCACATAGGAAAAAATACATTTTAAATAGGACGAGGTAGTGGGATTGAACAAAATGTTGTAAACTAAAGTAAGGATATGAGTATTCCGTCTTAGCTGAACGGGAATGGGAAGCCACTTGAGCTTTGCGCGAATTTCGGATACTTGATCATATTTCCGTAAACCAAATATGAATATAATACAAAAGTTTCGTAGGCGCTCAAGTCTGACAAGTTGGTGAGCACGCAAGTAAAATAAATAAATAAATAAATAAATATTCCGGGACATTGCACACAGCGCCATCTAGCCCCACACTAAGCAAACGCTTGCGTCGTGGGTACTAGATAACGGATATAATACTTATATACTTTCTTTAGTGTAGAAAGCATTGCTGTTGTTATTGTAATCAGGGATAAGTCCTGTTTTAATACGACTAGCTTAAGTATTTTTTAAATAACTAATTGCTCACACATAGTCCACTTAGCCACTTCTACTAAAAATCTCTTCCCCCTCCATCCCTCGTCCATAACTCCACCCCTTCGCTTTAAACAAGCTACCGCCAGATGGCGCTGAATTTCCGTGTTTTATTAAAAAAAGTCGCGTTGACCTCCGAAGCAAGTTGAGGGACGTTTTAGTGAGGCCCGCCTGAAATGAGTGAGATTTAATGCTAATGAAATACAAATGGTTCGGGTGTTGGGATGAATGTTCACTCCATGATACGCCAGGACGCTCTAAAAAGGTTAAATATTTTTAGAGAACAGACAGGTCTTAATGGTATCAGGTTGGTTGATTGATACTCGCACAAACGACACAGTTACCAAATAATGGCTATTTTAAAGTGGAACTGGCTAGAAACCGCTTTTTCTCCATTTTATTTTTATAATTAATAAATAAATATTTTTTTTTCGAGACATTGCACACAGCGCCATCTAGCCCCACACTAAGCAAACGCTTGTGTCGTGGGTACTAGATAACGGATATAATACTTATATACTTTTCTTTTGTAAATACATACTTATTATACATACAAACAACCAGACTCAACACAAGAAATTATACATTTTTAAAATGCATAAATACTTGTGTCAGGCGGGAATCGAACCCGCAACCCCTAGATTAGAAGGCAGAGCCACTACCAACTAAGCTAATAGGCCAGTCAATTGCAATCAAACACAATTGAGTGAAGAGACGAACATACCGTCTGATCGCAAGTATCAGTTGTTGAATTTCTTAGTGCTGGTCTTCACGATAGTTAATAAAAGTAAGTACATAGATACATTTAAAACCAATAATAACTTTACTAATTTAGTAAACACAGATCAGCAGTTAAAGTATGAATAAAGATAGAACATACTCAAATACGAGTATTTACATTAAGCTATGCTCATTTATTTACGGAGAAATGTCTCAAATAACATAAATACTGACTCATATTATATCACATTTATATTACAAAGATTTTTTACCCAAATATATCACAACACAAAGTACGCAATACCTATCAGTCAAGCTGCTAGTGCAATGTAACCTTTACCGCCAAGTTTTTTGTCACAGTCTTTAATTTCGTCGTCTGCTGAAGAAAAATCTTACAGCCTAAGAAAAAGTACTTCATAAATATTACTTTACTTTGGGCTGAGAACTAAATGAGTCTCGGTCCTAACCTAAGTGAATATTTCACTTCGTTTTTATAAGTGTAAACATGGAATAAATAATGCAATTGAAATATATTTTATATTGTGACTCTCTTACAGAATTGTTAACCCATTAAAAATAAAGTATAAAGACAGAGGTGGGTACACACCAATACAAAAAACAATCTTGACAAAAGAATAACCAGAGATTAGATTAAGAAAATTGTATACATAAATAAATTATTATTAAATCATATAAGCAATACCTCATAGCACATTTCAAATTACAACCACGCTATATACTCTCAAACCTCTAATCTCGTACGTACTCGGTCAAAAAGCACATGTTGTAAAGTTGAAACATGAAACATTACCAACATATCATTATTTAGAGCGCCAGCGAATGAATACACATAATTAGCTGGCTGAGTGGCTGTCGAGTGGAGGGCCTGGAGTGGCCCGAATATGGGGCTTTATGCTTGTCGAGGGTGCTTGTTCGTACCAAACATACGTGTATTAGTACCTACCTATATGTGTAGCTATGTATATTGGATGTTAGGTAGGTATTTTTGTGCATTTGTAACCTGGGCGGGCACAATATATAATAGGAGATAAAAACAATTTGCAATATAATTGTAACAGAGAGCGCATGCATTTTTTTTTGTATGTAATCCATCCATATTATTCAATCTAAATGTATAAAACTCAAAGCTGACTGACTGATATAGTGATCTATAAACGCACACCACTGAACAGATCAGGCTCAAATTTGGCTGCAGGTAGATGTTATGACGCATGCGCTAAGAAAGGATTTTTGGAAATGCCACTTTTAATAGGAAAAAAAATAAATTTTATGGGGATGCAAGTTTTACTTCTTAATGCGAGCGAAGCCAAGAGCTCCTACCAGTATGTAATAAAACTGTAACTCATCGGTATCTGTTGATAGCTTCTACCTCTTCGACATTGCTAGATCTACATTAACAGCTCTACATTGCTAGATCTACATTAACAGCTCTACATTAACAGCTCTACATTAACAGCTCTACATTAACAGCTCTACATTAACAGGTCTACATTAACAGCTCTACATTAACAGCTCTACATTAACAGCTCTACATTAACAGCTGTACATTAACAGATCTACATTAACAGCTCTACATTAACAGCTCTACATTAACAGCTCTACATTAACAGCTCTACATTAACAGCTCTACATTAACAGCTCTACATTAACAGCTCTACATTAACAGCTCTACATTAACAGCTCTACATTAACAGCTCTACATTAACAGCTCTACATTAACAGCTCTACATTAACAGCTCTACATTAACAGCTCTACATTAACAGCTCTACATTAACAGCTCTACATTAACAGCTCTACATTGATAGTTCTACCTAAATTGTTAGCTACACATTCATACACGCAGAGATAGCTCTGCATCGTTAACACTCATTCATTTGTCATTAATCGTATTTTTGTGCTGCCGTAGTTAAAATAACACGTAAAACTGTGTATCTGATATTTGTCACAGTACACTATCATCAAGCTTTGATAGAAATCCCTAGAGCGCCGCAAGCGGTGTAAAATTCATAGGCATTACTTATAATAAATATTAAAAACTAATTTAGCATAAAGAAATAAGCAATAAATAATTTTAATATGAGTTACCAACTGCTATCTTAAATAATAAAATATTTTATCAACAGAAACAGCGCAAAATTCCTTCATCAATCTCACAATGCTCTACTTTGTGACAGGTCGCAAAACTACAAACCACTATACATTAACGTCAAAGGCACAATAAAAATAAAAGCCGCAATAAAAACTGTTCCAGAGTTTTAATCTCGTAAGATTAACGCTTAGTGTGAGGCGACCCTTCAATTATAACCTCTTAGGTCGACAGGGGAGTATTGAGGACAAACAAATGCAAATAATTGTTGACTGTATTTTCTGAATGCTGTATTAATAAAATAAATAGATAAACATTTTAACTAGGGACAACCTGAGAGCCATTTTAGACAAAGTCAATAACATAGATTTACATATACCTAACACATATATTTATATGAACATTGATTCTATGACATAATAATATGAACATTGATTCTAGACAGTTGCTATGCAGTAAAGAGTTAATTTTATATGTTTTGTAGGTACAAACATGGGTTACCTGTAGTTATATGATATATATGGTATGTTGGACATTAAAACGTTAATAAGTCAACAATAAATATGGTTCATCGCGGCTTTCCCTTTTTTATTACAAAGAAAGATCTTTAATCACCATCTGTAATTAGTACTTATGTATGTAAATATGTATATATGAGCTACATTGTAAATAAATAAATTGACTTGTACTTAAGTGCTTCCTTAACTTTGGCAGCAACATTGCACTGTGTTTTACACAACTAAGACCTGAAGGTTTTTCTCCTATAAAATGCAAACGTAGGTAATATTGGGCTGGTTTGTAGATAAACACAAACCTATATATACTATTTAGCTTCCACTTTTATTGTTCGTACCGCAAAGTTGTGGAACTCCCTGTCTGACTCCACACAGCAGTATAGGCCTCCCTTTGTATGTGCCATCTGCGTCGATCTTGTGCAGACCTCATCCAGGTTGGACCCATGACTTTAACAATGTCGTCGACACATCTCGCAAAAAATAAAAAAACACCCCCTTTTAAGTTTCTGAGTCCATCTCCAATTGTGAAGCTCTCAGCGCCGAGTGCGTCATGCTTGTGCCTCTTATCTCGTGAATATTTCAGGTAGTTTTCAGGAAAAACAGCCACAAAGTGACGCGGGGGACGTGAGTGGGCGGGGGTCTTTAGTCATGTTAATTATTCCAGAGTATGAGATTGAGTATAATTTTACCGTTCATTAGTATTATAAAGAAAAAAATTGCATCCTGAATTAACTGATAGGCTACTTTTTAAACAGAATCTATGCTAACTATGATGTCATTTCTTATTTTTTTTCATTTTAGTATTTTTACTTAAGTTGCATAGGTGGCTTACAAAAAGTACAGGCAAATATTATCCACGCTTGTTACGTGAATTGTGTTTAGAAACTCGTCTCACCAATCTGATGCAGTCAACTACTACCTAGTTGTATTTGTGTTAAAAAGAAACAATACATTATCGTAAGTGAAAAGACTATTATTAACTATAATGTTTAATCATCATCATCAGCCCGTTATTGCCCACTGCTGAACATATCCCTCTCATCTAGTACGCCACTCATCCCTAAATAATACTTCTAATCAACAAAATATAAAATACATTTATGTTAACTCAATTAATAAACTATTATTAATAGTCAAACTAATAAATATAATTCCAATTATCAATACAATATTAAATTAAATAAACTATGTATAAATAAAAAAATAATCATAAATCCAATATGTGACTTTATTCCGAACCAAAATACTCATAAATTCTACAAAATAATCGTTCTATTTTTCCCCTATCTCCGACAATTGCCCCCTTAATATGTGAAATAGTTCCAAACGGGCATATTCCGCTCACACCGCGGGGCTTCGATTAAGGAGTCCGCAAGCTCCGTCGTTATTTTCACTTTCCCTCTTTATAGCCACAATAAATAACATTAGGTTTATGACGCGTATAAAAAAAATACTAAAATATCTCGCGTAACGCGGCTGAATTTTTAATTTCGTGTTATGTTTAGAGACGGTAAGTATTTCGATGTATGATCATAATACGTTCTTTTTAGGCCTGATGTATGGAGGCTTGATTGGTGGAATGGCTCTTGCGACTTTTATGATCATTGCTAATGTAATTTGTATAGAAAGGAGTGTGGTGAGAAATTGTACGTAGGTATTTATGTAGCTTGATTTGTACTTGATCGTAATTTTAGCGAACAAGTATTTAATGAGGGATTACTTTGTATGAGAGTAGGTAACTCTATGACATGGCTTGACGACTGCTTTACTATGACAAACAGCCGGAACCTACAATATTACGTCACCCGACCCACGGAAAATAAAGAAAAAAAGACCCGGGGACGCCCAAAATAGAATGCCAACTCTTTCTCACCCTTTCAAGGACTGACCGCGTCGTCAGTTCTTTAACGTCGGTTATCGCATGCGATGGCCTCCTCTGAGCTATGGGCGCGAAATATTTAATAAGAAATCATTAAATAATAACTAAAATAAAAACACAATTTTCTTACCAACTTGCTAAGGCCATGTAAAATACTGTAAAATTAATACCTTTTCCAGAATACTATAAAAACAGGGGCTTTATTATCATAAATAGGTAGGCTTTTTAGGTAATTTCGTCAAAAATAAAGACAACATTTAGTCTGTGTGGGAGTCTTCTTATTTCTCGCTCCGTTTTGCACAAACGAGGCTTCTCCAGTACTTAAGTACTTACCAATAAAATTAACTACCTTAGAAAACACTACACAACATTCTACGAAAAAGGTACTTATGTAGGTGCCTAAAGTACGTAGGTCTAAACATTTTATCAAAAATTATCGGGATAAAATTAAACAACATTTTAAGGCAAAAAGAAAACTTGCTTTGAATGAATATTTTTGCTTGTGTTTTGATGTGCAGTATTACGAGTATAATGAAGTTTTCTAATAGAAAATAACAAATCATCTTAATAAAGTCTTAAGATACATATAAAACCTGCTCTAATTTATAACACACCCATTCACAACACAGGATTAAAAAACACTTAAAAACAAGAAAATAAAAACTCCAGCCCCCGTCAAAGTTTCAGAACAAAATAAAACTGGCAAGAAACTCAAAAATCCTTAATACTTTTTTAATTGGCACCGATTTCACGCATCTGGGCTTAGAGCCACCTACTTCTGAACTCTTCAACTTCATTATAAAAGACAATTAAGAATATTTAGCAAAAACTTGCGAAAACCACATCGAGGTACAATTTGAATCTTATAACGCTTGAAATAAGGTCTATGAAAGATGAAGAGAAAGTAGCGGGACCGCGTAATCATCGTATTAAGAAATGGCGAATATTTTTTGGTAAGCTTATTTGAAACCACAACCTATATAGTCAATCTTATCAAAACGTAAAATAGTCTAACGTCTGACTAGATACAACCTTCTTTTGTAAATAAGACAAAGAAAATGTAAACGTAAATTTGGTTTTCAAAATAGTTCGGATACAATTGTACTACTTTATTATTATCTATAGGTACTAATATTATAAAGCTGAAGAGTTTGTTTGTTTGTTTGAACGCGCTAATCTCAGGAACTACTGGAGCGAATTGAAAAATTCTTTTTGTGTTGAATAGACCGTTTATCGAGAAAGGCTTCAAGCTATATAACATCACGCTGCAACTACTAGGAGCGAAGAAACAATGGAAAATGTGGAAAAAAACAGGGAAAATTATTCATCTTTGAGGACTTCCGTTGCGTGCACTGCGAAAACGGTTCAAGATATCAAAAAAATATGTACCTATGAAAGAATTATTCCTCTTGAAATGATTTAACAAAATGTCAGCGACAGTATATGTCTATCTTTTAAGATTAACTCACTAGAACCATTTTTATGATAATAACTATTCCACGCGAACGAAGTCGCTGGCACAGCTAGTATACTATATATTTATACCATGAAGGTTCAACGTGAATATGATAGCAGCAAATAAAAAAAACCGTAAGAAAGAAAATGAAGGTTGTGCTCAGAGAAAAAAAACTATTCATTATTTGCCACCCACTTAATTACTATAGCGGACCATAAACTCATGCTTTTAAGAAATTTGGACCATAATAGCTTTTGCTTTTAGGAAATTATTTCTTATGATTTTAAACGTAATTGAGAGACTTAGATAATAAGATGTTGGAAGTTTTTTGAAGCATCGACGCGTTTTTATTAAGCTGTAGAATTAAAAATAATTAATTTAAGTAATTTGATATCTTTTTGTTAATAACTAAAGAAAATGTTTTTATTTTAATTTGTTTTATGAAGTGCTTAGTAACTAACTTGCTCAGCGATGCTCAAACCTTATTTAAATTGTGTTTTGGTTGATGTTAAGCGAAAATAAGTGTAGTTTATTAAGAATTATTTATTGGTTCGTATTTGACTACCTCCTCCTCTTTAAGTCATATTCCTCATTACTGATGGACATGAATATTAATTATTATTCGTCGAGGCAATTGCATGCGATTACCAATGTTAAGCAAAGGTCGACGCGATCAGGACTTGGATGGATGACCGAAAAGTGGCATTCCATTTTGGTCGCTTCATGTTAAATTGTAGGTCCCGGTGTTTGTCCAGTACGGCAGTCGTTAAACCAGGCCCTTAGGGCGGCTTGATAAACTCTCAACACCAGAGTTGGCCACTCTCATTTGATAAGAAGAAGAATTGATTAAGTTCGGATGTTTAAGAGTCTATACTATTCATAAAACCGTATGCGTGAAATATCAACATCAAAGTCAGTCTTACTTTAGCTTCCTAATCAGCATATGTACACACTAAATCAAACATTCAAATTAAACCATCAAAGTAACGTGTACAGCAAACAGAGTTCTCAGATAACATCTGTTATATAATATATATACATATACATATACCGTATCTACATTTAACTTGGGTACATGCCGCCGGCGCTGTGCTTAGATATAAGCCTAGTTCTGTAAACTACTTGTTTTGTCGTCTAAGCATCTTATGCAGATGAGAATCACACTATCCAAATTAATTCACAAGTTACAAAATTTCACATGCGTAATGTGTATGTTTATTATATAAAAAATATGGCATGTACGGTCATCATAAAGACCATGGCCTAATAAAATTTAATAGAATATAATCTTGCGATCTTCAAACCGAGAGTGAATTGATTCTTACTGGGAAACACGTTCCATCCTAGACTGTAATGATTGCTTACCATCAGGCGAATTACAGTCAAGTGCAAACGCATTCCTTATGAAAAAAATAACTTTTATATGTCTACCTGTGGTTTAGCTGGGATTTAGTATATACATATGTACGTATATTGTATATCTTGACTTACATTTGATGCATAAAAATAAAGTTGTCCGTCTAAGCTTTTAGAAGTAAAGTAAGCTTTTGGAAGTTTATACGAGACTATAAATCAACCAAAATAATTGTACAATTCTATGATTTTTATAAATTTTATTTCATCAAATAAACATTCACATATGACCTCAACACAAATTGGGATAATCTTGTTGTTTTATAATGGCAACTCTCACTAATTTATTCACACAAGCAATTCTTATCTACCACTTAAATTATTTCTCTGCATTCCATTCCTACTTGCCAGTTGCCACTATGCTTTCAAAGAAAACATTATCATATTCTGGGAAAATCTCCCGACGCAGTCGCGTATATTCCCTGCTATTTAGGCTAAACGGCGCACAAATTTAATTTTATCTGATTGTGGCAACACCCCCGAGCTCTACCGAACCAAACAAGTCTCGTGTGGCTCGTGATTATGATTATCCTAGTCGTACTGTATTCCTGATATTTCTTTCTTGGAAGAAAATGCTGAAAATACATTCTGAAAGGAAGGGCTAATGAGAAATCACAATGTCGGTGAAATTATGGGCACAAGAAAATTTGTGAAATGTGTTGTATTGTAACAAATGAATAAATACTTTTAATAGAAGTTTGTGAGTCTGATTGTTACATTTTCACTCTCAAACTAAATAAGAAAATATTTTTTGAAAAAATTTGCCTAAAATTTGATTTGAAGATTATTATCACTCAGATCACTCTATCACGGATTGATGCATTCAAAAACTCGATATCAATTTAAAGTTTTTTTTTTTTTTAAATATGTCTTACGTACATATATTTTCAATTTAATTTGAGTAAAATAAATGTATAGACATCTTTGTTTGAGATAATATATTGTATCAAACAAAATGCAAATATAAATACTTAAAACATTATTTTAATAAACGCGAGTAACACCGCAGGGCACATATAATAAACATAAGATTGTAATCTCTGAATGAAAATCATTTCTTTTCCTTATTCCACTGAACACATATGATTTCTAAATCATTTGAATCACTGGCTATATAATTCTAACTGTATGATGATTATTTGATGAATTAGCCTATATGTTAATTTTGTACGTTTTCATAAACAGAAACAAGATACAGAATAATGAAAAAAGGGATTTTTGACTATGCACCACCACTGCGTTGGATAAGTACTTCTATCTACTTCTTATCGAATGAGACTGGCCAACTCTGGTGTCGAGAGTTTATCAAGCCGCCGTAACGGCCTCTGACATTAAGTAGGGTCATAGGAAAATGGAGAAAAGTGTTATAAAGGGTTTACAAAACTCGGCCAGGGTTGTCCAAAAACTAACGGCGATAGGGCAGATGCTACACTTTGTATCTCACTACTCAGTGCCACGGTACGGTAGGTGCCAATAGTATTTAGAAGTAGAGCCGTAGAGCTATTCGTAGCCGCTCTACGACGTAGAGCATTATTTTCGTAGCACTTCTACGGTTTAGTGGACTAATTGTTATAAAGGCGAATGCCGAAATATTTTTTTTTAGTGAGCAATATCCATCTTAGACCCTATGGTCTATTGCTTGCCATCGGACAAACTATGGTCACGTGCAAACCTCTGTTTTAGTTACAAAAAAAAAATATGACAGTGTTCGTTTCTTTATGGCCAAAAGGCAGAACCTATTTGAATGGAATTCGATATTAAGATAGATTCTTGGATTAACGCTTGGCTATTTTATCGTGGATAACGTTTAAACTTCACAGGACTCAGCCGCTAGAGTTACATGAAGACTACTAAGCCCTTATATTTTGAATGTTTAAAAAAAAAAATATCATTCCTCTTTTCTGTGCCAAGTGTTAAAAATAACCTCAAGTTTAACGTGTCAGTTATTTTAAACCGCATGATATTACTTAAGCTGCTGGTGGTAAGCCTCAGAGACTGGTAAGAGCAATACATTACAGCGAGTAACAGACACCGCGACTTACAGCCAGCACGTTTTGTCGCAGTTATGACTAGCTGGGGAATCTGGATTTTCTTGCTTTTTGATAGTAAAACAATTTGTTAAATTTAGCTAAAAATAAAAATGGCCTTTGTATCCTATCAATTCATAAATTTCAAGTTGAAATCAAATATAAGAAAAATTAAACCATACATATACACTTTGGGCCTTATTACAAAACGTGGTTTAAATATAAGTCTAGACCAAGTCCGTCTTAGCTGATCGAAAATCTTCTGTCTACTGTCATAATTATCAAACTGTCAAAATGTACCAATGTTAAATCAAAGTTCCAATTTTTTGTTGACATTTTGATTGCTTGTATGTGATGTCTAAACAACAAAAACCCACTTTTTATTTTCAAAGTCCTGGACTAATATTTAAACCGCGTTTTGTAATAAGACGGATTTATGTTTAATTAGTTTCGAAAAGTCGTACATTTAAGATTTAATTTATTTAAATTTAAAATTTTGACATGGAATTAATTATTATAAATTAGTTAAGTAAGTGATTTGTTTGTTTTGCTGACTGAATTCATTTTGACATTTGTTATTCAAATATATCGCCGAATTGAAATCTTCTTTATGAAAAAATCTAAATAACTTGAACATAAGCGATAACAAAATAAACAAACAAACCGATTATTACATTTATCATTTGTAAGTATATGTTTACTTCCTGGCAGCGTTTATCCAATCCCGCGGGACCGGCGGAGGAAGAATGAAGCAATATTGTTGGAAAGTGATATGATGGCTCGGTAATGTTTGCAAATTATGGCTTTTTCTTATATTTTGAAGTATATTTTTTGTATTTAATGTTACGCCTGTCACTCTTTCGTATAAGATTCTGTTGCAGTATAAGAATTAAAAAAAATATGGAAGTGTATATAATAAATAAATATAAACGGAAGTCTAAAATACAGTCAATTTATAAAAGTCTAAAACATAGCCAATATTATTAAGAATCAAACGAAAACTTACCTGTTTGATGTTTGATTCCAATTATGCGAGGGTCAACCGAAGACGATTACGAGGACGAGAGACGACCACAAATATTTGTAGTTTTGTGGGCTGCAAACAGAACTGGTAAGTACATTTTTATTTTGTAATTTGTACGAAGGCATCGCTAATAAACTCCCATTCCGTATCAGAATTATATTTTCGGAATATACAATCACCAATAACAAACATTTTTATTTTTTTTTACTTACGAAGAAAACGCATGAATATATTCGTGTTCGCACCTTTGTCTTGACAAATATTTCAAGTAACCTCAAATTCAATTTATATAGCAAATTATGGTAGGTATATTGCAACGTTCAATATTTTTATTGGATGCAAATGAATATGTTAAAACAATAAAAAACTAAATTTTCATCTTGAATATTTATAAATATGTACATATTTATATGTAAAATGAGTTTTGATTCTGTCCAATGCCCATAAGAGCTTTGATACACCGAAAACACCATTTTGTATAAAGTACTGGAGTCACTGTAAACTAAATAACTAGTCACAGTTGCGTACGGTGCATTTTTCAATCATTTATCTTTAAATGATCCGTTGTTGATTTCTCGCGTGGTAGGTAGAATGTGATTTTTGGGTGCTAAACATAAGTTAAAAGGTGCTAAACATAACTCTATAATGTATAACTTGCTTGGCATAGGCACCAAACATGAAAATAATATATAAGGTCAGAATAAAATAAATATATCATAATACCAGCCAAATAAAATAAACTCATTTTAATGAGATAGATATAACACCGTAAGGTTGCATTTAGCTTGGTGAACACAAGTGAAGCCATATCAATATTTAGAAAATTAAATTTGTACATATACATATGTATTCTATGTAAAACGTAACCACTTTCTATTTTATTTGCATTTGTACCAAGTAAATGTAAGCATCGTGTACATAAATATAATTTAGTTCTTCTGTTATAATGGTAGTCCACTAATTTGAAGATACCTTATTCACTATTTGAAAATGTTTTAAATGAATAAGTTTTTGTAAACAATCAAATGATGATCATGGTGACCATGATATTAGGTTTTTGTACAGTAAACGTCGTGATAGAAATTGATCTGCATCTTCAGATGCGACAAGATTATATCTATGATATATTTATCAATTTTGTGACTTTCAAAAGTTCGGTATCAATAGTAGTAATATACTATATTGGTTTTCTTTTTAAATGGTGAAACTGTCACCCAGGTCCCAACACAATGTTAACAATGTTACACAGTCATCCATTTTGGTACACCATTGTTCATAGAAATATTCTACAACTATTAAGTTTTTCTGTAATAAGTACCTGCAGTATTAGCATTAATATCCTCGGGCTCCTCACTTCATGTAGCTCTGGCGGTTGTTTGAGAATTCCTGGCGGCGGCCCCGAGGCCGTCGCATTCCCCCAAGTTTTAAGCACCTCGGCTAGTTGCGGACACGAGGTCTCAGCGGTGCATGCGAGGTATATCTTATTTCCGCCCCCAATATTGTGTCTGCTTGTAAAGATTCAATGAGTATGTGCTCAGTTAGAATAGCACTAAAGAAAATGCTACCAATTTTACTAGTTTTACAGCATAATAATATATAGTATGTTTATTTAGTACAGTGACTTGAATGTAACTACATTGACTTTCTTATTTTATTTAAGTCATATTATGATAAAAATTGGAAATTGAAATTGAGTGCAATGCTATGCTATATGCTATAATGCTATGCCATAAAGAAAGTGATAATTTAATTATGTGCTGGCCATAACTAATTGAAGGCCTTTCACCTTTTAAATTTTGATGATAAAGCCCAGCCAAACGCTTCTGACAGCTGATTAACAGCAAGACTGTTTCGTTTAGTTGTATAATATCTTTTTTTTTGTAAAGCAAGCTTTTTATGGATAGTTAATACCAGATAGCAAAATCCTTATCCTAGTTTTTTCCGTGCTTTGTACTCCGTACTGAATACTGATTGTGTAAACGTACGGTTTCAGGAACAAGATTTTATAATACATCTGTGGTTGCCTTTGATTATGAGGCTTCGAATGTATTTCTTTGCTAGGCCTATTTTTCTAGGGAGGCATTATTACCATGCTATTATATTGAGCTATTTCATTCTGTGATTTATATTTGTAATTAAAGATATATCATAAATAAGTGTTGGTAATTGGTAGGTAGGTACCTCAACGCGCCACACGCGGAGAAAAAAGAAATAAGCAACCCACAATTATTACCTTGCACGATAAACGTGAAGGATTTTAAATTTTCTCAACATGATTAGCATTGATATTTGCTGTACATTAATCCCAATTTATTACTTTACACGATATACATGAAGTCACTTAAATATTCTCAATATGATTCTCATCAAAATTTGATGTACACTAATTAGTATTAATTACTTTACACGATATACGTGAAAGATCATAAATATTAGATTAACATGGAGACACGGTGGACACTAATACACTTTAATTGCTTTACACGATATATGTATGTAGGTGAAGCTATATAAATATTCTTAACATGATTCACATAGAGATATAGTGGACACAAATACACATTAATTGCTTTACACGATATATGTATGTAGGTGAAGCTATATAAATATTCTTAACATGATTCACATAGAGATATGGTGGACACTAATACACATTAATTGCTTTACACGATATACGTGAAGCTATATAAATATTCTCAACATAATTTACATGGAGATATGGTGGACACTAATACACATTAATTGCTTTTCACGATATACGTGAAAGATCATAAATATTCTCAACATGATTTACATGGAGATTTGCTGCAAACTCATTCATATAATCAGACAATCAAGCGATGCTCTGCCAAAACTAACACAGGTCACCACATACTCAGCAACAGAGTGGTTCATAACTGGAACAGGTTGCCAAAAGAGGTGGTCAGTGCAACATCTGTAAACAACTTTAAGAACCGGCTTGATGACTGGTTACGTAAAACCAAAAAAATCTCTTGTTAACTTGTGATCGTTGCACCAGTGGACAGTTTAATTTTTTATCTTTGTGTGGACTATATAAAACAATTTTGACACAGTGTGATATGGGCACATCAGCAATTTGCTGCTCGCCCATTATTCAAATAAATAAATATTAATCACTTAACACGATATACGTAAAGGAGCATAAATATACACAACATGATAAACATGAAACTTTGGTGGATAATAATCCACATTCATTGCTACACACGATACACGTGAAACCATTCAAATATTCTCAACATGATTGACATGGAGATTTGTTGTAAACTAATGCATATTAATTACTTAACACGATATACGTGATGCATCATAAATATTCTCCACAGGAATTACATGGATTTTCACTAATTCACTACGATTAACGCGAGTAAAACGCATAGCATCATCATATAAAAAGTTACGATCGAATAATAAACCGTTTAGGTTGATCTGAGCAGTTAAATTGAGAATCGTTGTAAATAATGATAGAAAACAATTAAATCTTATTTGCGCCAGGGCGCGATGTTGCATGCTCATTCTCTATTTGTACATTATTTTGTTACATGTAGTATTAAAGTCATATAAAGGACTAATTTTTTAAGAAAAAGTACAAAAGGTGGGTACTTGAGTAGTTATTACAATCAAGTAAAAACATAAACTACCATTATCATAAATTCGAGGGTAGTTCAAAAATAAGATCGTATGTTAATAAAATAAGTCACTCACCAAAGATAATTTATCCATAAAATTCCGTCATAGACAGAATTCCAGTAACCTGGTCTCACAAAAGCAATTAATATTGACTGGTTTTGTCGTAATGTTTGGTTAAATGATTTAACAACGTTAAATAACCGTTATTTTTGTTTAATTTAGTTTTTTGTTATTAACACATTTCGAATTTATAAATTTGAACGTTATATGTATTTGGATTCACAATGTTCTTTAATAATCTCTGGACACAACACGTAAAGAATATTTAAATTAAATAGATTTTTAAACAAATTGTTTAAGGCGTGCGACAGCGGCGACACAAAATCACGTAATGGCGAGTTGCAGGCGCCTTCCCACGTGGTGAGCCGAGTGGAGCGGATACGGAAACGAGTGAAGTTGAATTTTGCTTTTTTAAAGTAGTTAACTATCTAAATGTGTGACAGTGGCAGCACAATTCCACAGACTGCTGCTTAGTAAACAATACAATCGTCTTCGGTTGACCCGAAGTATAATTTGTTATTTAAAATGCTCGCGGCGTGGTGGATGACACTTTACAGATTCTACGAGTAAACTGTTACTATACCTAAAATACCGGTGAACCGTCGCTTCACTGCGGCGAGAAATAAATCTAAAAAATCGTATGTGATTATGTAGGTATTAGGTAGGTCGATAGTTATAAAAATTGAGAGCTTAGCCTCTGATTTCTTATTTTCGTTAATTACGAGTATGAGCATTGAGCATACATATTTGACGCGTCATGTGACTCACACAAATCGGGCGTCACTCAAATTTAAATTATTTTTACTAGATAGCTTTCCAAAATGCAAAACTGTTTGAAAAACATCAACATCAGAGCTTACCAGTAGGACCTACGACAAAAACTTTATAGGTAGGTATAGCAAGAACCTCTAAGTCACGTTCAACTGCGAGCCGAATCAACTTACTGTTAAAATTACTGCGAAGAAATAAAAACTCCAAGTGGAATTGTTTTTATTTATGTTTTATGATTAATGCCGCTTGTTTCCAGTTTTAGGGGAGAAATTCGGTGTGAAATTGTGGATGTTTGTGTTAACAGAACTGTTATACTTTTATACCAAGAGTCGAGTATCGAAAGTTGCTTCGGATTTGGAGATAAATTGTTTGCTTTATTTTATTATACTTACTTCGTTGCAGGAACGCGTTTTAAAATGATTTGGCATTAATTAAATTTACTTCACGAGATTTATAGAAACATTAGCCTGTTTTAATATAGATTTAAAAATTTTGTAAATTGCTCTTCTTCATAAACAAATCAATTATAATCACACCGAATAAGGAACTTAAGTCAATTATATTGCTATATGAAACATTCAAAATCATACCACTATGTAGTAGTTTGATAATCTCCTACTACAGCATTAAATCGCTTAAAAATATTGTGTTTATCTCATAAACCACTTACAGAGAACATTGAACTTCTATAAATACCTAACCCACCTATCCTTATCGAAAAGTTAGCGAACTTGTTAAAAACACATAAAAGTGCGAGATGTCGAGATGGCAAGTTTAACATCTGTTTTGATTACAAGACCCTGCTGAATAAACTTCTATTACTCACTGTCGTAAAATTGAAACAACTCTAAATAGACTAAAGTTGTTAAATTAAAAATTTATCGGTGTTTTCGTATTTTGATCGTAAACGAAGTTATAGACAATATCGAGTTGAATCTAGGGGTAATATGTGTGGGTAGATGACGTAAAACGTGTTAACGTTCTCTTGTTGGTATGCAACGAAGTAAAACCTATAAAAATATAAATATATACATATACATACCTACTGAATTAATGTAAGCTACGTACGTACTTATTTGCTTTTTTCTAAACCTGCGTCAGTATCCTTTCAAATTAAATTTTCTTTATATTTTCCACAAATAAAACTTTTGTTTAATGACAAGCATTTTCATCTGAAAACAGTATAATAAATTTGATGTTTCACGCCTTTTCAGGCCGCTACTTTCAAGTCTATAAAATCCTCACTGAAACTTCAGTCACCAGTTTAATGCGACATCGAACGACAAATCCTTATTTGATGTGCTTTTAATATTTTCTGTAAGCCATTAAAGCTTTTAACAAGTTAATGATGTTATGCCGCCATCTTGATTTAGTAGCTGTCAAATGGCAAGCCTTGTAATTTGTTTAAAATGGCATCGTGACGCTAAAATGTTCAAGATTTACGTTTAAAATGATGCTTAGCATTAAATTTTGATTGATATTTTGACAGGGTTATAGAATAATGGTAACATTGATTTCCGGATTTTTATTGATGTCCTGCTAAAAATGGATTTTGTACCTAAATTTTGTGGAGAATTATGTAAGTATAGCTTTCTTTCTAATTTAAAGTTGTAAACTAACGATTGTTAGCACAGTTATCTCAAAAAAATGGTACGATGATTTTGCGTAGTTGATACTGCATATTGTTGTTGCCCATAGCAACCTATTCAAAACAAAACGCGATCATATTTTTAAACTAGTGCCTGCTAAAAAAAAATGTGGAGTCAGAATTTGTTGTGATAATAGAGATTTCAAGTAGTTTTTAGTTCAAAATGACGAAGAATAAAGTGGGTGGAGTGTGGGAAGATAAAGAAGTGCTATTCGATTTACCGTTCGCGTAAGTTTTTCTTAGCATTTGGAATAGAATATCCCTTTGCTTTAGATCTTTTCAAAGTGGTATGTTTGTATTGGAGGCGTTTCATAGTATCAGACGTATAATATTAGACTTTAAAAATATATTGATCTTTATTTTCATTTCATAAACTAACCCACACTCACCAAATCTGTGGTCGTATACGAGTAGTTTGCTCTGGAATGGAATCGGTTTTCAAACAAGGAAAATTAAAGTAAAAATGTATATTTGTATTTTACATGTTGCATATGCAAATCAAATTACAAAATCTTATATCATATTCTGAATATAACCAATAGTTTCTCTACATTCCAGTTACCTAAAACTGCGTCCGGGCGAGAAGATATTCGACCGGATCGAGCCGATAGAAGACACGAAGGGTAACTCCGGCACCAAGGGCCGCATGGTGGTCACCAGTCTGAGGATCATATGGCACTCCCTCGCTTCGCCTAGAATTAACCTGTGTAATTTATTTATTTGTGAGAAATAGTTAATTAGTCGTTGTCAATCGGCCTGAGGTTATTTTGCCGGTTTTTAACTCTCGGGACCAGGATTGGCCACTCTAATACGAATTTATAAGATGATCAGCTTTCGTTTCCTTCTTGAATTCATAGTTTTGAAAATACTGATCAAAAATTCGAGCATCTAACATGCTTCTAAGAAAGGCAGTACGTGATAATAGATCTAAGATATTATGATAAAGCAATAGGTAGACATGAGTCAACCAGGACAGTCATTCTACTGCCAAAAAGTTTCGTTAAACTTGAGTTACACTGGAGAAATTATGGTAGGTATTAATCAAGTATTCAAAGTGTATAATATCCACTAATACTACAAACTGAAAAAGGAAATTACATGTGTTTAATAGAGGCCGATACGTTTTTTTAAATCAGCCAGTATACACTTTGCTTTATAGTTTTATTATGTCTGTTCCAGCTATAGGCCTTAACTGCATCCTGTCCACCAGCACCAAGATCGTAAACTCTGGTCTCCGCGGCACCACGCAGGCGCTCTGCGCTCTGGCTGGGTACAAGAACAGCAGATATGAGTTTGTGTTCACGAACCTCGCTCCGAACTGCGTGAGGCATTATACTTCTGTGCAGGGGGTTCATAAGTAAGTATATTTAAATAATAGTCGAATTTAAAAAGTCATCTTATTTAAGTTGGTACAAAATATAGGTCATATTCACTTCGCTGTCTAAGATTTGAACATCAGCAGGGAGTTTTACAATTTCGTAAAGTTTTCACTTTAAAACGTCTTTTTTTTTTCGAAAAGTACGTAA
This sequence comes from Macaria liturata, assembly GCA_964023185.1. Lineage (NCBI taxonomy): Eukaryota > Metazoa > Arthropoda > Insecta > Lepidoptera > Geometridae > Macaria > Macaria liturata. Next base: position 8,604,787 of record OZ026828.1, on the reverse strand, counting down.
AGTAAAGATTTTTATTTCCTGAGCGTTCCAGACTTTTCACAAGTCCCTAGAGGCATCTGACACGGCCTAACTTGTAAAACTACTAATTATTGCAGAGCGTACGCAAGTTCCCGGCTGTACCGCGACATCAAGCTGCGAGGCGCCATTATACACAACAAGCAACTACGGATGTTGCCGCTAGAGAAGGTAAGGAAAGGCGAAGAGATGTTTAAGACGATTTTATTGCATTTGCACCTGTAACTATGCAACACGCTTGCCCATTCCTGCAGTGACAGACCGAGTTTTGAATTTTAACACCTTACGTAAACTGCACAGTACTTGTATGTATAGGTGACTAACCACTTTACACTTATAAGGAAGTAAATAAATTATATTTAATATAATATAATATAAGGAAATAAAAATATTTTCATTCCAGATATGCCTCCACGAGCAAGGTATATGGAATTTGTCCAGTGATTCTGGTAACTTGGGAACTCTACTAGTTTCAAACGTACGAGTGGTGTGGTACGCAGACGTCAATGAAGCGTTCAATGTTTCGATGCCGTATATTACTATTGAAAGCGTAAGTAAAAACTGTTTTCGTATGTTGCATGCTATACCTACTTATCATAATATTGTTCAAGTAAGAAACAATTTTAAATATACGGTAAATAAGTTACAGTAAACAGCCACAAAATAAAAAAACGAAGATGAGTTCAATGGTGCCATAAACTGAAAAAGTTCCTAAAACCAAATCTTTTTATACATATGGAACAAAAAAGTTTTTATTTACGTGGGTCTGCCTATTCTTGAGCAAAGGAAATATTATTATCTTTTCAGGTTTCTAAACGAGATTCAAAGTTTGGCGAAGCCCTAGTGTTCGTGGTGCGTCAGTCATGTGGCGGATACGTTCTCGGATTCAGAGCCGATCCTCACGACCGACTGCGTCCTCTGGTGAACGAGCTTCAAGCTTTACATCAAGCGTACAATGAAAAACCTATTTTTGGAGTCGAAATGAACTGGGACAATGAGGTAATTTCTTGTATAAAGTAACTGTAGTTTTAAACTATCATATTATATTATGTTGTCCATAGACATCAGATACTTAAATATAAATTTATTAAAATACTTACATACTAATTATTTTCAGACAAGCAAACCTGTAGTTGATGACATTGAAGAGTTAGAAGAAGTAGGAGAGCCTCGTGGAGAAATGGGTCCTAATTTATATCTAGCTTCGCAGATGGCTCAAAATAAATCAGAAAATGAATTGCCACCAGTTTATAGCCCCTATTTGGGTCTTGCTATTGAACCACTAAAGGAGGGTTTCACTCTGAAAAGTCTTTTTGAAGTTCAAACTTCGTCGTAATGTGCTTATTAAATAAAATAAAAATATTACACAAATGTTACGCTTTCTTTCATTTTAAATTTTAATAATAAGTAGAATAACTATAACTTCTATTAATCTATTTTTATATAGCATTTTTTTTCTTGTTCTTTGATGTAAAATAAACAAATACGAGTATTAATGAAATGCCATGGTTAATAGTAGGTAATAAATAAATAAATGATCAAATCACATAAACTGTGTAGGTAAATTTTAATCAGCTAGTTTATCTGAAGTATTTAGATTTCAGAATCTGGTATCACAGACCAGACACTGTCTGTCACTGACGTAACTGTCAATTTGTCAATGTTAAACATCGTGTTTTGTTTGGTGTTTTCACTCATTCATACGTGTATCTCTTATTGGTCTGTGTTTTATTTTCGTTGCACATGCAGAATTGCAGAAACTCAATTATTTCATATTTCGAATTATTTATATTGAAAAACTTAAGTTAAACAGAAGACAGTATACATATAGTATTGACTACGTAAATTTATGATAAGCATACGTATGACAACACTTTGCTAAGACTTAGTGAATGTAAACGCATTTTATTATTTTATACTACTTATAAGAAGTTATCAATGAATAAAGAAAACAACAAGAGCGCAGCTGGGCTGGTAAGTACCTACATCTTTGCTTCCCTGTGAAGTTCCAGTAATAAATGTAACCAATTAAACATGAGCTACAAAAATGGCTGTAAACAACTCAAATAAACATGTCTGTAGGTACATGTTTTACAATTTGCCACACTCCCCCGTTGATATTACCTATTGCATGTTGTACCCGAAACAATAACTATAGCATGATTATGTAGTGTGTTGTGTGCCTAAATCAGATTAGAAATAACTTTCATATTAGGTATCACAGGTTATTGAAGCAATATGTTAAAATTTATACATAACAATACTAAATGGATACATAGACTGTCCGGATATCTTATCTAAAATTAACATCAAAAATGTTTTGTCCCTGACAATTGTCGCACTAATATGTTAGCATTCTCTCTGCTAGTACGCATGTGTAAAATATATGATAACATTAACATCGGATTAAATTTTGATATATTTTTTATTTTATTTATTTTATTATTAGGCACACAACACAATACACAGAAAATACATGAGTGACAGCATAACATTTTAAAGGTATTGATCCATTCTGTGCATCAAACACATGCGTGCACAACATGATTATAAACAAATCCAATGTTCAGTAAGTTAAACTAAAGTGAAACTATTAAAATAATACATATAATACAAAAATTACAATAAATCTAAATATTAAGCAAAATCATAAAAAAAAACAAGACTAAGGTACAAAAATAATTTGTGTAGCAAGCAAAACAAGGTGAAATACATAACATTACATTGTTGTGGGTTAACGTTGCAGTACAACAGCACTGATGTACACTCGGCGCGTTGCAGTGCAATGCAAGATCACATTAGAACACCTTATATAAATTATTTCTAAAAGAACTGAGACTAATTCCGAATATGTCTAGATTTACATTAACAGATTGTTCATCATTGTTATCCGAGGCGTTACAATTCTCAAGTTTGTTATAGGACCAACACATATGCACCACAGGGCTATTTTTAGACACATTATTTCTGAGCTGCGTCTGAGATTATATTTTAAGTTTATTTTAACAGAAGCAAGCAAGATAGGGCAATCTACAGTGGAGTGTATAATCCTATGTAGATATAATAGCTCAGCGACCTGTCTCCAGACGGACAGCGGACTCAGTTTGAAGTGTGTGACGCGGTCCTCGTACTCCGGGTACCTGCGCTGCAGGCCGTGGCGGCGGCACAGCGCGGTCAGGCAGCGCCGCTGGATATGCTCCATGTTACTTGTGTGAGTTTTATAGTAGGGTGACCATACTACAGCTCCATATTCTGCGATGGGCCTAATCAAACTTTTGTACAGATAAAGTAGACTGCTTGGATTTTTAAACGGTTTAGTGATCCTGAGAGTGAACCCTAGGAGTTGATGACATTTTTTAACAATATTGTCGTATTGTTGTCGGAATGAAATTTGCGAGTCAAATAAAACTCCTAGATCTCTGGCCTCCGTTTTACGAGCAAGGCTAGCTCCGTTTATGGAGTAACTGTAATTATGCTTGAGTTGTCTAGTCGCAAAGGAAAGGACAAAACATTTATTTATATTTAGGCTCATTCTATTCTCATGACACCAATCATTTACAGCCTCAATGTCTGTCTGCAGTATGCTACAATCGTTTATATTTCTTATAGATCTATATATCTTTAAATCGTCGGCGTAAAAAAGACAGTCACTTTGAATCCGTTTTTCAAGGTCATTGATAAACAAAACAAAAATTAAAGGGCCTAAATGTGAACCTTGAGGAATCCCGGACGTAACTTGGGCAGGTGTGGAGTAATAACCTTTTATGGCTGCCATTTGACTGCGATTAGTAACATAAGACTCCACCCACCGCAATAGATCACCATGGATACCGTAGTGCGCGGATAATTTCTGAACTAAAATTCTGTGAGGTACTTTATCGAATGCTTTTGAAAAATCAGTATAAATAGCATCTACTTTATGACGGCAATTGAAAGCATTACATATGTATTGTTTGTAAACAAGCAAGTTACTAACCGTAGATCGACCGGCAACGAAACCGTGCTGATTAGGAGAGATAAGCTGCTTTACATGGTTGTATAAGTGTGGATACACCAACGATTCAAACAACTTGGCCAGACATGATAGTATGCTGATTGGGCGATAATTCTCACACTTAGATTTGTCACTTGACTTATGTATAGGGATAATGAATGCACACTTCCATCTATCAGGAAACACGCCAGAACTGAGCGATTTTTTATAAATTAAATATAAGGGATTACATATTTCTGTTACACAATTTTTAACAAAGTAAGCCGGGATCCCATCGGGGCCAGCCCCCTTGTTTTGGTCAAGTTTTTTAATAGCTTTTACTATGTCAAGTTTTGAAATATTAATTTTAGATAAAGTAGAATGATTCAAATCCGATAAATTATTGTTGTTCAAATTAGGTTCATTGTCGTAAACAGAGTTAAAATAAGTAGAGAATAGTTCGCAAACTTGTTGTATGTTGCTAGCAGTATTCCCGTTATAGCTTAGGGTTTGAGGTATCGATGAGCTGCACTTTTTACTATTTACGTAATTCCAAAACAATTTCAAATTATCCTTAAGACTATTCTCAACGTTTTCTGTGTATGATCTGTAACATTCATTGATAAGTTTTTTACATCTAGTACGTAAGAGGTCAAAAGTATCATAATCCCTAGGATTACAGTATTTTT